>JANHGO010000001.1:49573579-49632132 GCA_024606505.1 Aquila spilogaster
ATCATGCTTTTCTATTGTTACACAGGTGTTTTATTATTCCAGAACCTATGACAAGAAAAGTTCAAGTCAGGAGTGTATAATAAAATTGTAAGTTGACAAACTGTGACCTAATTAAAACAAACAAACAAAACACAAAAAAAAACCACACCAAGATTAAACTTCATCACTATATTAAAACTACTTGCAAGTAGCTTTTGAACACATGCTTGTGCAACCTCTGCATATTTTAATTGCTAAAAATGATCACCTGCAGTACAAGTTGAAGTGCTGGGCTTCTCTGGAAAAATATTAAAGTAATTGTTAATTTTGATCAGTTGTAAGATAACCTTTCCCTAGGGTTTCCTTAGTAAATGTAATTAGATTTCTTTTCTTTCACCGTAGTTAGTTAATTGTGCTTTCGTATGCTTTTTGCTTTTTTTTTTCTTTTTTAAAGTTAACTGAGACACATGAATGTGAAACAACACACAAACATAATACACTTTTAAGTCATACTAAGTGTGAGTGCAGTATATGCTGAACATGAGAAAATCTATTGTATCTAAAACTATAATCTAGACATTTTTTTCTTCTACAGTATAATTTCATAAAAGCTGCATGGAGAAAAAATTCTGTAATAAACCAGTAGTCTTTAAACTCAAAGCATTTAGCAGCCAAAGTCTCTCAGTACACTTATGAATTTCTCAGACTTTGACATGAGATCTGATGCCTGTTCCCTGTGCTTTTATTAACAGATGCAGAAATAAAAAGAAGTCCACACCTGCACTGAATTGCCTCAACCTAATTCTTTTAAGAGCTTAGAATTACAAAAGCAATGTTAAACACAAATACCACTTCAAAATAACTATGTAACTGCTTCTTAAATTTACATTATACCTCGACAGCACCCCCTATCAACCTGGATATAGCACATTAAAAGAAATCATGCGCTTTTACAGCTGATTTGCTTCTATTCTTTGAGACTCCGTGTAAATTACCATGGTTGCTCTAAAGATCACAGGATATAATTGAGAGAGAGTTGATACTCTCCAACTCTATGTTCCATCTGTTTGCTAGTTTGAAATCTTCCGATTTTAACTACCCTCCCCCCCCCCCCCCTTTTTCTCTCTCTCTTTTCCACCAGTTTTATGCCTGACTTCTCCACTTTTCATAGATACTTCTTGGAACATCTAGGACTGAACATTTTTTCCTGAGTATGGCTTTATAATAAATTCCAGACATTCCATATAATGCATTCTGACACACAAAATTTCTCCTTGTCACAGTAAGAAATGACTGAGTTTAGAAATAGCTATGTTCTACAAGCAAAAAAAAAAAGTTAGGAAACAGTTAAGAAAATATTATAAGGTTCAGAAGAGGGTACTGAGCTTAGGATATGCACTGTAATACCTTTAGCATCTAAAAATAAGAAGTTTATTCTGAATTCTTCTACAGCCAATCGGAAATTACAAACTTCCCCCCAAAGAAAGGTAAATTTAGTTGTCCAAAACTACTCTTTGGAGTAGCCTCTTTCTCTCTGGAAGTCTAATCCCATGAAGCAACTAGCTCTTGTAATGGTCTGGCTCATTTAGGAGGCGTAGCTCTCAGGTCAGAAAAGGTAGCAAGAAATTCTGCTTCAAGAGGGTGAGCTGTGGGTATGAGTAACCTCTAACCTCCTCCCACTGAGCACATTTGAGTCAAAATGTCAGGTTTTAGCGGGCATACAGCTAACTACTATCATATTTCTGTAAGCATCACAGAAAAAAGTTTTTAGGGGGGATCTAACAATGGGGCAGCTGAGCATGCTTGAGAATAATCTTCCCAAGAGTGCAGTTGAAATGAAAAAATACTTTAAAGAACTTGTCTGAAAAATAAAACAAATGAACTGATACCAGAAATTCATCACTTGTGTGTGCTGGTTTCACAATGAGTGATCAAGGTGAGAGA
This sequence comes from Aquila spilogaster, assembly GCA_024606505.1. Classification (NCBI taxonomy): domain Eukaryota; kingdom Metazoa; phylum Chordata; class Aves; order Accipitriformes; family Accipitridae; genus Aquila; species Aquila spilogaster. The sequence goes on from JANHGO010000001.1 coordinate 49,575,503, forward strand.
ATTAGCTCCAAGTAGAAGCCAGATAGCTTGCCTACAATAAGTCAGAGAAGAGGATCCAAGTGAATACTGATAAACAGGGGGCCATTGATATTGCAACAGTCATACTGTAAATAGCAAGTGAGCAAAAAGAAAAACTTTGAAAGTAATTCACACCTATTTCTCATCATTAGTCACCTACAATGTCAACTAGGTCTATTATACGCTGAATTAAATCATTTATTGCTATTTCTTATTCTTCATTGCATGCTGAGTTCAAGTGACAGAATTAAACAACATGTTTTGAATATATCTATTTTTCAATTTGCAGTTCTGAGAAGTACACTGAACAACTCAAAAGGATTTTGAAAAAAATATCAGAAAAACAACTTAAAAAACAGTTTAGATTCCTGTACTAGAAGAAAGACACAAAACAAAGTTCAGTCACTGGGAGTTGAAGTCAGATAAAAAGCAGACTAATAGCAAAGCATATATAAGGAGAATCTGCTTTCTTTTCGCCTATCTTGAATAGTTCAGATTCCCTTTAAACCTGTGGTTTTCAAAAGAGATTCTCCCACAAAATTCTGAACCTCACAGAAGAATCATTCACTCTTAACTTCTTAGCATTTATATAAATGTTTAATAGCATGATAGTGCTTCTGTGGTTACTTCAGATCATAATCTTTTTTTAATTTGACACTAGTTTGCTGAATATTATTAACTGAGTACTATGACCTGCTATGGACTGCCCAATATAAGACAGACATTCTGGAAGAAATCAAACCACAGGGTAAGAGGATGGTCAAAGGAATAGTATACAAGAAGCTGAGTGAAACAGCTTTATCCAGTCTCAAGAAAGCTAACAGAAGATGCTATTGATGTTTAAAATGACATAATAGGAGAAGATAGAGAAGATTAATTCAAGTTCTTCTCAGAGATGCACAGGAGAAGCATGAGAAAGCTCTCCATGGAACAGGCCCTAAAGACAACGCACAATATCCACCCTCAGAAATAGTTCAATACCAACCTGCACAAAAGCATGCACAACCTACTGCAATCAACCCTACTGTGAGTAGGAAGTTAGAGCAGGCGACTTCCATATGTCCTCTTCCCACCTACATGATTTTGATTCTATGCTTCTCATAGAAAACACTGCCACACAGTTAACTGGTCTCATTGAAAATATTGATACACAACGGGAGAATTTACTTTGTAAATGTGATATAAGAATTTCAAGAAAACAGTAATAAAAACATTAGGATAGCTTGCAATTCTGACTATGAATAAGCTCTGAAGATCTAACCAATGAAGCCATTGTTGTTAATTTATTATGTTTCACTTTTTAGAAGGCTGAATGTGTTTCTTCAATTTTCTTGATAGCCTTGAAGACTATTAAGAACAGAGCTGATGAGGCTGGCAGAGCATGGAAAAGAAATATACTTCTCTTCTTCCCTTCTAGGAAAAAATTTATATACAAATCACCCCAACAAACAGAAGAGTAACTCTCAAGGAAAACATTGGTTACCCAAAGACTTTTCAATGTGTGACAATTAAAAAGAAGAGTATTCGAGTTTTTTTTTAAATTTATGAAAATCTTGTCTATAGTTTTTAGAGTAAACATTAGGAATCTTTTCAATACAAAACCTTGTCTGATTTTAGAAGCTGATGCAAATTAAATTTAAAGCTTTTTATAGCTTTGTTTACTATTCATACATCAAGGCAGGAGTTCAGCAAGCAATCAACATATGAAATATAAAGTGAAAGTACCACAAGTACATAATTTAAAGACTACTTAAGACAGCAAAAGCACCTCAGGAAGAAATTGGGAATACATCTGAAAACCTAAAAAATTACATCGTAAAAGCTAGAAAATTACCATATGATAAGGTCAAGAGTGGTAAAGTAGGTAACACTTGTTTTACGAGAACTGTGGTTAATGTGCAGCTGTTTTTAACAATTCTTACGTTAAAGATTTGAGGTAATTCTTCTGACATTGGGGTATTTAGTTTGCTTAAAAATACGATATGGTAATCAATACAAAATTAATTTGAAAATCAATTCAGTGCTTAAACCAATTTCTACTATGAATCCCTCCAAATAGAAAGCCCTGCAAAGCAAAACTGTTTTTTTTTTCTTTTTTGCTAAAGAACTATAAATTAATGAGCTTCGTTAAAAGTCTGCATTATTCTATTTTAATTACAGACATCTAATCTTACTGCATCTCCCCTTAAAACCTTCCTCATCCTCACACTTCTTCAATCATGTTTTACCTGTGAATGGTTGTCTTAGGAAGTTCACAGCACTCTCAGCTGTCCACAAAAACACACTTGAAAAGTAACTGAAAAAGTTCACCACTGTATTATTTGTGTGTCCAGCAGTTTGCAAAATGCACTTATTCGCAAATAACACAGTGAAGTTCTAATGGAAGTAAATGGCTTGAAGTTTCAGGCTGTGGTCAACTACTTTATATAATAACCAGTTCCATAACAGGACAAAAATGAGCTTCAGGTAAGAATAGTTGCTGAGGGCAACAATGGATACAATGGACTGCAAGAGAACACATTACTAGGATTGTGGTCGAAATAGAGAAAACAGGAACAGAATGGACAGTCTGGAAAGTTTCCAGTTCATCAGTTTGACTGAACTCCTGAACTCATTCAAGGAAAGTCCTTTCTCTGTAAATAGTTTGTAGTTTGAAGTCTGTTGGCTGCCACTCTGCAAGAGTCAATATCTAGGGTATCCTGACTGATACTGGAAATGCTGAAACAGTTAAGTACCTAGGATCATTTGATGTGTGATTTGAATGGGTCCTCATGGGCACAAGTCAAAAACACTTCTAAGTTTTCATTATAGGCCACCTGTTGCCTTCTATCCTTCTAGACTTCCAGTATTTGAAAAACAGGACAGAAGTAGGTAAACACATGCACTGGCTTATACTGGCCAGTGAGAGTCACTGCTGAGCCAAAACCTCCAGAAGAAACACACCTGCTTGTTTGTAAGCAATGCACTTAATAAATCAAATGAGGCATACAACAAGAATAGTGAAATCTAGTTAATCTCAGTCTAAATACAAAAAGCACTTTTTCAGGCCTTGATTTATGCCATTCAAACTCCTTACATGTTTTATATTACCTAGGACAATACATCTTATAACACCATTCATAGCTCCATCTGAGAAAAATATATATATACTTTCACATTCCTGTCATTAAACCTTAGACAACCCCTCAATATTTCCCTCGGTGTTCACATTCTCCAAAGCAAGACCAGTCCCTTACCACTGAACAAAGTACTTGCACATAAAACCACTGACTATATAAACCCAGGGAGTAGCAAAAGGAGAATGAACCACTTTCACCTTCTTTGCCATTAAGCCCCACACGAGGCTTGAAGACAGCGGGACTGCAGCCAGGGAGAGTTTTTTGCTAAACATAAAATGGCAGTAAAAAGGTATACTAGAAAGTCGATATTCCTGTTAATTACCAAATTCATTGAATGAGACAGAGGGGAAAACAGTACTCCATCATGTAATTAAGCATTGTTATCAAAATGCACATGCTGTTTTGTCAACAGCATTCCAAATCCCTTTTCCAAGTTATCTCTTGAGCTGCCTTTGGACAAAAACAGGAAATAAAGACAAGATTGAGTAGAAAGATCCCTCTCTTTTCCTAAATGGGATTGTTGCTTCTCAGTACCTATCATTCATTAGAAGCATGTAAGGCAGAAATGTTATTAATTGGCAAAATAACTTTAAAAGCACTGCCCACACCCAGAGGAAGTGTAGTCACAGAGCACTAAGAAAATTAATCCCTAGATGGCACCATTACTCTGTCATTTCTACTGTGAAAATGCTTCCTTAAAAGTGGGAAGGAATAGTGGCAGTGGTATCCCTGTATGATACCTTGATGGGTCTGTGGCAAGCAGCACAGGAATGAATTCACTGTCCCTACTGCTTGAACTACTCAGCTCACAAAATCATACACATTTCTCACCCGCTTCATAAGAGAGGGATGCTTGAACATACCTGCGTGTTGTCCTGTTTGTCACAAACCAGGGAATGTGTCACAGAAGTTTGCATTAAAACAAAAAAAAACTTATTTTAAATTCGCTAATAATTGCGATTAACGCTTTCATAACATAAAGACCTGAAGAACAAAAACTCCAATAGCCCAGGAAGCAAAACAGACTGTAAGAATAATTTTTATTTCACAAGACTCACTTGGACAACTATTGCACTGCATTCCAGCACCACCTGCTGACGTGCATGCAAACAGCAGCACAGCAAGTTCATTGCAGTGAATTTCTGCCTGCCGTACATTTTTCTACTGTTGAAACATGAACAGAAAATCCGTATTTTTTTTTTCTTGTCAATGTTTAAATGCTTAATTTAAAAGAAAAGCATATGAAATCAGCTAGTATTTATCTGGCAAAACTGTTCTCTACTTTTGAGATAACTACTCATTGGAATCACATGGCTTCTGGCTATAGAACAGTGTTGAAACAGCACTCCAATGCTGAAAATTAAACTAAAAGGGGTAAGGATGGTAGAAAAATGAGAGATAACAATTCTGAATCAGCGTAAGAGTAATAATAACAAGTATTTCTTACAACTTCAGCATTATAGTTTAAGCACTTGGCAAATCTAAGCATCAGACAAAATACATCCTTCAGTATATTGCTGAACAACAAGTTTCAAAATACCCAATAGCAAACTAAAAAGTAGCACCGCCCACCACATTAAAGTACACCTTGTGAAACAGGGATTTTCAAACATCTAGCATTGTTTTCTGAGCAGCTGCGCAACGTTTTTCTGGCTTTGCAAAGCCCACCTTTCGTTAATGCTTGTCAGTAAGGGGAAAACAGAAAAATGTGTGAGATGCATGAAACCCAAAGCATATTGTCACACAGCACCTGAAAATGATGAAGATGTGAATGCATGCAATCTCTTGGATTGCTGTATACCATATTCGTACTGCTTATCTTAATGCCCTACTGTATAAACTTTCAGAAAACTCAGCCTAAGCAGCATTTACAAATGTTCTGGTTTTTAAATCACAAAAAACTTACGCGAAAATTCCCTCAACACTGAATGTGTACCACTTGCCTGATATTTTTATGCCTCGGGGTTCATCAAGTCAGAAACTGCAATATAGTATTTGAGAAGAACATTAAGGAAAAACATTGCTAGGACTAACTAATTATCAGCAATAATAGTATGTGGCTTAATAACTGTAACCAATTTGCCTCATTTAACTAGCATTGTCCTTTTTAGAATGAATCAAAGAGTTGTGTTTAAAAGTAATAAAAGGTTTTATAATTACAGAACTTCAAAAAATAATTTGTCAGGTGCTACAGATCACAAAACATAGATATACTCTTCTTTTGTTAACATTCTGAAAATATACATGAATAAGCTTTCAACAAATTAATATTCCAAAGATTCACATATTTATAAAAGTTGTGGTGTGGTCCTCCCTCTCCGTGTGTGCTCCATAAAGTAACCTTCAAACTAAATTGTACAGAAGAACAGAAAACTTTCCTTGCTGTTATAGAAGGGTATGTAGAAAGCAGTGATACAAATGAGACCATTATTCTAGATATTTATTCAAATATTTTGAAAAATTCCCCAAAGGAAAGGCAATTGTAAAGCCAGCTGCAGTAATAAATAGGACAAGTGCTTAGTGTGCTCTGCTTATGATGCGTCTGTGCTCCATCAAGCAAACCAAAACAGCTGAAGTTCAAACAGAGCACGTTTACTGTATGAAGGAAAGGAGTCTGATCTCGAGTGTTAAACACTGTGCCTCAATGAATATGAAGGTCTAGACACTGCTGTTTTAATTTAAGAATTAATTTCAAGGAAACGAGGATTAGCAAGCAACTAGAAGTATTCATCCAAAGTCAATTCAAAGATGTCTGGTTATTTTCAAATTTGAAACTCTTTGAAAAACATTGGATGCTCAGATATATAAACATTTTCTTATAATACCATTAGGCACATGATTTTTATACAAATTGATCAGAAATAAGTAATTACACTTATCTGGGCAATTCTGATATTAAACTCTCACTTTTATAAGAATAAGACAATAACATTACTTGCCAAATCAACTCCTCCAATGTATTTGCACATTTAAAATTAATTAGGTCTTACTACTACGTTTTAGTTATTATTTGCCAACTTGCCACATACCCCATTAAGTTTGCAAACTGACATTTTTCTTAAGATTTTACACACATAAAACTATATTGGCTAATTACATTAGCCATTAAGTCTCAGTACATTCTCTTGTAAAGCCTCTTCAATGGGGAATACTGATCAAATCGAAGAATAATACTTCCACCTGTCAGCCACAACATGGTGCACTCTAGGAACAAGAGAAGAGATTTTGTGGACAAAGGAAGGACAGACAGACAAACACGTGAACAAGCCAAAGAGCCATATTTGCACAGACCTGCTCTGTGTGATGCTGCTCAGTAACCTGAGTGTTCCTGGCCATGTGGGACCTACTGCCTAACCTCACCAACGCATGTAGCTTGTAAAGCTCCCCTGCTCCTGCAGCAAGCCCTGCAGGCCCACTGGTTGGGGAAGACTGGATCCAAGCGTTTTCAGTTCGGCATAATGCACTTGCACCCTACTTCTCAGCACTAGGTAGTAGTATCAGGTAGGAAACTGCACTTCTCACAGTGCCTGAAGGTTTCCAACCACAGAGACTGTATTCCAGAACGACATAGCAAGGATCTTGCATAGACAACACTGCATGATGCAATCTGATTAACGCTGAATTTCCCAAGCTATTCTGTTCTGTATTCTCCTCCCCTATTACCTCTGAAACCACACACTACTTATGATCGGTGCAGACACAGGGCTGTGCTAACATAGCTACTTGTTTTCTGGTTGGCGGCACCAAAACAGACAATTGACAGTATAAGAGAGGCTCTGGAGACTGACGAAATGATGAGGGCACAGAAAGTTTTCTGCATTAAGATAATTACTGAAATTTTGTTTTAAATTTCACAGCATTTTGCAAGATGATCTATAATTCACGATGGATAAACTGTTGTCAAATCTGTAAACTCTTTCATTTTGAGAACCAGAATATAACTCATATGATCCTTTTAAATCCCCATAATATCTCTCCACATCAACCACATCTCTGCTCTTCTCCATGTAATACAAAATTTATTTTTGACACCACAGCAGCACATTTTATGGTAATAATACGGTAATCCAAATACTAAAACACAATACAGCAATCAAAGTAAGTGCAAATCATTAGAACCACCTCCATCGCGTGGAAAATAATCTACTTGGTACCACTGAGCATTTAGAGTTCATTCTCATTCAAATATGCTCTTCTCAGAGACTAATCTCTTAATCAGGCAAATCACCACTGCTGTGAAATATAGCTAGTGGAAAAGAAGCTAACAAATCTTTTATGTATTTTTACTGATATTCTGCTTGAGTGATTTAAAATAGCTATTTAAAATAGCATGCAAAATGTATGAACATTAAAGAAAAGATCTGCTACAATATAGCATGGATTTAGAGCTATCCTTAAGCGGTATTTCAGAAAAGTAGCAAAGCAAACAAATAAACCAAATTGCTTTTCTAAAGTTAAAAAGTTCATCTAAAAGTTCAACTTAAAGAGTTCAGAAAAGAAAGATTTTGAGTTGCTTGCATACAGAAAAAAAAAAAGGCCATTTAAAACAAAACAAAACCTGCTCTGTTGGAGGAGCCAGCTCCAATGTTTGCCATTGCCAGGAGAAGCTACTTACTCAAATACTCAAGATAAGTTCTCCCAACATAAGAAAACATGGCCCTGAATGTGGTGTCTAAGCCACTATCTTACTACACATTTATACAAATACCTCTGCATCTTTTCCTTTTCTCCATACATAGATAAAGCGGAGAAGTCTAAGTTTCAGAGTATCCTTGGGAGACAACATGTCTGATGTGGAATAACACTGTTCTATTTTAATAACTGACTTCTTTTCCTTGCTTAATTTGATACATTATTTTTTTTCTCCCATTCAACCCCTGCTACTGCCATGAGCTCTGTGCATTCCAAGGTGTTTTCCTCTAGCTGTGGGGGACTGACAAACACAGCTTATCTACATGGCATTTTCATTGTCCTGAGTGAAACAGAAATGAGAATTGACTGAGATCATGGTTTATAATAGCTAAATTAAGTAAATCAGTCCTGCTTCTGTTTTCTTATTAAGAGAACTGTTGTTTCCACTTAGTTCCAGTAAAATTTCTTCTTATTGGAAAAAAAGCCTTCGAGTACGTATTTCATGCAACTAGAAAAGGTTGGCAAAACAAAAACTATTAAAGAATTACCACAGGGGTGAAGAAAGGTAGAAAAGAAAGAAAGGGAGAAAAAAGCTGAAGAATACATATGACTACATACAGTTAAACTTGGACATGCAATTATACAGTTATTACTATTATACCACTGTTTACATTCACTCCATATTTTTAAAGTCTATGGTGAAAGGCTAACATTATATGCTGATGTTCATTAGATATATAAAAATCAGTCTTTCTCAAGAGTAGCAATATTTTATCCTTTTATCCTAACCAAATAAACCTAGTCAGAGTATTAAATTTTAACTGTGCATATTGTTATGACATCTGTCAAACTTTAAAATCCTTCCCCATTAAATGGATCCCCTAGGGACTGAGTCAGAGAGAAATATTCTGAATGTAGCATTTAGAATCCACAATTCTTTTTAAATGTAAAGAAATTAATTGGGAAAAAAAATTGAGAAAATTGTAGTGCTTTTCAATAGTTGCTTCTGCCTGGGGGAATGGACTGGATGAGGCACTTATGAACTTACTTTTTCTTTTCAGTTATACAGGTGATTTGCAGTAAATAATATATGCTCCAGTATTTTGCCCTCTCATTTCCTCTCTAAATTCCTCTAGGTACAATGAGTTTATATATTAAAGTTCCCTAGACTAATAGTTCAGCATTAATTTTTAAAAAGTTCTTCTTGTTTAACTCTATAGGGGAAACCATATCCTGAATACATTTAAACAGCCAAAACTACTTACACACAAAGAGATAATGAAGCAGTTTCACTAATGCTGAGGGTCAGTATAAGTGAAAATAACTACAGCATAATTTGGTAAGGAAAGTTAAGTTTCTCTTTAATTTTATATAAATGCTTTTATGTTACACTGCACAACATTCATCCAAAAGCAAACCACGAAGTCTGCTTTTTACAGTGTGAACCCTTATTCCTCAAGGAGATGTACATGAATCACTGAAATGTTATGCTCTGGGAATTCTCTTCACGATCCAGCCACGACTACCATTTGGTAAGAAACCTTAGAATTGTAAGTGATGAGCACCAACGTGAGAGGAACAGTCTCATCAAGCAATTCCTTGTTTAACATCCAAGAACAGGAAAAGCTTATATAAAACTAATTAATTACCAGTATACAAGTCCATCAGTATGTAAATCCAACTGTCTCCTACCAAACTGTTTTAGTGTCAGTTACGTGTTTCATTTCTTTTTTAAAAACCGTTACAAAAATAGGGAGCATCTCTAAAATTTTCATAGGTTTGGAATATTTATTTTATTTTTAATATGCTAAAGATGCAAGAAATTGCAGAAGTAGGTGAAAATGAATGTAATGAAATGAAGAAATCTGGAAGAAACAGGAGACCGTCTTGTACAGACATCAATCTTCCCAGCAGTATTAAAAGCCTGAACATTGTCTGTACAACTAACAGTGTTCAGGAATCTTTTAATTTATAGATAATGTGTGATCAAAGTTTAATGAAATGTTCTTTTGCAATTATTGATTCTCTAAAAACAGTAATTTCTTAAAATATTCACAAAAATGTTTTAATAAAGGTGAACTGTAGGACCTGATAGTTCTTGGAGACTGTCAGGTTCTGTTTACATTTTGAGAATTCAAGTACGCTTAGTAAAGTTGCATTACCTCTTTCTTCAGAACATTTTATTTCTGGAAAAAAAAAGTTTGAGTGCCACAACAAAAAATACAACTGACAAATATTTAAGAAATCATGATGTAAAGTTCATCAGGTGCTGGACTACAATAAAAAAATGTTAAAAATGAATACTCAAATCTGACCTCACCTATTTGCCTAATTCAGTATTTTGTAAAACTCTCTTGGGCATCAGCTCCATACGAAGTTCAGGCAGCAGCCTTTGCAAGATCAAATAGGAATTATTTGCATTTTTTGTGAACATATTTATAGCAGTTGCTGAGACTGAAATCAATTGCACCATCTTCTAATCTAGAATAAAAACACTTCAGACAATTACACTGTGCTAGATTTTACCATCTCGAAAATGTGATGACAGAGTTTACCTACAAGTTTTCAGTTTAGAACTTTGCAAATCATGTCCTTTTTACATTGACATTTTGTAAATAAATATTGATTTTTTTTTTTCAAGTTTTGCCCAACATATTTAAAATATTTTCAAGTATTTGCAGTGATCCCCTCTTTTCCCCTATCCTTTCCCCTAAAGTTTTTGATGTGCTCTTATGGAATTTTCTCTATTCTTAGAAACAGATTAAAAATTAAGATCCTCTGCATTTCAACAACCAAATAACTGACTTTTGACTTAGGAAAACCTAGCCTACAATAATACAAGCTCAAAAGACAGGTTCAGATGCTCAGCATTAAGTACCTGATTACGTTATCTATTAGGTCGATTTAGGGTTAATTTTGTCCACCTATCCAGGAGGACAGAAAAATATCACAATGAAAACTGAGTATGCTGCTTTTCTTTTAGCATGCATAAAATGGTAAAATTAACCAATTAACTAATTTTGCAGAGAGTTAAGATTTTCTATCATTCCCAGATATTATTAAAAAAATATTGGAAAAGTACTAGATAAAAAATCCAATTCTGAATTTCTGATTCTTTTTTTTTTTTTTTTTGCCTTATTAACTTTGTGCAAAACTAATTTGTATTAGACTTTTCATATTATCTGTAGTTAAACCTCCTTTGCAACTTGTGCTTACTCAGGAGCAGCAGAAAAATATACCCAACCATAATGCTATATAGTCTGAATAATTTAACCTCTTGTGGCTGATGATAAACTTACAGAAATCAGTGTCTTATATCAGTAACTGAGCTCATTTAATTCATATGGCAGATCAGTGCTCAACAGATTGAGTTCAAGGACTAAAAACCATACACAGAGGATAAACCTGATGGAAATATGCACACAACTCCTCATGTGGATATCTAAGTAGATAGATGCAATCTTCTCCTTCTCTTTCCCCACGCATACTTCAGTACAGCTTGAAAATCAATATATTCTAACTTCTGCAAAGAATCCTTTGCCTGGATTACCACCAAGATAGACTGTTCCTATTTCACCCTTTTCCAATCCTATTTTCTCTTAACTCTTGCATCAAACAATTCAAACTCTTGATTTGACAAGAGCCAAAAAAAAAAAAAAAAGCTACTGAGACCTTGAAAATGTTCTCTCAAGACATTCCATCTGCTTCCTGAATATGCCCAGCATAAAAACATTGCAATAAATCCTAAATGGAGAGAATTTTCATTGGCCTTTTTTTTTTTGGGCAATACAGGTGTTAGGGGATAACACAAAAGCTGGCTGACCCACACCATGATAAAATGAAGCATTTTTAACTGACTGGTGGAAGAGTGCACGCACAGACTTCTCAGCAGTAGGATTTATGTGTATTTTCAGTCACAGAAAGCTTGTTAGTCTCATTGCTGCCCTAGAAACGTGTCTACAGAACACGTTCAAAATACAATTTTCTTTCCAAAGGCTTACAGCAACAAAATGGCATGACACACAACCTGGCACAAATCCCAGTGCTGTACTAAGTTTTAAGTACCTACTAAATCACAGTGACTACAGACAGTCTCAAAGAAAGTGTCATCAAATTTTTTAAACATGCACAAGCAGCAGTTTTCCTTTGCTGTATTCTCAGAAGTGACTAAGCTATTCCCCTCATTTAACATAAACAAATAGGATAAAGAAATCAACCTGCGTCTGACATAAAAATGCAACAAAACACAGTATGTTTCCAATACAACTATCTAGCTTAGTTCTAGGGAGTTACCCAAGCAAAGTTGGTCTCACTTACAGACGTAACTAATTGAACATCAGTAGGAAGACATGGTTCATCTTAAATACCTTATCTGATATCAAGTATCTTAAATATAGTGAAGTACAAACAAAGTACAAAAGCTGTAACAAGTCTTGAAATCTCAAGTGGCAGTTTCTTATATTTGGAAGCTACCTATTTAGGACCTGACATCCATAAATTCTGTCCCATTTTATCTAGTTATACATAAGGTGACTTCTTTAGGTGTATACATTTCTGCCTGAGAGAAAACCTTCTGGGAAGAAAATGATACTGGAAAATGACATTTCTCAATATGTTAGGAAAATCAAGCAATGTTGTTTTTGTTTTTTTTTTTTTAAGAAGAAACTTTTTATTCATAGCAGTCTGATTCTGAATAGAATTCCAGTATGGGATAAAAATCAATTTAGCTACAGAATGCAATGAATAAAGAGGTCAAAGCCATGCACACAACACTGAGTATATTCAGGAGTAATGAAAATCAAAAAGGTAACTAAAATGGAAGTTATCTCCACAGTCTTTAGGAAAAGACTTCTAAATTAAAGACGTTTATTCTTAAAATTATTCATTACATCTTCTTTTGTATACTGTTGAAAAGATTCTAGACACTTCAAAAAGAAATTTTGTTTATACTGTGGAAGCATTACCAAACTAGGTCTTAGGAAAAACAAACAAAGCAGAGTACATTCATCCAACATTAAAAACAGGTTTGCGAAAGCAAAAAATCAGTTACTTTTTTATGCCTAGTTATACAAATGACTGCTGTGCATACTGAAAGAAGCCATAAGTTTCAAACACATAAGGAAAATGTAAGTTTTGTTTATTGAAACATGGTAAATGCAGATTGTTTGTTTACACATTGCATTCATTTTTGGCCCCCAAAATTACTCTGCAAACTCACATTCCTTGAATCCAGCACTAACGCTTGCATTTTGATATGAACACAATGAAATTATGTTCTGCACTTTCCCTGCTGGGGGCAATGTGACTCCACTCGTCTTCAACAAATGACCAGAAATAGCACAGAAGTGGAAAAACTCCATGCATTTTGAAATAGTAGATCGAGTCACTGAAGTAAAACAGGGGCGTTGGCACCAAAAAATGTCTTAATGAAGCTTATCAGGACCTGTAAATGTAGAGGGGTCACTTAAACTGGCTAGAGAAGGCTGGGTAGATGCTTTCCAGATTTTTTGTACTGTTACTCATTTCACAGAATAAAAGCAATAAATAAAAAAAAAAATCATCACTCCAATCAGTTTAACAGTCAAACATTTCAGACATGTTTTATATAAAATAGTATCACAACACAATAATAAAGTGTCTTCTAAATCTTTTGTAAAACTGATGTTTTTGTGAACACTGAGATTATAAAATGAAAAAAATACAAAAGCTTAAAGTGAAATAGATGTAGATATATAAATAAGAACTAATATAATTAGGCATGTAAAACAAAAACTAGAAGATTTAGAAGCCACACTAGCTACCATCAACCAGAAATAATTCATTAGCATTTTCTGCTTAAATATTTCATTGTCACATCTAGGCTTACTTATTCAAATACATACAAATAAATGTTTTTTACTTAATAAAGACATTAGAAAAATTTTAAATGCTACCTACTGAGAGCTACAATCAAATACTTCACTACCCAGATTTAATTTGAAGTAATGTCTATGTACTTCTTAGTTTATCTCTTCAATTGCTTTCTTATTATGATTTATGCTTATGGGTACGCATATGACTACTAGAAGACTCATGTCATTCCATTTTTTTTGTTCATTACCCACATCAAAAGCAGGCAGATCTGGGCCTTCCCTCCGCCTCCTGTCTGCAGGTGATTATAATTTCACCAAACTTTAATCTTTCATCTTGAAGTTTTATATGCTAATGTCAGTCTTCACCCATTTCTGAAAAAATTAAGACAGAAAAATCTGGCCCATTTCAAAACATATTTAGCTGTTGGGAGGGTTACTATTAAAAAAACAAAACATCATTAAGTACTCTTTTAAAGGACTGTGGTACGATGAGTTGCTCTGCAATTAGACACATTTGCCTGAACACCACAAAAACTGTAAACAGTCCTTTTTCCTTTGAAGTTCTACAAAATATATATATATATATGCTACAGACGTACAGAAGTGTAAGGGATGACAATGCCTTTGAACACTGTCTGTGCTAAGTTTTCTGCTACTTAACCATAATTGCTATGTAAAACTTAATTTTCCTGTGTTCCAAATATTTGGCAAGTTGAAAAAAAGGATGGAGAGAAATGGATGCGGGTTATGGCACCAAACTTACTTTTAAGTCTGCTTAGCTGAAGATTACTTTTAATCCTCATTTTATAGAATTCAGACTACCCCTATTTTCACTGCCTTTGCATGGCTAATGGAATACTGCAATGCATTTGAAGAAAAGGTGCTTTAATCGCAACATATTACGTTTGAACAAGTGGGACAAAACCTTGAACATGGCAGCATTAGGACCACAGACTTAAGAAAAGCAGTAATCATGCTCCCAGGGACAGTTTACCACAATACTCAGAGTGAGTTAAAAATGAGCTTACTACATAGCAATGATTTAAAGAGAAAATAAATGATAGTGCTCTTCCTGTAGAAAGCAACAGAAGGAAAATAGTTTTGTCCTTCTCAAAAATGGACTTCAAGATGAATTTGAATCTTCGGAGGGCTGACTTTTGATTAAATCCAGACACCATGCTCCTTGAGTTACCTGCTCCTTGAAGTTTCACTTTTTTGTATGTGTAAAATGAAAAAACCTCAACGAATGATTTTAAGACAGATGTTTTACATGGTTTTGGATGAGTTCAATTCCCCTGCTGAAGCAGGTTCCCTACAACAGGTCGCACAGGTAGGAGTCCAAATGGGTCTTGAATATCTCCACAACCTCTCTGGGAGACCTGTTCCAGCGCTCTGTCAGCCTTACCATAAAGAAGTTCTTTTGCATGTTTGTATGGAACTTCCTACATTCAAGTTTCAGGTCATTGCTCCTTGTCCTATTACTACACACCACCAAGAAGAGCCTGGCCTCATTCTTTTGCCTCCCACCTCCCTTCACATGTTTATAAACATTAATCAGATTTCCCCTCTAATTTTGCTCTACTCCCTGCAACTTTTCCTCGCACTAACTGTATCTCTTCCATGAACCAATATCACTCAGTAAGGTCCACTAGACAGTTAAATTAACTTTTCATTTTTTTTTGTTTAAGCAGACCCTTGTTGTCTCCTCCCCTACCTTCCAATTAAAACTGCCCACATCCTCAGAAGTTTACTGCTACAGCAATATTAAGACTCATTATGTGCTTCCACTTCAAATAAATAGATGTTATGCACAGTTTTGTCTTTTGTTTGTTTCTTTGACAAAAGAATGTAGGGTTTTCTTAGTAAAGATGAATGGGTTGAGAGACTACTGGAAAACTAAAAGGAAGGAGTTCATTCAAAACTCACTTGCATGGTGAGAAGAATCTTTCTCTCATATATTAAATAACTTCCATATAAGAAATACTTCAAAATAACCAAACAGCTCTAAGGAAAAAAAGAACAGCTAGATTTATTTAATTAAGTTGCAAGAAAAGCAAAACTCTGAATATGTAGATAGTAATATATAAAGTAGTGAGACAGATGAGTTATGCCCAAGGGCATAGTGTTGTTTTTTTTAACCGTACTAACTAAAAATCTCGCCACTGCTGAAAGATAGAAGTCTTTTTCTTCTCTCTCACCTATTTCTATTGCTCTGCTCACAGTTCAGTTTGTTCCCTGGTATTTGGGTAATTAAATCACAAAGTCTTCATCCTGAGCATATAAAATGCACAAAATCACGTGCACTCTACAACAATCCTTGTTGTAGAGGTGTCCTCCTGATCTAGGTAACAGCAGTTAGCACGTCTGGGACATGAATGTAAACAGTACAATGAAGGGATAATCCAGAACTGCCTAGAAGTGCCCAAAATAATGCTAAAAGAAACCCTTGGCCACATTAAACACTAACCAGGATGCTACCATAACATTTTAGAGAGTTCTCAGAAAAAAGTACAAAGGAAACATGAATACTTGTCAGGACAGAGATGGCAACTGAGTAGCAGTCAAAGCCTGGCTTGATTTTCTTAGCCAGCTCTCCCTAGGTGCACCTTCCCTGCCAGGCACCAGGACAGCCTGCCTCCAGCAACTACAGCAACAGTAAGAGCTACAACAATCAGAGAGACACACTCAGCATCTGCAAAGGGGGAGTTTGGGGATGTTTCCTCACCAGCATATGAACTGCATGGGCAGCTTGAGAACAGCTCAGTGAAGGATCCAACAGCCAAAGGGCCCAGAGCAAAGAAAACTGCAACAAGAAGCTTTGCAATATTTTATATTTTGAACTCCAAGTACATGGAGTTGGCCTCAGCATAGAGGCAAACCTGAGAGAGGTAACACAGTCCCTTGTTCATAAGCACCTACACAGTCTTGTATGAACTGGATTACAGGTCCACTGAGACACACAAGTTCAACAGAAACTGCACTCTTCAGAATTCAGCTGCTATCAATTTGCTTTATAACAACTCCTAAATAAAATTCAATTGATGCTATACCTTTTCAATAGTTATTGGCTCTGATAATTCATTTTTCTACAGCAGTGCTGGTGTACTTGCCTGCCACTGCTGTGATGCAAATCTCTCTCTAATCCCAATCATTCCAGGTTAAATGTAATGAAGGAAGTCCTTGCTGATCACATTTCTCACATCAAAGCTGAATAACTGTGAAGTAAAGCCAGTACTTGCTATTTAAGAAAGAATTGAAAAAAATACATACTTGGGATGCATTCCCTTTCACAAGGACTTCTTCCTGAATTTTGCATTAAGTAGCCAATGAAATGGCAACCAAGTTCAGAGAACAGATTTGTGCCACCTGATCCAGCAACTGATGAATCCCACACAACCATCTGTGTTCCTGGCTAACGCTGCCATTCCCTCCTTCAAATCAATCCTACTCCATACCCAGCCTAAAGCTCAGTCATCAAGGGCTCTGCTAAAGGAAATGAGCTTTTTTTTCCCCAGCTTCCTGAAAGTGTTTAATGACAGCAGTACAGTAAGACATTGCAAGGCATTTCAAGAAGGTGCATGGCCATATGTATATATACATATATTTAAAGTCAGACTTATCAGGAAAATAAAAACAACGCTATTTCCCCCATATCTGCAAGTTCATTAAGAGAGATCCATCCAAGACCTCTAATTCTAACTGAGAAAGCAGCCTTTTTAGGAAATCTCTGAGGGAGAGAAAAACCCTCACTGTCTCTCTAAGCATAGGGTGACTCCAGAAGAATGCATTCACAGCTGGTGCTGAGGAGACCTCATTCACACTGCCCTCGTGGGTTACCAGGCCAGCTGAGCCTAGTGAACATTCAGAGGCTGCAGGGATTTTCTGATGCCCTGGAAGGCATCTGCTGGGTCAGCTTTGTTTAAGAAGACTCCAGCTGATTCCTGGGTAATATGAACCGTGAGCTCAGATGAGGAGCATGCCTCAACTGGACTGAAACGCAAATGTAGAGACATCCATAGACATAGCTTTCTATCTCAATATTTAGGAGTCTCAGTTTATGTCTTCATAAAGAGTTATTATTAGGTTCTCTAAACGATGAGCAAATTATTCATATTTTTTCATGACAGAAAGTAGTAAAGTTGATCAAGTAAGGTAAATGATGCTGTGATATGCAGAAACAAACAAAAATTCCATTAGTAAAATGTGTTAGGTGAGAAAATACTAGTATATCAAAGTCTATAGAACAATCCCATAAAGCCAAACAACAAAATTTGCCCAGAAAGCAAAACTAAGGACATAAATCAAACACATTAAAATTGTTCCTGTATTACTCAGATTAACTGCATTGTGACAAAAGATTGAAAAAGAAATTTAAAAGTCATCTTAGTAATGAAATTATTACAACTTATATATTCTAAGTTTTTATAAATTCATTTATATGACACTCAGGTTTCTGTATCTTGCTATATGATGACTGGCTGCTTTGTACTTTGATCTTGAAATGAGAACTTTTGTCCTACTTAAAAGGAATTTTTATATAAACCTTCTGTTTCCTATGCTAAAGCATAACTCCCATTCATGTATGCAGTTATAAAGTATAATCAAAGTACTTGAAAAGTTGCATTTCAATTACAAAGTACCCAAAATAAGTAGAGCTAAAAATGTAAAAAAAATAACTATGAATTATTGAAATTTTCCTCATGGAGTTTTTCCTTACCAATTAACAAATTCTGAAAAACAGGACCACTGCTATTTAAAACATTTCTGCTGTCTAAATACAGAGAGATTTTTCATAGTTTACACTAATAACATTTCAAGTCAAAACCAAAAATCTTAGGACAGTTTTGCATGAATAATATCATTATAATCCACCAAAAGGTGTTGTAAACTCACTATTGCTATCACTAAACTTCTTTGCTTGAACTACCAAAAATCTTTTAACCAGACCTTACTAAGTATAAATCTCTAGCAAGATTTAAGCATGAAAAACTATGAATACTACAGCCATATAAGGGCTGGAATTGTATCAGCTCTGAGTATCTTTATAACAATCATTCAGTCAGTCAGTCTCAAGTGTTGTTAATAAGTAATTAAACTATTGTTGGTAATCAAAACCTGAAGTTTTACACACTGGGCAGTAATTTAGGGGTGTGTTACATCTTCCATATTCTCATTTTAGGAATTATGCCAAGCTTTCTGGAGTGAGTGGATGAAAGGAAATTTACTCAACCCCTAACTACCCACAGAATTTATAAATCTCAGTATTGAAGGCATACACATAGGCCGCCACGGAATGCAGTTACAAAGGAGATACAGATACAGACAATAAAACAGCAGGACAGGTATATGAGAAAGAAACATTTGAGAAGAAGATCTTTCAAATCAACCTCACTAAAAAAGGGAAGAAAAAAATCACTTGATAGACCCATATTCCATGTCCAATAGTGATGGAAAGACTACTTAAAGTTCATATCAAGTTCTGAAATGGCCATAAAATAATGGTGAGGTAACTAGAAACATGTTTTTGAAGGATGAGTAACCCCCTAAAAGGAGTTGAAGATGACAGAATACAGATATTTAGTAGAATTATAGTAATCCATTTCGGTAGTAAATACTGTTGAGGACAAGTTCACTTCTTGTACTTAGCTCCTACTACAGCTATGCAAGCAGAAGGCTAGCATCAGCAGAAGAGGTAGATCAGGTGGGATTTGGGGATTAAAGGATTTTAGATATTTGGGTTACCTAGGTTTGGTTCAGATCAGGCGCAGAAGTCAACTTTTCCTAGAGGCCATGTACTCTCTTCTCTCCCCCAGATTTTTTGTCATTACTTTTTACCAAACAATAGTAGTAGCGAGCATGAAGAACAGAATTTCATAAACAGGAATTAAGAAAAAACAGATTTTTTTTCTTTGGCAAGCTATCTTCCTTTTTTTTTTTTTTTTTTTTTTTAAACTGCATTTCAACATTGATATTCAACTATCTTCCAGGTTAAAGGAAGGTTTGATTCAGTAACTACGTGAAACTTTAAGAAACTCTGAGATATTACCCTATATAAAAAATGATGGGGGAAAGAAAAAAACACATTGCAAATGGCACTGTACAGCTCCAGCTATTTGCAAAGCAAGAACTAGATTAAACCAATCCCCAAATTTCTCCTGCAGTACATTTTCCAGTAGAATTGAGAGCGCATTGTGAACTCTGAAAACGTATGAAGAAAGTAAGCTTTAAAAACTGCTAAAATGAGTTCTTCAACCAGACAAAGTTACTGCAAACTGGAAACTGGCTAGGGAGAAAAGAATTCTGAGAAGTAGAAAATTCAGTGTTGCATTTTATTTTGTGGTTATAGACTTTAAGACAAGCTAAGCATTCAAGCTCTTTCCTAAAAACAAGCTTTCTGCCTTTTATACTGGTTGCATTGACAGCTGGGCTAAAAAGAGTTGTTTTAATTAAAACTCTACTCTAGGGAAGATCTTGTAGGACTAGCATCTGTAACAGGCCTGATGAATCTCCAGTAAACAAACAGACAGCATGTTTTAATACAAGCTTCAGTCTTGTAGGCGATTACAAAAAGCAATTTTGCTAGGCTATCTGAATATTCTGAACACAAATCAGTACTATTTCTAACAAAGCTAGGGCTAAAATTTAACTATTTCAGGAAATAAACAAATGAAGTAAAAGCTACTCTACCCCTATACTTGATAAAAATATTTGAAGCTGTACGGATATAGTTTCTTCATCTGTATCTTGTAATACATTTTGCAGACCAACATGAGACTTATTATACACAGTTGTAGAAAAACAAAATTGAGGAAATTTTTCTGAGGAAAAAAAAACATAGTTTGGGAATACTAATACTTTTAGTTATCTTGAAGTATTCCCATATAAGAACAAGAATAAAGTGGGAAAAAAATAGTGTAGTCCATAATGAGACGGTTGCACTGTAACTAGACAAGGATATACATTTAAATATACTATTAAACTGCATACTTGGAAGAACATGAGGAAAAATCATAAATTAAGGAAGTCACTTTGAGATCTTACTGCTGGTAGCAGATACTTTCATACCCTTCAATTTTCATAATAGTAGTTCTTGTCGAAAAGTGTTTAATCCCTTTTCTACTCAGTCTTGAGTTACTTCTCTTAACAACTTTGCATCATCACTATGCATCATGCTTATACTTCAAAATCATTTGATGTGGGACTTCTGGACAGTGTTTACATCATCCTGCATCCTTACAACAGAGATGATTTTTTAAACTATATGGCTGCTCCAACAGTAATGCCTCCTATTTATTTTTATTTTTTAATGTTGACCCAAAAGTCAAAGGCGGATACTGACAATATGGCGGTAGAGGCTGAACCTTCCTGCACATATGCCATTACATTTAATTGTTGTCCAACCAATGGCAGCAGAGGGGCAGTCTGACAAAATGGCGCCTGACACAGAAGTGCATACAAAGCGAAGATGTGACACTGAATTCATTTATGCAGAAAAAAATGGCACCCACTGACGTTCATTGATGCTTGCTGAATGTTTCTGGAGACCAAACGGTGGGCATGAGCACAGTGAATGATGGTGCATTTCAGCAGTGATGAAAGACATGCCACATTATGGATGGCCATATGTTGTTGTTTATTTTTTTCAATTTAACACAAGCATGGCATGCAGGCTCTTGCTCATTGCTGACAAAAATGCATAGCTAATGGTGGCAACTATGCTGAAAAATAGCATTTCAACTGTGAATTTGCTCTATCAAATAGCATTACTGTGTCCTTTGCCACAGTTTCCATGGAAATAAAGAGAAGGCATTACTTTTGGAGCATCGTACAGATATTATAAATTATATATTTCTATACAAACAATTCCAAGCCACTTCCCTAGAGAGGATCTTGATGATACACACACACACTCTGACCAGTATGGACAAATTGAGCAATAGTACATGCAGTGATCATCTGGAGATATCAAAGAATCTGTGTATACAATCTGATTACAAGACCTGAGCCTGAACACAGAAAAATGCTGCAACACAGCTTCTTAACACTCTGAGTCAAATCATCTAAGCACAACACAAAGACAGTAGAAGGCAGGACATCAGAAAAATATCCTGGTAGTACAAAAGTGTCACAGACCATTTAGTACCTACTCAAAAAGGTTTTAAAGAAAAAAAAACAGCTTTCCAAACAGAATTAATAGTAAAATAGTAAAAAGTAGGAGAAAAAAGTACAAGCTAGTTTGATTGTGCTAGAATTCAAATGCTAGCAACTTCTGTTTTTCAACAGTGAAGCATCACACTAGAACAACATATCCCAACAAGAAAAAAAATATATTACATTCCTATCAATACTTCCTGTATCTCCACAATTAGAAACTTACCAGAGACAAGACAAGTTGGTAAAGCGATGAAAGTGATTCTCACCCTATATTCAGCCTTTTGGCAGCCTCACCTTGAAGGCTGCATGCAGTTCTAGGCTCCACAGATGTTAAAATACTATGCAGCAAAATTATTAATTGACACATGCTTTGCTACACTTATCTCCCTCTCCTCCATCCGCTTTTTTTCTTTCATCGTTGAAAGCAAAAGATATACTAACATATACAAGTTTATTTGCTGTAGTAATATGATAACTAAGAGATCAGAGAATCATAAAATGGCTTGGGCTGGAAGGAACCTCAAGGATCATCAGGTTCCAACCCCGCTGCCACAGTTAGTGCTGCCAGCTGCTATATTAAATACTAGGTCAGGCTACCCAGGGCCCATCCAACCTGGTCTTGAGTGCCTCCAGGGAGAGGGCATCCACAACACCTCTGGGCAATTTGAGATAGTCAAATTACCCTTTTAACCAGTATTTCCAAAGTCATGCCCACTGTCTTCCCAGCTATTTCTGTCTACAACTGCCTTAGATTGAGATATTTTTCTTTAAATAAATACAAATATTTATGAATGAATTATCTTAGGTTCACTGGAAGCATTTTTGTTGTTGTAGTTCGATAACATACTCTCTCTCATATACCTAAACAAGAACATAAACCACTTAGAAAAGTTCTCAAGATTATTTTTTAAAGGGTACAGTCAAATCTTAAATTTATCATATGTTCATCAGTACCTTTGATGGCTTTGGAAGGAGTTTCAAAAGCAGAAGTTAAGGCATAAAATGCCTTGACATAAATTATTGTTTATTCACATTTTTAAATGATAATGTCGGCTGCTCCATAGAGGTTTTTTTTTTCCTCTTTATCCCATGTTTATTTCATATTTCATAAACTGTACATGATAACTTTTGGAAGCTCTCATACTTGGTCATGAAATACTAACCGTGCCAGTTTTACTGAACATTCTTGCTTTGCACAAACGAAATACACTACGGAAATGAGAAATAGATGTACTAGTCTTTTGCCTCTCTAACAAAGAACAACACTTTTCTTACATATATATGGAATATACATTGGACATTTTTCCAGCCTTTAGCTAATTGAAGACAGCTGTCCCTGTCACACGTGAGACTGTTTTACTCTGCCAGTATGTTGCTATGCACTATGCCTACCTACAGGTTTTGGTAAAAACAAGTAAAGTAAAAAGCTGTTAATTAGATATTTCATGTGATTTTGAACAAAAACAAAAGTAATATGGATGAGAAAAACTAACTCCCTAATTTTATGATTTGCACGCTTATCGGTGCTAAAACACAGAAGATTAGCAGCAAGGGATTTCCAAACAAGGTAAGAATACAGAAGCATCTCACCTTGCACACAACTTGTGTGCCTGCCCATTTTATGTTTGCATACCATTTTACTGTGCTTAAATGCTCCGTTCCCATTTTCAGCCTAGGAAAACAGAAGGCAGAAGCACTGAGACAATGGAAATGACTGCTAGAAACCGGCAGTAGTCAGTCTGTATAATTCCATAGGCCATTCAGGAGCTGTCCTAACATTTCATTTCCCCATTTGCTGACCTTATGTCCCTGGTCCCCAAATTAGAATAAAGTATGGAAAGGAAAAGATTCAACTTAAAATAAACCACAATTATTCTAGAGAGGAAAGGAAGCATAGTGGAAAGGCAGAAAAATTACACCAGAGATCAGATTTCACCTTGGAACAACTTTTTGCCATAAAGAGAGTGCATGAGGGAAGATTTTGTTAAACTTAAATTGTATCTGATGTTGCAGAATTATTGAAGAGAGGTGGGGAAACTAAACACCTCTGTCATTTTCAAGATCTATGCTTCTCTTTGTCATACTCAAGTAAAATTATATATCTATATTTTAACAGACCTCTCCATAGAGCATTTTCAGAGAATGCCACATTTATGAGCTTCCTGTCACACAATGTTTACTTTGACATATCATCTTTTACAGACTTGCATACCAGTTCAATCATGGCTATTAGCTTCTTTGTGTACAAATTTCACAATTTGAACTTACTACCATTCAGTAACCTATGTTGGATGGTGAAATCTCATCACAACTTAAAACCTAGGCTGGTCATGCTTGACTCAGTCTTGATATTTTAAAAAAGCCCCAGTATGACATGTTATACACTTCAGTATCATTTCAGGCAGGAGAAAAAAAAAAAAAAAAACCAATCTGCCCAATAACACTGCATTACAACTGCTGTGCCAGTGTTGAAGACAATATTAACAAATGGAACACAAACAGAAGGAAAGCATCATATTGTTTGGAATCAAGCATAATTAGTCACCACCGGGTTAGTATTTTCTATTTTGCTTATTTCCAGAGTACTTGCCAGGTACTGTTCCATTGCGCTGATAGAAGAACAAATCCATTGCAATGCAAAAGTGTTTTTTCCCCAGTAATTCACTAGTAATACAGGGAACAATTTTTAGAGAAAAAATTTGTAGTTCCTATTGACAGCAAGAAGTATATTTGAATTCTATATTTACTTATCAAACTTGAGAGACAATTTCACCTCTTCTGTAACTATGCATGTACACTGTGTACATAAAATGAGATGTAGTAAACAAAAAGCACAACATGAAATGTTATGAATGATAAAGACTGCAGGATGCAAAGCCATTCTTTCCCATTCAAGTTTTTAAGAATGAGACTTTATCCCCACACATTTACCCTGTGTACATATGTAAGTGCTACACTGAAGACTTTCATCAAGATGTTCATCCTGCCTACACCATGTCAGGAGACAACAGTCAAAAAAATCTTCAAGCTCTAGTTCATAACTCTTAATACTGAATCTGTGCATAGCAATACAAATTTTATTTGTATTAGATACGAGAACAACTACATTTTTTCCTCAAATTAGATGGTGCACTGTATAGTCTCTGAGATAGCTTTATACTTTACACAGGTTACATGACAGCTATAGAAGAACAGATAATAGACAATCTGTCATAAAGCCTGACAATAACGTTAACTTGTCAAAATCCCCAGAAAACTGTTGAGTTAGCAGAATATGTTTGCACTGGATCAGTGCTTGCCATCACGTAGGTGCAATATTCTTGATTAGAAGCCAGAGCCCTAAAGCTAGATTCAGCCTGCTGTTGAACCACAGCCTCAGAACAGCACGCCACAATTTGAGTGCAGTGCTGTGAGCTGTGGCTTGCTCCTGGTGAGCCTGTATGCACAGACACCCCACTGCTCCACCGCCCAACACAGGCTGAGCAACACAGAAAGCAAAGGTTTGAAAAAGAAACAATAGCTTACTTCTGCTTTTAATTAAACAACGCCCAACACAAATAATTTCACAGGTAAAGAGTATATGCAATTGCTTTATTGCTGGACTTCCTTGAGCTACAGCAATAAAAACAGCATAGACCAAAATTCAGTTTCACAGAGTCTGAGGCTAAGAAAAAACTAAACCAATGATTTTTTTTTTTTTAATTATTCTTTAACTATACTGTTCTCCAAATAAGCTTACACTATACAAGCATACCACACTAGTAGTCTGTGATGGGTTTATTTCAAAGAAAAAGACTCTAAAAAGGTGTTATAGACTCCAAAACTAGCCTTGAATGCTCCTGCTTTGTTTCACAGGTTCACTTATAAAACTGAGTAAGCTTAACTAGCAAACACTAGAATGTAACGCCTATTTTAGTAGCACTTCATTTCAAAAGTACAAAGCACTTTTCATGGAGTAGGAGTACAGATGTCCTGAGGAACTTGATTGGATAACCTCAAATAACAATTAGTAGTAACTGGATAACATCCAGATAATCTCTCCAGAGAGGTTTGCCGTCTTCCAGAAGCATATGTCAGAAGTGTTAAGATGGCTCTACCATACCTGATAAAACAAGAAGACTACTACCTACTCGTCGTCATTCAAGTAGGATCACAGAAGGCTACAACAATGAAATTACAGAACACTGAAAGGGACTTCACACCATTTGGAAAGACATTAAAGGGATCAGGAACACAAGCAGTGCTCTCCTCTGTCTTCCCAACTGCTGGCTGGAACCCAGAAAGGAGAAGGAGAATAGGTCAGGTAAACTACTGGCTGAGAGAATGGCGTCAAGGTTTTTGGTACTATGATCTTGGGAAGGCCTTTGAGAGACTTGTAGGTATATGGGCATCAGATGGAATATGACTAAGCAGATTGGACAAAAGCGTTCTGGGGAGCTAGCTGGCTAGACCGATTACCATAGGTTTAAACTAGATTCAATGGGGGAAAAGGATAGAGCTCCTTGAGACAGACAAGGACTCCAGAACGCTCTTATTTTAGGAAACTGTGGGGAAAAACCTCTCAGTCACCCAACAGGAACTTGCGAGGACTCCTCAGAGAAGATAACATTGCCAATAGCCCTGCCTGCATCCCTCAGTTGGATTCCCTGCTTCCCTGAAGTGCCTGTATACCAATGCAAGGAATATGGGAAATAAACAAGAAGAACCAGAAATCCATGTCCAATCACAGGGCCATGCTCTCATTGCAATCACAGATGTAATAGGACAGCTCACATGACTGGAATGCTGTCATGGATGGCTACATCCTCTTTAGGAAAAGCAGGCCTGCAAGGTGAAATGGTGGATTTGCTTTTTATGTGAGAGAGCAACTAGAACGTATTGAATTCCACTTGGGGGGAACAATGACCAAGTGGAGTGCTTGTGGGTAAGAATTAAGGGCAGGCTAGCATAGGTGACACTGTTGTGGGTGTGTACCACAGGCCTCCTGATTAGGTGGAAGAAGCTGATGAGGCTTTCTACAAACAGCTGGAAGCAGCCTCATGATCCCAAGTACTGGTTCTTCTGAGGGACTCTAATCACCCTGATATTTGTTGGATAAGAAACACAGTTAGGCACATATAGTCCAGGCAGTTCCTGCAATGTGTTGAAGCTCCTCCACCACCTGTGTGAGAAACTAAGGAGGGATGTACTACTTGACCTCATTCTTAATAACAAGAGCAGGCTGGTCAGAGCTGTAAAGACTGGGGGCAGCTTGGGATGCAGCAATCATGAGATGGTGAAGTTCAAGATCTTGTGTGGAAGAAGAAAAGCAATCAGTAGGATTGGTACCCTAGACTCCAGGAGAGCCAACTCTGACATCTTCAAAGATCTACTTGAAGGAGTCCCACGGACTA
This sequence comes from Aquila spilogaster, assembly GCA_024606505.1. NCBI lineage: Eukaryota > Metazoa > Chordata > Aves > Accipitriformes > Accipitridae > Aquila > Aquila spilogaster. Next base: position 49,602,671 of record JANHGO010000001.1, read on the forward strand.
GTGCACTAGAAGGTAAAGGGACCCAAGAAAACTGGTTGGCACTTAAACACCACTACTTCCAAGCTCAAGATTAGCACATTCCTAAGTCAAGAAAGCAGGGAAAGGTGGCAGGAGGTCTGTGTGGATGAGCAAGGAAGTCACGGAAAAACTGAAAAGAAAGGTGGTGGTGCATGAAATGTGGAAAAAGGGCCTGGGTCCAGTCTTGTTCTACATCTTCATCAATGACCTGAATGAAGAGATAAGGTCCATGCTCAGGAAATTTGCTGATGACACAAAGCTGGCTGGGAGGAGTGGCTAACACACCAGAAGGCTGTACTGCCATTCAACAAGACTTGGACAGGAAGGAACCTGATGACGTTTAACAATAACAAGTGTAGAGTCTTGCACCTAGGGAGGAATAACTACATGGATCAGTACAGGTTGGTGAATGATCTGTTGGAGAGGAGCTCTGCAGAGAGGGACTTGGGTGTTCTGATGGACAACAGGTTGGCCATGAGCCAGCAGCATGTCCTTGTGCCCAAAAAGGCCAATGGTATCCTGCATTAAAAGAGTGTGGCCAGCAGATTGAGGGAGGTGATCCTCCCCCTCTGCTCTGTCCTGGTGAGACCACGTTTAGACTACTGTGTCCAGTTCTAGGCTCCCCAGTTCAAAAAAGATCAGATCTCCTTAAAGGAGTCCAATGGAGGGTCACAAAGATAAAGGGCCTGGAGCATCTCCTGTATGAGGAAAGGCTGGGTCTGTTCAGCCTGGGAAAAAGAGGACTGAGGGGGATCTGATTAATGTTTATAAATATCTAAAGGGAGCTGGGAGGCAGAAGACTGAGACCAGACTCCTCTTGGTGGTGTGTAGCAGTAGAACAAGGAGTAATGGCTAAAACCTGAACATACAAAGTTCCATACAAACATGCAGAAGAACTTCTTTATGGTAAGGATGACAGAGCACTGGAACAGGTTGCCCAAAGGGGTTGCGGAGCCTCCTTCTGTGGAGATACTCAAGACCCTTCTGGACTCCTACCTATCTGACCTATTGTAGGAACCTGTTTTAGCAGGGGGTTTGGACTCAATCTTGAGGTCCCTTCCAACCCCTGCAATTCTGTGACTTTAAATCAGTGACAAAATGCAGACAAAACCAAGTCAGTCCCAAGGTTCATCAGAAGTCTATGCTCCAGTTCTTAAAATAAAACACAATTCATCTGAGAGTCACAGATTAAGGGACTAATGAAGAATATTAAAATGAGAAACCAATTTTAGTCTTTTCTATCAGTGAAACTATTTTCTAATTTTTGGTGTAGTAACAAATACATTACATCACTCTCAAATAGAATACATTAATATTAAATTTAGAATAAGCATATTTTACATACACTTCCATGCCCATGCATTGAATAGGATCCCCACAAAAGACAAAGCACAAAATAACAGCATTTGCTTGATAAAATAAATTTCCCAGGGGCCATTTTAAAGAACGTGATCCCAATTTGGAATCTGACCATCTTTTTCAAACCCAGCTGACAGACTCCTATTTAACCTGCCTTGACTCATTATTCAGTAGCAGCACTTTGTTCTGTTGGCCATAACAGTCCCAAAAGCTACAATTAGTCTGCAAGTAATTACAAGTATTCCCTGTGATACCAACATCCTGCAAGTTCCCAGAATACTGGATTCTTCAAGCTGAAGTCCCTATGTGCTATGGCAAGTGCATCCAGAAAGCCTTCCCTGCCCTCTGCAAGGCTTTGGGAGCTGCAGGGCTGAATGCAGTAGTTTTGTCAGGAGGCAATCTTGGGAACCTTCCATACACCCCAGAAGAAAAGCAGGAGAAGGTGACTGCATAATCAGCAGTGATGCATCCCATTCTAGACTACGTTTGAAACTTTTTAAAGAAAACACCCTGGTAAAGTAAGCAAAAGATCAAAGGAAGTAAACAGCAGTACTATGTTACCTGGGTAAACAGACACAGAACAGCAGTGATTCGCCCAAAGCAAAGTATGAGAACCGAATCAAACACCATTGGTTTCACAGCAAAACAAGAAGCGGGTTGAGTGAAATTTGTCAGTGAGCAGACATGTCCAACCACACCTACTTGAGTAGAAATCTCTCAAGTGTGTCCACATCACCTGTTACAGTGGCCTAAATGCTATAGGTCATTAGGCTGCTACAATTTGATCATGTGTTTGCATCAGTAGTGGTGAGTAGAAGTCCAACCCTCTAAATGCAAATTACCACTACATCCTTATCTTTAAGGTGAAGCAATATTTATTTCCTTTGGCTTTTGAAAGTGAACAACTGAGGCTGAGAAAAAAAATGAGGGAGAAAAATCATACAAATGATACAATCATTTCTCAAATCCTGTATAAAGAGTCTGAGTTGCTTTATCCAATATTTTGGAACTTATAATTGATTTTAACTAATACGGAAACTTAAGATCTTAACAGAAATAGGACCTTCAGCATTGGTCATGTAGCTTGTCTTTACCAAGGATCTGCTTTTATATCAATCACTTTGCTTCCAAGGCACTGAATGCATGGCTGCTTGAAGGGTTCTCTCTGCATCTTAGCTGTTGCATGTAGTTAAAATAAAGCTCATTATATACTAAACATAGCACAGGCAAAGCTTTGTTTGTTTTTCGAAAGAAAAAAGAAATCAGAGGTGAATAAATTAAAAACTCAAATCCTTTGCTTTCTAGCAAAAGTAAGATACAGAAGCATGCATTTGGGAACTGCATGGGAAATGGTTGAGAAATCAGAAACAGCATTTACAAGATGAACAGTTTTAAGGATCAATATTCCATGTCTAGATCAAACCCCACTGCACAATAAGCAACACCCAATGCATTAATGACAATATTTGTCACCCACAGAGTTTGGTTCAGATCCCAGTTAAGTACAGGCTAGGATGCTGAAGAAGTCCTCTACTCCACAAAATTTAGATTTTTTTCCTTCCTCCTCCCTACCCTCAACTAAAGGATGATAAATGGAAGGCAAGTAAGTATTCTTTCCTATTATATCAAATAAAGTGACTACCACTATCTTATAAGCAGAATTCCAAAGCAATCCCTTTTAATGAGACTACAACAATAGCAACTCTCAGCTATTAAAATATATTTCATACTTTTTTAATAAAGAGGCACTTCATCCAGAATGTTTCTTCTTAGGATCAGCCTTCACAATGATCAAATCCAAAAAAAAAAAAAAACAAATCAAACAAGTTTTGCACAAACATCTAGAACAATAGCTCTAAGATGTGTGAAGAGCCACTTCCAATTCACACGACAATTTCCCACATTTAAAGATGACAATTTGTCAGAATTATTAGCCATCACGTTTCTCATCAAAAAACAAAGGTGAACACTTAAATTTTACTTTGCAAAAATCAATATTAGTGTGGTATGTATAATAACTAATCCATTTAGATTAAAGACTAGAAAAAAATAAATATGAAAGGTATGAAAACACTCTTTTAAAAGGTTGTCTCTTTAGAACTTTGATTAGGTTGATTTTTTGGACAATTCACTACTCCTGCACACTAAATTATGATAGAGAGTTATTATTACTTCTTAAAGGGAACAATGAGCACTAACCTGAACTCTGATTTTTGCTAATGCAGAATCTGTGCCTTTTTATTACAATCTACATGTGAATCACTTCAAAAATATTCAGCTTCATTTAATCTGACAGCTCAATAATTTACATGTTGATTGTTCTCACTCTGAATACTTGCAATTTAGCAACACCTTCGTGTTCTTACTTACATATTCTTACTTTAACAAGCTTGACACAAACATGTAAGTAAATTTTAGTGGAATCAGTTTTCAAGTCCAATTAAGCTTTTAGAAAGTGATCTGACAACCTGCACAATCTATTACAAGGAACTTTCGTCAAGTGAATCACATAAGGAAAGAGTGTTTTAACAAAGAGAATCCCCAGGCTTATCTTGGCTTCCATATATTTTAAAATACATTGTGGTCTGGGAAGCTTTTCACAGCTTTCCAAGACCATTCTAGCTTGCGTAATAGCTACTTTCTCTAGTATGTTGGGATGGTCTGCTTTGATGTCTGAAAATGCAACAAAATCTTTCTCACAGGATCTGAATTTCTTTTTCCTTCACTTTTTTCCCAGTTTCCTATTTTCAATCGTATCAGTCTCTATAATTGAAAAGATTGCCCTCCTGTACATCCCAGTATTTCTCAAGTAACAGTGCTAGTGCATAGCTGAAGGATGTAAGCCAAAGTGGAAATCTTTGGGGGTTCTTCACTTGTTGAGATACCCACCTTAAGTCTTGGGGGTAATCTACAGCCTGTGGCCACCCCAAGAATGAAAAGCTGGTGAACAGTGATAAGTGGGCAACCAGTGGTGGAGATGGTAGACTATGAATAAGAATGTGAATAAAACTGTATCCTTATTTCTCCCCTTCTGCAAACTGAGCAGGTTATAATACTATCTTACTCATCTCTAAATGTTACATAGCTATGGACAGAAAGCATAATAACCAACTTATTGAAAGCATGAAAGCAGAGGCTGTCCTTTCCCTTCATTCTTTACATATCAAAACAGTTTCACCTGGAGCTAAGATGCTTTTTCAAATCATGTTTGCTCGGTTTTTTTTTGCTAGCTTCTGTTGTATTCCTCACAGCCTGCAGAAAGAATCTGTAGGATTCTAGAACTCTGAACAGAGAATAAACACAAGGAAAACTGAGGTACTTCAAGGTGTATTAATTCTTACAATTTGTTATTATTGTTATTTCCATGCAATCTTGGAATTTTTCCAGACAAAAAAGTTAGAATTTGTGAAATCCTTTAAAACTGAGACTATTTAAGAGCACGTGCCTCAATTCTACGGAATATAGTTCTCTGCCCATAAGAAACAACACTAAACTATAGCATACCTCTTGTTTTATTCTCTTGTATCCCATCTCTATCTGAACACAGATTTGAATTATCCTGGAAACTGTCTCTTCTCTCATGTAGCTGAATGTATTAGATGGCAAGACCCTCTTCTGAGTATAGTGAAATGAATTAATTGGAAATTTTTGGAAATACTTGAATGGATCACACAAACAATTAAAGGGTTCAAAAGCACATACCATTCCTGTGAGAGAAACATTAACGTGGAACTACAGGCATAGAGTGCAGATGATTTTTAGGGGTTAAAATATCAAGAAAAAAAAGCAGTTTCTAATTTCTGGAGGAAAACACCTCAAGATTTTGATTTAGATAACAGATTAGCATAATCTAGAATATGTTTCACCATTGCAGTACAGAGCATAAGTGGAAGACATCTACACTTCTACTAACCTTTATCATACCCATCCTAAAATATTTTCAATTTAGGTGAAAATGTTTCTTCCTATCATTACAGGTGCAGGTATCCATTCTGCAACTTGACTCACACTGAAAACATACACATCTATTACAGCTTTTATATATAACAGAAACAGTAGTCTAGATGTATGATAGGCTTTTAAAGAAATCTAACTTGTATTTTAGCCACTTTACTTTCCAATTTGGCTTTAAAGAAAACATCTAAGTAGTGTAAAGGAACTTCCGTTTCATGGTTTGTTTTTTTTTTTTTCCAGTTTTGAGTTAAATTAGAAGTCTGTACACACTGAGGAAAGAAGGAATTTGTCATTTGGGGAATTATTTTTGTGCATATATGCTCAGCAAAATTTAATTAACTAAAATCAAATATATCAACGCAGATGTTTCTTCCATTACAAATCTCAAAATTAATCCACTAGCCCTTGCAAGAATATGAATATTTAGTGTTTTTGTAATATCCAACAAGAGAGATTGGAAAACAAATATCCTACTCAGGAATCTTTCAACAGCAGAGTTCAAGACATAGCTGAAGAAATTTAAGCACTATTTCGCTGTTTGAGCCTCTGTGATCATTTAAGCTGGTGAAATAACTAGCACAGAGTATCACCAGCTTAAGCAAATAAACAAACAAGTCCAGTGAAGAGGTGATAAACATTAACAAGTGCAGCCCCTTCAGATTTTCCCATTTTCTTGAGATGGTCTTTACCTATAAATTTACTGCCCCTCCAAATCATCAAGCCTAGCCTTGTGCCTTGAGAACAAGCCTATACTCACTGCGTTGTAAACGTCAGCCTCTTCATAGGCCAGAGATGTACAAAAGAGAATTCCTTCCAGGCAGCACTCAGATTGACCAGTCAAGTAAACTGAACAGTGATAACTTTAAGAGGACACAATATAATTTGTAATAGTAAAAATGAAATATTCATACATTACTTTTTGCTTTAACTGGAAGAGAATTATTTGATTCTCTAGTAAAAGATTTTCATTGTTTGTTTGTTCTGTTGTTTGCTTTGCGGGTTTTTTTTTTCCAATTAGCGTTTACATCTTTTAATCTGGATGATAAACCCCATGTGAACACGTCATTTAAAATAAAATCCAGAACACTGTCAAGATTGTTTCCTCAAGAACTCCTTAAAAAAAAAAAAAAACGGTAGGGTAGTTTGCTAACCTTTTCACTCCTTTGTAAACCGTTGCAGCTCTTAGGGTCAAACCATTGCAACACATTTCAGCAGGCTCCAGGTTTAACCTAGCTCTTTATGTTAAGAGCCTATGATACTTGTTTGCTTTCGAATTCCATTAGTGGAGCTTGTTTAAACTGGGATGCTGAAATACAATGTCATCTTCAGACAGCAATTAAATCCTTCCTAAAGAAATCTTTCTGGTTTATCTTCTGCTAAGCATCAATTAATCGAAGCAGTTAATACTTATCCAATTATCAACTTTATACAATAATCCTCTATAGAATTCCATATACTTAAGGTGAAGATTCTGCCCTTAGCAACATTTTTGACTACTGAGAACATATCCCATCTGCCTGACAATTAGCTCTTAATTCTGCAAAACTGAAGAAGCTTTCTGTTCCTGACAACTCCAGTAATTTTGCATTGAAATACTTTGCAACTCTGCAAGCAGTTTTCCACTCAGGAATTTACTTTTTTTTAAAATTAATAAGCATATATGAAACTACTTATGAATATTTCTCCTTTGCAATTACATACTTCCCTTTTAATGAAAAATTTTGAAGATCACAATGAGAGAATGTTTTCTTATATTTAAATCTTGAGTCTTGGACATTTTTTGCACTGTTCTCTGTTCTTTTTGTATTATAGCTTCACTAGATTGAGCTACCAAAATCTTTGTTTAATATCTGTTGTGCACTAGACTGTTTGCTCCTTTGATCTTTATCCATATTCTGCCTTATGACTGATCAGCTGACAAAGTTGTTCTCCAACTTGATAGCCTCACTAAACCATCAGAAAGAGGTGAAGTGATTTATTAGCCAGCATATGAAAAACTAAACAGTCAAAGCAATAAAGTAAACAGTTATACCATAAAAACATACATGCAGAATTGCATTGCTGATATCTCTTCTCCACAAGGACTGAAAAATGTAGGTAATAAGGGCCCAACATTAATCCATTTGCCAAAAAAGTAACAACAATGGGAAATTTTGTCAATTTAACCTATTCCACAAGAAGGTCAAAATCCCATATCCCCAAAGTTAACAGAGGCCTCATCAGAAGTTTTCCTTTAGACAAATGTCTTCAGACAATTTTAGACAGGATAATTTAGACAAAACCTATTATTTAGAAGATTAATATATTCAAAAGTGACTCAATATGTACACAGTAAGCAGATGTGAAACAAAAATATTAAAAAAATACTCAGTGTAAGTCACAAAGTGGATCTGGATCAAAAGGCAGCCTGATCGCTAAGACTAAGAGGTATAATATAATCATTAAAATCAGTTCATGCTCTCTATGTTGATGTAGCCTCATTACAGATCATACAGCCTCACAAGTTAAAGATGTGTCCCTGCAGGCTGCTTATAGACAACCTGGCATATTCTGACACAAGTTCAGACTAGTTTTCAATAGCCACAATAGAAGTCAGTGTCAGAAAAAGTGAAAAAAGAAAACAACTTCTGTACTCAGCTAGAATTTCTATTCTTCTACAGATATTTTAAGTCAGCACTTCACAGTCTACTTTTCCAACAGTTGCTCTAAGACACTTATTTTGCTTAATTTTCCCAACTCTAAAAACAAAACACAGAGTAAAGAGTAAAGATTTTCAGATCGCATACATTAAGAAATTGCTAGTTTCAAAGATGAACCAGCATCTAGTTCTACCTCTGTAGAAGCATTAAGATTACAGAAAGTTATAAGCCATTTATAAATTAAACATAGAACCATTAAACAATGAAAGAAATTAATGGAGCATAACTTCGAACCCAGCCATTAATTGTCAGAGCAGGAGGACTGCCTATTTAAACAAAAAAATAAATAAATCCTATTAGCATAGCAATAATTAAGGAATATTCTAAAAACAATTTGATTGTGCTGTAAGACAAAAGCTGTAAAGAATTAGAACAAGAAGAAAATTACTTGCAAATAGCTCATCTAAAACTGTTACGCTTTTGGAAAATCCAAGCAGTACTTATTTTGTTATTAATGTTCATATTTAGGTATTCAAATTAACTGTCACTGATATCTGTATGCATACATTGTTGATAAGCAACACTATACAGAAAATCTTCATTACTTCTGGACAAAGATCCAGTACCACTCACCAGCTCGGTAATGTAAGGTCATTCTAATTACCTTCTCCACACTTTATTCTCCCCTCTGTGGCCCTCGTAATCATGAGGACTCTTTGAAGTGCTGATACAGCACTATACTGATTTATTTTGACACATCGTATATGTAATACTAATCATTGAAACTGCATATTAGGTATTTGCTGAGCCTAGCTTTAGAATTATTATGCTGGATATTCTGAACAGGGCAATCGCGCATTCATTTAAATAGTACTATATAAGCAGCATTTCCTGTTGATAACTGTGGAGAAAGTTATAAGTATATTCAAAAAAAGTCCATATGTTGAACTGATGAGCTAGTGACTGTGGGGGATTTACTTGTGCCTTGCAGTGAAGGCGAGAACTGTACAGAAAAGTGCTCCAAGCTCTCCAGGCAAAGCCACTGCTTTGTACATCCCTCCTAGCGCTCTGCGTCACGCGATGCTAAGTCAACCTCTTTTGTACCTCCATGTAATGGACTTATGTATCCATTTGGCCCATTAAAAACCCTTCTGCACTAGAGGGTAAAGTGCACTCCACCTGATTAGGGCTACAAAACTATTCCCATCTTAGAAGGGGGAAAATAAAAAAAATCACTGTCTGCTCTGTGTACATGTATTGGTATGATTGAGGGAAAGCACTGTCAGATCATCTACAAAGATCAAAATCTGCATTTAACATTGTTGCTAATGGTTGAGTATTAGAAATGACAACTGTAGCATAACTGACACTCTAAAACAAAGAGCTTCCAAGGGAAGCAGTAATTAAAATGTATATATTTTTTTTACTACAGCAACTCAGAATTATTATTTTTAAAAAACAATGGTGTGATATTTTCATTCAGTAAATATACCAAAGGTCTGCCCTGCCTTGCACAATAGCTTCCACCCCAAAAAAACGCAGCCCAGAGTAAAGGTCTGGGAAGAGTCTGAGACCATAACAAACATCATCCTTCCCTCAGCACCACCCCAGCATCCACGCATTCTCATCTAGATCCTGAGCTAGAAAAGTTTTTTATGCATGTCTTACCTCTGAGTTCTTAAGGTAAAGTCTCTTTTATGCTAATCAGTAGGGTAATGGAAGCAGAAATGGATGTTAATTTTACATTTTACAGTGAATACTGTGAATGCAGTACAACTCACATTCCATTCAGTTTTGCAGTCAGTAGTGGCTTTTATGGCACAAACCACAGCACTCTATAGAACAATGACTTTTGAAAGTTCCTACTAATTTCTCCAGCCTCCATTTCTCTGTCAGCAATAGAATAATATTTTATGCTAAACCAGAATGAGTTCATTCATAATAGCAAGTTGCTTTATATATAAAGCTATGAACAGAAACATTCAAAATATGGATTTATTTTTACATAACCAGTTTAAATATAAATAAAGACAAATTCTCTTTCTGCAGTATCTCTACTAAAACTCAAGTCACTAATCAAAACTTTTCTAAATGGCTACAAAGAAATTCACAGTAGTTTAGTCCACCTTTTTTCAAGAATAAAAGCCAAATAAATGTTTCAGCCTATTTGACAGGTTCCTCACAATGGAGCACCTCATGTTCCCCTAATTAGTAAAAGGCTCCCATGCTAGAAGAGTGATAGACTGCTCAGCTTTAGTCAAGACCAAGAGATGCAGTCTCTTAGCAGCACCTTGGAAACCTCAATCCTGACTCCTTGTCTGCTATGTAATCAGAAATACAGTTGTGATAACTAAAGCCTAAGACAATCCCATTACAGTGGACACATACTTAATGAAGGGGCTGCCGTCAAGACCAAGTCACATGCACAAAGTCAGTTTAATGGGTAATTAAATGGGTATAGTCATCAGAAATATCAAAGATAGCCTTTTACTTTACTCAGAATTGCTTACGCAGAGGACTACTACTCTTACTCAGTGAACAGTTTTCAGTTAAATGAAAAGTGACAGGGACTTGCCAAAGAATGAGATACAAGAACAATTCATCCAATCACTAATCCACCCCCTGCCCACTTGGAAGAATTATAGCTTTTCCATATTTCCATAAGGAAATGGAAAAAAAAAAAAAAAAGGAGGCAAGTAATGCATGACCTATGAGTTGACAGATCTGATTCAGTCTTCAGCCATCACCTAGTCTAGAAGCATCTAAAGCTGCAAACCTTTTAAGTTACGTGAAATGCGTATTATCACTGAACTTTACAAACACGTTATCAGCAAACAGGCAGATAATATCTCACTTTCAATAGCTATTATGTACACGTACACTCACTGCCACCTACACATTTTAAAGTGCTAGACAGTCACCACTATTTGGTTTACCTTTATTAGAATTAACTGAGAAAAATCAGAATCCACTAAAAATTTTATTCCCCATCAGAATATGAACTCAGTTATTTCCCCTAAGATTGGTAACATTTTACTTTCAAACAAGGAAGTCTCTTCTCATAGGCTTGAACACTTACTAGCCCATTATGTTCTGGTCAGTAAATGAGCAACTTTTTGAAGGAAACGATACCAGTGACTAAAATAATCAACGTATACACTGAAGTAGTAAAACAGAAGAGAATAAGACAGAAAAGATATTTCTACAATTCTTATATTTGGACCAACTGATCTTCTAAGAGTATCTTTTATGCTTTCATTTTCTTTGATCTGCTAACACCAGCTTTTTGTTGCTCTTCCAGTTTAATGTGTTCAGCGCTAGCTGAAGAGCTTTTAGTTATGACCCTCATTTGTGAAAGTTACCCTTGAAAGCATGTCTCCCAGACTATCATAATCATTTTGATTCCATGTTAACAATGCTTCTTTTATGCAAAAAAAAAGAAACTGAAAAACCCCAAACCCACACACACTGCGTGCCAGCCTCACAGCTCATCTGGTTGAATAGTACGACAGGCTCTTTTTCAGATACTACTATACAGAAGTCTCATCTGTATGAATTAGATAACATTATTTCACTCTCAGACGAAAAGTAATTAGAAGAGATGCCTCCAAAATGACTTAATTTACCATAATTCAGAAAGTCTGCATTTAAATATGGCAACATTCCCTTATGGACATAAATTTTGGCACTCTGGGCCCAACTGTAACATGGTGCTTTTGGCTTATACAAGCACTATGAACAGAGAGTGACTCTACAGGACAGAGCAGAATTGTCTTCAGTAGCAACAAGAAAGTCATAGGTTACCCAGCTTCCTATGATAGCAAAGATTAAAATGAACAGTATGAAAATATCACATTAACACCGTGATATTCATAAACATTAGCTCTTCATACTTGAAGTATGAATCTTTATGATTTCTTAATGGCAATCAAATCTGTAACGTTAAAAAAGAGCAAAATCCCACACAAATGATCTTTCCCCCTCACATTCAAGACGAGCTAACAAAGCAGAGAACTGTTATCACATTTTACTATAACTAGAAGGGAAAAAGAATAGATCAGAATTAATGGGTAGGTGTGGAGATCAAAGAAAGAGTAATAGCTGCCATTGGAATGACCAGAACAGTCAGGACTACAGAACCATGGTAGTTAAACGCTGATAGCAGCACCAACTGGTGTCTCACTGCCCATCCTCAGAAGGACAGGGAGAGAAAATGTAACAAAACTCAAGTGGTGAGATAAGGGCAGGGAGATCACTCATCAATTACCAACCCAGGAAAAACAGGCTGAGCGTAAGGAAGATGAATTTATTACCTATTGCTAACAGACTAGGGCTGGGAGAACTAAACGGGGAGACTTCCTCCCACGCGCCCTTTCCTACCTGCTCATCCAGCACAGAGCAGCCCTCCAGGAGCGCACTGCTCCACGTGGGTCCACACAGGCCGCAGATCTCTCGGTCCTCCTGCGGCCGTTCCCCACGGGGCCGCTCCCGGGGAGCTCTCCGTGGGCTGCACCCCCTCCCAGCCCCATCGGCTGCTGCACCGCGGGCTCCTCCGTGGCCGCACGTGGCGACCTGTTCCCCGTGGGCGGCAGGGAACGGCGCGCTCTTCCGTTGGCCGCGGGGACAGCTGCTCCGCACCCGGAGCGTCTCCCGCCCGCCTCCCGCGCTGCCCGCGTGCCCGCAGGGCCTCTTCTCTCCCAGCTGCTGCGAGCACAGCGCTTTGCACTTCCTTCGGTCTGCTCCAGCAGCCGCGGATCCCTTCGGAGCAGCGCGAGCCGGCTCTGCTCTGCCATGAGCAGCGCCGGGCTCTGCTCACAGAGGCCGACTTGCAGCCCACAGCTACCAAAGCCTTGCCCTCAAAGCCCAGCACAAGAACACAGAAGATAAGGAGACAAAAATAATGAGTTCGCTTGATTAATTCTGTAATACAATAATGGTGAATGGCATCTTTGGTGACGTCTGATGTTCCCTGCACGTTTTGCATTTCCCTTTACAGGAGAAACAGCGAGTTTAAGTTCTCCTCCCACTCACAAATAGGGTTAGGAGCTAGGAATTTTAAACATTCTGTTCCCACTGATCAGCTCCCGCTCCCCAACCCAGCCACCCATTTCTATTCCATATATTAAAAACAAAAGCACAGCACTCTGCAAAAGAACAGTTTTTCTACGTAGCCCACAATGTCAACAGAAAGTAAAAGATAACAGGTTGCAATGATTAGGAAAAAAATCCATTTGCATTTACGTAAATATTTATACAGACCCTTGCAGAAGATCTTGTCTGCTACCAAGTACAACAGGCCACTAGCAATAATTAAAACCAACAAAACCTAACCCCTACATAAGGAAGAAGCCTTCTAAAAAAATCGTGTGGGTAGTGATAAGGTTATAGAGCTGTCTGTTAAAACACTTAATTGCATATCAGCCCAAGATTTTAGTGTTGAAAAATGAAGAATTAAAAGCAGAGTTGGTAAGTTGATTTAAGAACACTCAGTAAAACACTGTATTCAATCACTTAGTCACAATGTTTTCCCCGTTTTCCCTTGACTTGTTGTAGTACTACTTGTGGAAGGAAAGACTACTACAACCATTTCTGATAACTCACACGTAGAAGTGAATTTAGGAAAAGAGACATCGAGACCTAAATTAAAAACAAATTACCAAGAACAGTCCTCACAGCACAGTTTTGTACTGGCACTGATTGTTACAGACCCCTCCAAATACTATGGGGCTTACTCTCCTATGATCTTGCCCAGACATTGCCCCAAGCTACCATGTTCTAAAGCTACATCCACCACACAGAGTCACACACTGCTACTCAGTGTGAGCCTGCCTGTCTCCCTCAATGTCTGCTGACAACTGAAGCCAAACTGGAAGCCAATGAAAGAGATGTAAATTCTCAAGTAATCTCTAGGTGATAAATACCGCAACTGGCAAGTCTTTTCTTTTACATCCTGTTGTACAACAGGTATGTGCCTAGAATACATTTTGAGGGGATATGAGTCTTTATTTGCATAGTAATTTTGCATTTTGTTGTTTTTCAGGTCAACTGTTGAAAGCCATCAAGAGAAAGATAACCCAAGACAATGAAAACATCATTAAAATGACTGTTAATAACACTGTGTCCAATGCTATTTTCAATCCCTGACTGTAAAAAAAAAAAACATGCAATAATCTAGAAATAGCTTAGCATTTATCAGTTTAGTACCCTGTTTCAACCTTGCAGAATACTGACACTTATTTTGGTTGTAATATAATATTCTTTTTTTTCAGGCCTCCTGTTACTCATTAAAATATAGTAGAACTCCAGGTATATTAATGCTTCCTCTTTCACTTCTAATTGTCTGTAATAACTTAAGAATCATTTCATAAACACCATCACGGCATTCAGTGAAAGTGTAAAGAATTTTAACTAAACAAAACAGAAACTTTTACTCAGACTTACTATCTTGCTATCTTTCACAGAAGAAAAAAAATCTGATTTAAAACCATCAGATGCACTGAGAAAGAACTATTTTGTACCATTTCAGTATCAGCCACAGTTGGCAGTTGCACTGCGTTTCTAGAATACATTTAGATTAAACAGCACGACGACTCCTATTACAAAAACAAACAATTGACAAAAAAAACTTACTGTTACTTCGTTGCTATAGAATCTATGCTCTCAATGAAAGCTTGAAGTTAGTGTTTGAAGTCATTGCCTGTTAAGAAGACAAAACAACATGAATATGTTAATATAACATAGAATAAGCTTTGAATTGCAACAGCTAATAAGGATCTTTTCATACCATAAATAAGAAATATACCCACAATAATGTCTAAGATCTGTCTTCTTCCCCATGAATTAAGAATCACAAATGCAGGGCAAGTGAAAATTATGTCTTACTAGAGACACTGTCACAGAATGAGCTAAGAAATGCCACCTTGGGACCATGGAAAAAAAATGGGGATGCACACCAATAAAAACCTAACAAAATGAAAAACAAGCCCTAACTCACTCCAGTACTCCAGCAATAGACACAAATTATAATAATAGAGACACATTCCCTCATTACTAGCAATACTAATAATTCAAAGATTTGGACCAGATAGAGATTATGCTGAACATATATATATATATATTAACATAGATATAACATAGAAACTAAATTGATGGCAGCACATTATCTGATCAAAGATAATGCAATAACTGATAAAGATTTGACCCCACTGCCAATACTTACTTTCTTATTTTTAGATATAACACTAATAGAACAAAACCTTACAAACAGCAAGGTATTCTGATTTTGACATGAAAAGTGGAAGAAAGAAACATATGGAAAACCAAAACAAAGAACATTTCATACTGTCTCCCTGTCTTACAGGAAATCCTACTTGTATTTTCCCTTCCTTACAGAGGAATACCAGCTTCTATCAACCAAAACAATCAATGTTAATAAAATAACACTGTTTACTAAGTCAGGCCTTTAAGGTCCGTGAAAGTATTAAGCCCATATCTAAATATTTTTTCCTCTCATCCTTAGTAGTCCTTCAGTATTTTAATTGTAAAGTCATCAAAAATGTTGGTTGGCAGGCCAAGCATATCTACAATCAAGATATATTGAAGGGGAAATACTCTTTATACTTCATCGTCTGAATTATATTCCATAAATTTAATTGATATTTCTGTTTGAAGAATCAAGATTGTAATCAGCATGCTTTGTTTCTAGATAACAGTCAAGGTAAAGCATCACAAGAAAAAGCAACTGAGATGTCTGTGAGATGTTTAAATTGAGTGCTGGAATTTGTTTATGTAGGTTGTTCCATAAGTAATGCCTCCTATTTATTTCCACTGAAACTACAACAGATACAAAGAGTACAATAACACTATCTGACAGCAAATCTGCAGCTACAAAGCACTATATTTAAGCACAGTAACCACCATTAACTGAGCATTTTCTCCAGAGATAAACAAAAGTCTGCACACTGTGCTCGTCTTAACCTGCACCAGGAAAGGTGATCTGCTGTCACCGTCACCACTGCTGAAACACACCACCTACCACTTCACCATGCTCACATCCACTGTTTGGTCTCCACAAACATTCAGCAAGTGTCAGTGAATGACAACGGGGTACATTTTTTCAGCATGAAAGAATTCTGTGACACACCTCTGCTTCACATGCACTTCCATGTCCAATGCCATTCTGTCAGACTGCCCCTCTGCTGCCATCTGTCATATGACAATAACATGTAACAGAATATTGGTGGAGAGGCTTGACCTCTACTGCCATATCAACAACATCTGCTCTGATGTTGTGGGCCAACATGATAAAATAAGAAGCATTCCTTTGGGAGCAGCTGAGTTTACAGTGTACACATCTTACACCGCAACAAACCCTTATATTTTATCTCTACAACTCATTAGCAACCCTAATAATTAAAACAAAGTGGCCAAGTTCACACACAATTGCTTTTAATCTCTGACAAGTTAAAAGAAATTATCCTGAAAGAAACAAACAACACAGAAACCCAAAGAAACCATGAGTATTTTCAACCAATTTCCACAATCCACACCATCCCAAATAATTGCTTTTCACAGTTAATCACAATGGAACCTATGCAACAGGAAAAACAAAAAAAAAAAAAAAATGAAGGAAGGTCTGTTGGATTTGAAGGAAAAAGTTGGATATCAGGTGTTCCAAAGCAGTTAACCATCACCATATCTAGTTAGTAGTGAGCTAAATTTATTCTTTTTGAACATCTGCATCACAATGTTTTCCATATACAAGGTTATTTAGAATGCAAAGTGCAGCATAATGCCACCAACTTTCTGGTGGAAATGGCACACAAAGGTCTTATTTTCTGGCAGGCAAAGCAAAACTGATCATGCTACTCTACACATTTGTAAACAAAAACCCAAAGAGACAACAAAAAAATCCAGCCTTGATGCAATGTTTACTGTCACTGAATGGTCTGACCATTTCAGTGACAGAAACTAACAGAAGGAAATAACTCAAATTGAAAGACTGAACTCATCCACGAGATTTGGACAGACTGATAAGGGAAACTGTTGCAGATCTCTTGACTGGCTCTTGACCAAGAGGGAAAGCAGGACAGCTGCAGATGAAAGAGGGATCTTCAGCCTCAGTATATCAAGGATATTTCTTGACCTCTTATATTTTACAAGCTTTCCTAACTAACTTTGGTATGTTATAATAAATGTCATTTTATCTTAACATGATTTAATTTCCCCTCATAATCACATTAATAACAAGGGCAGCATCCAGGGCAGCAGCAAATCTGCAGACTGTGTCAAGTAAGGACTCCAAGAATTGTTCTACTTATCAAGCACACCTTCACTTGGCTCAAACACAGCAGTGCTGAGCATGTCCATTTCAGCTTCACGTGCCAGGCAGAAGGCTGGCAGCAGATGAATCATAGCAGTAGCAAGTGCCTGCAAGCAACCTGTTACTATGAAGGGCTGACCACAGTGCTTGAAAGTTTTCTTCCTCTTAAAAAAAAATAAATAAATAAAATCAGCTACCCATAGAATAATCAACTCTGTTCCTCATGCTCACTGCTAGCAGGAGCTTACAGAGGTATCTTACTGAGTTGATGGTCAAAAAGCATCAAGACATTTACAAGTTCTTGAAGAAGTGGGTATAAAAAAAAATGTACGAAATCATGAAGAATAAACATAAACACGTTCAAATCAATTCAAAGTTAGTAATCAATAGTTTATAAAAACACTTAGAATTCTGAGTTACTTAACAGATTTGGGAGAACCACTTCATACCAACTGTGTGAACACACTTAAGAACAAAGGCAGACAAAAAAATAACATCTTGAGGAACTATTCAAGGATGAACAAAATCCAAAACAAAGTAAAAAAAAGTCAAAAGTTTTACAAAAATCAGTTTTAATAGAGCAAATCACAAAGAAACAGTTTTACTATACTCAAGCAATTTATCACATCTATGTAAGCAAAGGTAACAGACCACTGAAAAGAAAACTTCATTCTGCTTCTGGCTCAGTACGGACCCTCATGCTTCATTCATATTTTAGATCTACTCATTTAGTTCTGAAGTAAATAGAAACTACTCCCTTTGTTTGAAAAAGAAAACAGGGAAACAGAACTTTTGTTAAATTAAATTCTTCAAGTAGAATAGCTAGTATTTCGTGCAACAAACCTAACAAGCTGAACTTAAGATCACAGTTCTGAAAAGAACTAATCTCTATTTTGAGTAAGGTAATGGAAATGACAGAGTACCTCATTCACCCTTATTTAATTCACAAAAGCCCAGACACAGGAGCAGAGAGAAACTAAAGGGACTGGCGAAAGATTAGTTGAATATTTTCAGAAATACACACATTGGTGTAGAGAAGCAACTAAAGACAAAGCAACAGAAACAAGGAAACCAAAAAGATTAGTTTTGAAGCCAAGTATCTAGAGGAGGACCTGGACTGTAAAAGCATGCTTTATACAACACAGAGCACTAAAGAGAAATGTGTTTGGAAGGTTACTGTATCCAAAGTTATACCAGCATAGAAATTACAACACAAATCTGCACCTGACCTAAGAAAACCTACACTTCAGAGGCAAGGCTTGTATTACTGCATACCCATTACACTGGCAAGACAGATGTACTGTCTTTGTGTAATGTCATCGTACTGCATTACACTGCACAAAATCATGAAGAACAACTAGTCAAGTACTGACTCAGATAGCCACACCATCTTCCACTGAGTGGTGTCAACACACCTTTACCCTGTCTTGGGTTGGGTTATTTTGGTTGGTTTGGGTGGTGTGTTTTTTTTGTTGTTGTTGCTTTTAAGGCACATTAGTATCCCAAACTCCACTGCACCAATGAACACAGCATAACATCAGCACATAGTTTCCCCCATACACATCCTTTTTTCTCTCTCTTCCTTAAGTTGCATCTGCTATGAAGAATATACGACCTACAGTTGGGATCTGACTCATTTTTTCCACAATTTCACATTTCCATCAGTATTTTTTATCCCCAGACGGAAAGAAAGAGTTCTTAGAAGATGCAAAGACCCTAGGGATAGTAAATGAAAAGAACTTATTCGCTCCTAAAGTAAGCAACCATTGAAGTGCAATAGATGTGCTTAAAAAAAGGAAGAAAAATGAACACTATTCTAAAAAAGCTTTAAAGTACCAATGATTAAAAAAATAATACTTTTGAAAAAAAGAAATTCTACTGTATAGGTCAGAGATCCATAGCATGTCACTTAAAATAGGGTTACAAGAAGCAGCATTACAGCTAGCAATAATTAGCAGGAAATGGGAGTGAGAAGAAACAAGATCACCTTTTAAGAGCATCAAAAAAGAATATACAAAGGAATTTCTCTTTCACTTCTCATGCACCTGACATTTCCTATGCCTTTGGAAAGTTGATTTAAAAAAAAAAGTCTGAAGCAAGCTTTCATATACAGAAGGAGTAATTGGAGTGATCCTGCTTTCTATGGCTGCCAGTTGTTTTTAGTAACATCTAACATCACAGATTAAATATCAGCTCACTGTTAGGTGTAAGGTTTTTCACTGCAGTTGCCTTTTAAAAATCTTATTTACAGTTGCTTTCTGAGTTACACTTTCCCATGTGTTTCCCATATTTCAATTTCCCTCACAACTGAGGAATATTGGTTGGTCAAGTGGCTTTCACCAGATGGAGGCATCACTTCATTCTACAGGTTCTATACAGACACCTGCAGTTCATGCCCATATAGACAGGGGAGCAAGTGAGTCACAGGAGAAAATACTGGTAATTTGTTTTAGCAAGTATAACTGGTTTGCTTGTAATTAGAAAAAAAAGACCTTTATAAAAGAACTGGCAAAATACTTTTTTCTTCTTCTTACCTTAACAAAGTCCCCTTGAGGGATAGATAAAGAGAACAGAATAAGATACAAGAATGAGACAAGATGTGGGAAAACAGGACCAGAAAGAAATTAATAAAGAGGGAACTAAAAGGAGAATTGGAAGCAAACACAAGTGGTGGTAGAAGAAAATGGTCAAGGAAGAAAACATCAGAAAATGTACAAAAAATTAAGAAAAAAAAATGCAACACAGGAGAATAAGTTCAGTAACAGAACAGACAAGAGCTTAGATTGGAATTTGGCTAGAAAGAATAACTGTAACAAGGCACTGTGTAATGCAGTAGAAGAATAAAATAAAGTATACCAGGAGTATTACCTGAAGAAACAATCATTTGCAGCAAGACTCCTCATGTTCCCCTCAACTGTTAAGGCTGAGAGCATGTCACACTGGGAGAAGGAAACTCCATGCCTCAGAGCCACTCGGAACCCCCATAGCATGGGAAGGTCTCCTGAAACATCCTTCATTCACAGCTACATTAAGTAAGTAGGAATACTGCACAGAGTAGCTCAGCTCAAGTTACAGGAATACAGCCTTCAGCTCCTGTCACTGATACAGCAGAGTATCTGCCTCTAGTAGCTCATATTTGTCATTACCTAGCTCTTCCTAACAGCCTACCAGGACTAATTAGCAAAAAGTTAAAAAAACGTGGAATAAAGCATCTTAGCACATCCAACTCTATCTTCTTCCCCGCTTCTGACTCCCCTTCGTTGCTATGCTCACTATTTCATTTGAAGTTACTCACCATATTATAAACTACTTTTCCATAGAAGTTTTAAGAGTGCTTTCAAGCAGACAGGTGCATCCCCTAAGCCTCCACCAGCAAGCTTTCTTAAGCCTTGCAGTCTTCCCAGCTGAGCTCAATCAGCCCCAACAGGTATCACCTGCTTGCTCTCACTCTCACTTTTCTTTCCTTTGCTCCTCTATTCCTGCTCCTTTCATCAATTTTTTTTCTCTTAGTATGTTGTTTTACAGCAGATTAGAGCCCCAGTCTTCACTGGAGTGCAATTGTACAAGAATTATAATAATAAATAGTTATGTGCTATCTCATTTCTGCAGTTATTTAACATAATTATTACCAGAGCAATACCATTATATGTCTATCTCCAGATGTTTTTCTGAGAAAATGAGAACAATAATGTGAAGCATGGCTTACCATTAAACAAAGTGAAAATATATTGTCGGGAAAAAATTACAGTAATGACAGGGACAGTTACAGCATAGCTCATCACATACACTAAAAAGATAATCCCTTTTACTTTGGATGTAGGAAAGCTGTGATTGCAGACAATTACTGGAATTATAAACAAAGAAGAAGAACCCTGATGTAAAAAAAATGTGTTTAGTAACCTGGACAGCTATGTATGACAGACGGTTTGATTATGTATACCTATACATATGCACATATAATGCTTCAAAGAAAAATACATATTTGTTCATGTAAATGTACTATACTCTTGTAAATTAAAGAGCTAACTGACTTTTGTTAGTATTTCCCCAAGACAAAATTCAACATTAGAAGCCTATGAAGTTTTAACTACATTTTATAACTGTTAGGAAAAAAAATGGAAAAGAAATAATGCTGAGGCTTTGCTTCCCCACAGCTCCTCATGTATGTATGCAGCTGTATCCAATTTTCTTTCTTTTTTTTTTTTTCCTGGAAGTATCCAGAGAAACTGAATTCCTACTTTTTCCTCACTGTGAGCACAAAAATAAAATGAAAAATATCTTCTATAGATTGCCTGGGTTCAGAATCTATTTAATCTTTAATCTTGATGAAAAGAAACGTAATTTCAAATGCCAGTATGACAGAAAAAAAAAATACAGCTCAAATGGTTTTACATTTGTAAAACAGTTGTCGCATTGATTAAACAGTTCTGACTATTTACAGGTTTTTTTTTTTGTCTTTGTAGTAACATTGATAGCAAGGGCAGATATGCATATAACACAAGCCAGAAGTATTCAAACTGAACAAGGAAGTATATATTGGAATAGAAAAAAAAATGAGGAAAACATAACTCTAAACATCTCTGGATACAGTATATTTACATATACAACATGACACAATACAGTTGGTCAGTGGTAGTGTCCTTCCTTCTTTTTGTTACCAGCATTTTTTATATTTGCACACTGACACTGACATGCTACTAGACATAGTAGTTTTAAATTGGTTATCACATAACTTATGCTTATTTCATTGATCTTGTCATTGCTTGCTTAACTACATTATACATTTCCCGAGGAATTAATCTTACCCAACTTGATAATACTACACTACACTCAAAAAATTCAACTTACATTGTTCTTCAAAGCCAATTTCATTTAACAAAATTCCTCTGTGCATGTTTTTCAAAGTAGCTTTTACAAACATTTCTTAAATCAGTTTCACTAAGTTTTCACTTGAACTTAAATAGGTTTCAATATTTAATCTTTTGTATTCTGACCTTTAGTAATGAAGAAGGATCAGGTCAGTGGCAGCTCAGATCTGTTGCAGATCTGGAGTGTTTCCTCAGATTTTTCCAGTTTCTGTTTTCTAATCCAAAAGGCCTATTTCCAAAGCTCTGAATTTGTACAAACTGAAAGTACTTACCTTCGAAATAAAACACCTCTAGTAAAACAGTTAAGATGTTTACATTCAGTTTAATATAGTTATGAATAAAGGATATTCAATATTATTTTTAATGGTTTAATGATTATTGGTCACAACCATAGTAATACAACTACCTATCTATCGGGAAAACTCTTTACAGTGAACGTCAATGCCAAAAACAGAAGTCTTTAGACCAAGTATTACCTTCCACTAAGCTGTTGATACAGAGATTTCTGAGACTGAGAGTTGGCATAGTTGTCTACTATATTCATAGCCTCTGTGCATTCGTATTTGGATCCAAAATGAAATAATACTACTTACTGAGGGCTCCACTAACAAAGAAAAATGAAGAATCGGTTTTAAAGACTTGTGCTGTTACCACACAGAAATTATTCTGTTTGCATTCTTGTAAACTTTTTTCTCAGAAATTAATGTAAAAATAATTTTGCTTTTAAGAACTTGTAAGTTGTTTTTGTATTCAAGAGACTGAAGAAAGAGAAAATTGAAAAGTATAAACACATGATAAACATGTGAACAATTTGTGATCATTTTAATTAGGAAAATTTCATAATAACGTATGATTTTAGTAAATAAAAAGTTGTTAGTAAATTAGTAATATCTGAAATTTAGGAATGTACTTTCCAATTTTTGTCCTTTTAACATGATTTGAAATCATATTGTGTGCTTGGTGCTATGGTGCTATGGAGGTAATTAGCGAAGGAAGTAATGCAAAGGTCATTTTCTTAAATACTGTATTTGCATTTATTCAAAATGTAAATAATTCTTTTTAAATTCTGTAACTACTCATACGTAAATTGAAACTGCCTTGACAGTTATACATGCTTTTCTGCAAACTGTCTTTTTTTTGAAACTCAGATGAATATTTTTTATCTACAACTAAGAATTCTTCTTCCTCTCAGTTTTTTTTTTCTTATCCTTCTGTAATTTTTACTGAAATATTAACAAATATTGGGAGAAAATAATAAATTAATATTACCACTCTCTTCTACTAGGAAAAGTATGATTACATACAGTAATTTATAAATATTATCATAGTCTCTACTCTTTGGTGTGAGTTGTTTGAAGTAATGCTTGCTGAACATTCTCTTGTACAAGTTCCTCCTCCAATCCAGGTGGCACTATTTTACTTCACACTCATCATTTTTTGAATTAAGCATCTTTGTTCAAGGCACTCTATTTATCATTCCCAGAAGGTATGAAAAGCTAGATTAAATGCATTCTACCTCTTCATTTTTAAATGGCTTAATTATTAACTTGAAAGGAACTTCTATGTTCAAAGACTCTGAAAGTTTGTACGGAGCCTTTCTAGTGAACATCAGCTTCTTAAAAACAGAGGTCAAGTCTGAAGAGTCATTCAATTTATGTATCTAGTCCTGGACTCAAACACAACACATCAGCTAACTACAACAACATCATGTAGGTTATCAGGTACTTGGCCCAGAACTGTTGTCAAAGAACAAAAAGGATTCTGATAAGCTGAAAAAAAAAAAAAAAAAAAAAAAAATTTGCTTCTCTGCTCATCATGTGAACAGAAATGCCCATGCTCAGAAGCATGAGTTTATACCAAGATGTAGCAGCAACACATTGATTCATCCAGAGGAAGACCGAGTAAGAAAACTAGGTATGCAGAAATCTACTCAAGACTTAGGATTCCAGTAGCCAGCAGAATGACTCATGCAGCTTGGCATAGATTAAATGAGATCTATCACAAGGAGGCCACCAGGGTTTCCATCACTTTGTTCAGTCCCATGTTACGGATGTAACACAGAACTAAAGTGCAGTGTAGCCTTCACATTCACACTAAAGGTATTGAAGAGGTATAGACATACATAAGCACTGAGTTTAAATAATCATTCATATGATGATGAGTGCATACAATCCATTTTAGTGCAAAGATCAAAGAGGATGTCTTAAACCAGTAGCAAACAGATTTAAGATAGAACATCTATCCTGTTTTTTTAACTTTCCAAAAGTGCTTATCTTTTAACCTCAGGTAGGGAAGCAATTGAGGGAAACAAACTTCTTACCCTAAGCACATGAGCTAACATCAACAGATGCAGTGAAAATAATCCCATTATTTTCTATGCTTATTCACTTTGGTGCTAGAATTTCTAGTCAAAACTAGCTTGTTTAGAACTGGGCTGGGCTATTGCAATTCAATTCAAATAGATCCATCACTCTGAATCACAAAATTGCAGGGGTTAGAAGGTACCTCAAGAGATCACTGAGTCCAACCCCCCTTCTAAAGTAGGTTCCTCACAATAGGTCACACAAGAAGGAGTCCAGATGCATCTTGAATATCTCCATAGAAGGAGAGTCCACAACCCCTCTGGGCAACTGTTCCAGTGTTCCATCACCCTTACCGCAAAAGAAGTTCTTCCGCACGTTTGCATGGAACTTCCTATGTTCAAGTTTTAGGCCACTGCTCCTTGTCCTATCACTGCATACCACTGAGAAGAGCCTGGCCTCATCCTTTTGCCTCTCAGCTCCCTTTAGATATTTGCAAACATTTATCAGATCCCCCTCAGTCTTCTTTTTCCCCGGCTGAACTGACTCAGGTTACTTTTCCTCATATGAGAGATGCTCCAGGCCCTTTATCATCTTTGTGGCCCTCCGCTGGAAGGATGGTATACAAAATCTATTAGCATATAAAAGCTATTAGCAAAACCAGTAAAAGAGAGGACAAAAAGCCTCCATAATTATCATCACAAAAGAAATCAAGCTAGAAACTGGCATTTAATGTATATGTATCTACTACACTACATTTTCTAAACAAAAGAAATGGATATTCTCTGGATTCCAAGTACAGAGTTTGCTCAAAATCACTGATGATACTGCAAAAAAAAAATTGAACAACATCTTTTTCTCCGACATACCAGCAAACTCAAGAGATTTGAAATTACTGCTAGCAAGGGCTACAAATGCAAAAATATTTTCATTATTTTTCTTATTTAAGAATAGTTGGTGAGAAATTACTGGCTTCTATGTCCACAAATTTGCTCATAAATGTATTTCTGATTCTCTGACTACTTTAAAAAATCGTAATATTTCTTTTCCATTTCAAAAGGTACGTGTGATTTCACATTTGTTTAGAGGCACATACATAATCCACACACATTTGAATATTTCCATTTCGTCATTTTTTCCAGCACTTTAGGAAATGGGGAAAAGAGAAGACAAAATTATGTCTGTGACCTCAGAAATTGTGTTTCTATCTTTCTTATGAGTGGTATCACATGAAAGAAACAAGAAAATTATATGAAAATGGAAGGGGAAAAGATAAAAAGTAACAAAAAGCAAAAAAAAATAAAATAACAAAGATGGTATAGAAGAGAACAAATTTAGGATGCAAAAAAAGAAATAAAAGCATTGGTACATAAGATATGAAATAAAAATTGAGTTATAATGAACTGGAAGAATTCAGAAGGGATTAAATAAAGAAAATATGAAAATAAAATACAAACCTACAGAATAGGAATGGTGAGTGGTGGGAAGTAGCCTAAAAGAAATTTGTAGAAATGAAAAGAGAATATGTGTGCATTTTTGAAGTAAGATTAGAAGAAGTAAAATTGGGACAACTTGTCTGAAGCTGATCTTGGAAATAATTGCCAGAAATCTTTTGGTGCTTCCACCCCTAACATTCAGTTATTCTCCTTTGATAGTTTTCCACAAATTGAACAGACGATACAGTATTTCAAAAGCCAATAAAGTACTACATGGCCAAAAATAAGCTATCTTAACTAGTGCAAGAAATGCTAAAGCAATTACAATAATGACTCATCATTAAAATTATTCTTCTCCACTAAAGTGGTCATAGCTGCAAACAGCTTATGATTATCTGAAAGTAGCCAGTCTTCAAAAGAAAGGGCAAAAGTATTTCTGTTGAAGAAGTCAATTGAATGCTCATTGTGCCTTTTACCATTACCCTTCTCCTACCTCAGAAGGGTTATTTCCTCCTTTGTCACTTCATTTATATTCTATGGTATAAGGTTCATTGATTACAATCAGGAGAAAAACTTACAATGAAGTGAATTATAACTTCTATTCACAAAGGCCTCTAGACTTGCAGTAAAAGTTGTAGATAATATCCCTAAGGCTTCTGAGATACAGCATGGCAGAAAATTGCTTCATATTGCTTAATTTGGAAACATTAACATAATGGAAGACAATCAATAGGCTCTAATAATTACAGCAAAACCACACAATTCCCACAAGTAAACATGTGCTTTATGTGGTATACAAATTGCTATCCTGTAAAATGCATAATTACATTCTCCGTGAAGCTATTCATCAGAAAACACAACTATCTCGTTATACTCTTGAGGGTATTTCAAAACTTCCTTCTATAATCCTAGCAGTATCAGTTAAAACAAGGTCTAAGAGCAAGCAATAGCAAACAGGAGCCAAGACAGTTACCTCTTCATGTATTTGAATGAAACAACCATCATGGGAATAGAATTCCTAAACCTGCTTCTATCTCTAACACACAGAAACAGGAAAACAATTTTTGAAGAAACATTAGGGCTTTACAATAGGAAGAATTCCCTCAGCAGCTAGCACTGATGGCTTGCAGAGAAGTCTCCCAAGTGAAGTCAAGATGGTTCCTGCACTGTTAAACACCAGTGAAAGATCTAGAAATATCTTTCTGGGAACAGGCTTCCAGTGTCAGAGATCAGTAATAAATGATTCTTTTTTTTTTTTCTTTCAATATAAAGTCTTTCCTTCTCTAATATTCTTCTCATAGGCATTGAGGACACTCTTAGTGGTTTTATGTACTATGAACTTTTACTTTGTTATAAAAATACTGCTGGAATAGCCTAGCGACAGTAAAAGAATTACTTACTGCAATATCCCTAATTTTGATGAATTGCAGTTCATCAAAAGTTACAATGGAGCTAAAAATAGAGTGCTATGTTTTATCCTAAATATGTGAGGTGAATTCAGAAGCACTTCAGTACTTAAATGTAGGAGAATGACAAGATTCAGGGTAGAGAGAAATAAGGAAAGAATTAGGCTTTGGGCTTAAAAAGGTATACTGCAGAAGTGTTTCTTCCAGGATGGCATGAAAACTTCCAAACACATAGGACTACTTATAGGTTTGTTTGTTTGTTTGTTTGTTTGTTTGTTTGCATAACCAGGATCCATACATAAGCAGGAGGCTTTCTCCCAGCATATAATGTAGCTGCAAATAATGTTGATCTGTGATTTATTCAATCATTTGCCTTATTGGCAAGAAGTCCTGTGTGGTCTATACTCTGTGAGCTATGACAGCATAAATAGCTTTTCAGATGCTAAGCAGACTTTCATTAAAGTACATATAAGTTAAAGTACCAATGAATATGCATTCCCAATATTAAAATTGATCAAATAGATTTTTCTTGGTCATTTCTTTGCTACATTTTTCCACAGCTTACAGTCATTTGATCTGATGACAACTTTCCTTGGGATTTCTCAGTCTGTGCAACCCTAAACGCTGTCTTGCTCTCAAGAGAAATAACGTTATCACTCCTACTGAGACTGTGTAAAAGCACATCTGCATGTGGGCTACCTGAATCCTAGCCATTTCTTAACCCCAACATTCTCAGCCTTGAAAAAGTAAAATCACATTAAAAATAAGTTTATTTTTGAAAAAGGTAAAAATGAGATTAAAAAAAGTACCAACCCTTACCATCTATAAAGAAGATTGGTTGGGAACTTTAGATTTGCAATGTGAACTAAATTTACACTTAAAATTGCAAAACGCTATCTATCTAATCTGTCTATGTCTGTCTATGTCTATCTATCTTTCTATCTATCTATCTATCACACTAATGAAAGGATAAACAAAATTAGGCCAGTCACTATTGGAAGGTCTTCACCTGTTTTTTTCTAGGCTGCTAACAAATTCTGAAAGTAGCTGTGTTAGCTGGATATGTTTCCATACATAGGCAGTGGTCTTTAAGAATTACGTGCTATTTTTGAACAATGTGGTTCATAGGCCCTACTCCTACTTTATGTTGTAATTGGATGGAATATGTAATCTCCAGTAGTTCAAGTTTAAAAAAACTTGGACAAAACGGTTTTAAAATGGAGAAAAAGTTATGCAGCCATAAATATACTTAACATCTCATACCATAATAATCAAATGCAAACTCATGTATTCATTAATTTTATGCTCACTGGAGTACAGCTAAGTGGTGCAATGCATTCAAGTGTAATCATCGATGTTAACAAAAGAAGATAACTATGTAGGGGAAGATAGATGGCAGTTCTCACCTCATAAATGGGCAAAAAAATCAGCCACCCAGTTTTTGACCTGTTCTATTACAGTGACACTACTTAAGACTTCACAGAGAGAGGTTGATAGAAAAAATGCCTAATTTTTGTTGCGTATGGCTTTTCTGACCAAAAAATTCCACTAAAGACCATTGGAATTTAACTGAGTCCAGTTGTACTACCTTTTTCTTCTTCTTTTCACTGCCTTTCATCACTACCCAATGAATTCCTGTACACTATAATAGTAATAACAACAACAAACAACAATAATACTTATCTTTTATATACCCTGCTGTTCTTACTGTTGTGAAATTTCATTTTAACTCAATAGGAGTTTTGTCTGAATAAGCATTATACAATTCTCTCCTTGATTTATAAAGAACAATTCACCACAGCATCTAGATGCTATTCCTAAAAATTAAAAATAGATTACACGAAGCTATTTACAATGAATGCTATTTAACAGACCTACTACTATCACTAAGAATATATTGGCAATCTTGGAGCTGATGGCAGCAGGAGCATTTGATTTTTCATCTTTTATGATTAACCTCAGCAGGGAATATTTTTCCTTTTTTTCCTGGATATGTCTATTTTACAGACTCCCCATAAGTTAACAAGACTGTTACTGAAGAGGGATCTCCATAGGTTTATTCTTCAAAGCACAGTAAAACTTGATTTAATCACAGCTTCAAAATATCATACAATAAAACTAATTTAATTACACTTAGCAATGGCCACTAGTCTCATTAAA
>JANHGO010000001.1:49632232-49665252 GCA_024606505.1 Aquila spilogaster
GGGCTCCTCTCTCCACGGGGCCACAGGTCCTGCCAGGAGCCTGCTCCAGTGTGGGCTTCCCACAGGGTCACAGCCTCGTTCTGGCACCCACCTGCTCCAGCGTGGGGTCCTCCATGGGCTGCAGGGGGACAGCCTGCCACACCATGATTTCACCACGGTTTTCACCATGGGCTGCAGGGGAATCTCTGCTCCAGTGCCTGGAGCACCCTCCCCCTTCTTCTTCACTGACCTTGGTGTCTGCAGGGCTGTTTCTCTCACATGTTCTCACTCTTCTCTCCGGCTGCACTTTCTATTCTGCAGCAACTTTTCTCCCCTTCTTAAATATGTGATCCCAGAGGCACTGCCACCATCACTGATGGGCTCAGCCTTGGCCAGGGGCAGGTCCGTCTTGGAGCTGGCTGGCATTGGCTCTGTCGGACACGGGAGAAGCTTCTAGCAGCTTCTCACAGAAGTCACCCCTGTAGCCCCCCCCGCTACCAAAACCTTGCCACGCGAACGCAATACACCTGTAAAATGTGTAACTACTTTCTCTGTAAAGCAATTCATCAGAAAACATAGCTATCTTGTTATTTTCTTGAGGGTATTTCAAAACTTCATTCTGTAATACCAGCAGTATCAGTTAAAACAAGATCTAAGAGCAAACAATAGCAACCAGGAGCTGTGACAGTTCCCTCTTCCGGTATTTGAATACAATAAATAAACATCACAGGAACAGAATTCCTAAACCCTCCTCTATCTGTAACTAACAGAAAGAGAAAAAACAATTCTAGAGGGAATGCTTGGGCTTTACAATGGGGGGAATTCCCTCTGCACTCAGTGCTGATGGATGGCTTGCAGAGATGTCTCCTGAGTGAAGGGAAGATGGTTCCTCGTGCCATTAAAAACCATAGAAAGATCTAGAAATACCTTTCTGGGAACAAGCTTACAGTGTCAGAGATGAATAATAAATGATCCAGCTTTTTTCTCTCAATGTAAAATCTTTGCTTCTCCCATATTCTTCTCACAGGCACTGAGGACACTCTTAGTGGTTTTATGTACTATGAACTTTTACTTTATTATAAAAATACTGCTGGAAGAGTCTAGCGACAATAAAAAGACTTACTGCAATATCCCTAATTCTGATGAATTGCAGTTCATCAAAAGTTACAATGTAGCTAAAAATAGAGTGCTATGTTTTATCCTTAATATGTGAGCTGAATGCAGAAACACTTCTGTACTTAAATGCACAAGCCTGACTAGATTGAGGGCATATTAAGAGAAGACATACAGGAAAAGAATTAGGATTTTGGCTTACAAGTGCATACTGCAGAATTTTTTCTTCCAGGCTGGGATGAAACCCTCTGAATGCATGAGACTATTCACAGGTTAAGTATTTTTGTATAACCAGGAGCCATGTAACCCAGCTTATAATGTAGCTGCTAATAGTGTTGATCTGTGATTTAGCCAGTCATTTGCCTTATTGGAGGAAGTCCTGTGTGGTCTATACTCTGTCCTCTATCACAACATAATTAGTTTTACAGATACTAAATAGTCCTTCTTTAAAGTACAGAGAAGTTAAAGTACAAACAAATATGTATTACACCTGATAGAGCAAATCTGAGGCTGAAAATGGCAACAATTTTCCAATATTACAACTGATCACACAGTTTTGCTTTGTCACTTTCCTGCTACATTTTTCTACAGCTTACAATTATCTGATCTGATAACAACTTTGCTCAGCATTCCCCAGTCTGCACTATCCTAAGCGCTGTCTTGACCTCAGCTAACATATATGCACATGGGCTACCTGAATCCTAGCAACTTCCTAACCTTTAATTTCTCAGCTTTGCAATTTTAAAATCACATAAAAATGAATAACGTGCTCATTATCGAATAAGAAAAATAAGGAAATGCCCTAGAAATGTAACCTTTTGACTACACTTAACTGCCACTGATTATGAAGAACACTGGAACCTTTAGATTTGCATCCCTGCCTGCTGCTATTTGAACAAACATATTAACTTAAAACTGCAAAGAACTTTTTTTTTTTTTAACATGAACCAATCACTAATGGCAGAGGAAACACAATCATACCAGAAATTATGAAACTAGCAGGGACCCTGGATTTGGTTTCTACACAGGTAACAGTCTTTAAGAGTCACAGACTATCTGTTTCTCAAAAATCCAGTCCATGGGCCCTGCCCCCTACCTATTTCTGCTCTACTCGGGGTTCTTTGCTTCATGTTTTCTTTACCCAACCCCAGCTACTTCTTCCCTGCTTCTCCATCTACTGCTTCCTGTCTCTGTTCTTCCCCTCCATGCTTCTCTCTCCTACTCTCATTCATCTTCCAGTGTGCTAGTGGTGGTCTTCTGCAAATTTCCTGCCCAAATTTTCTATTCTCTACTGTCCCTTATGCCTTTCCCTTTCTTCCTCTCTGCCCTTTTACCATTTCCCCAGCCTTTTTTTCCTGTTACTTCTTTCTGCTCTTGTTCTCTTTGTGCTTCTTACTGAACTCTGTGCCTTTAATCTCCAGTTCTCCTCCTTTACTCTCTGGGCTGACATCATAGTGTTGCTAGGAGAAACTGCAGGTCTTGCTAAGCCTCTGTCACTCTAGAAACATGGCACACAAAAGTTATCATGCTGAAGCTATGAAGAACTGAAACACACCCAGAACACACTAATTTCGGCAATAAACAAATTGAAACAAAGTTGTATTTTACATACGTATACAATGATCATTTCCAAACTAGAGCGAATTTGGAAATTTTGGTGAAGTTGCAAACCACAAGGGCAGTAGCATGAGGAAACTTGTCCAAAATTAAGTCACTCCTTCAAAACATTCAGGCATGAAGCTTACCAGAACATAGCTGTGTGTTTTAACAGAGAAACTGTATATTTTCTCCCCCTGCAGAACATCTTAATTAAAAGAAAAAAAAATTCCAATCTTAGGAAAGAGAAGGCAGTTGGAAAATGTAATCCCAAATAGTTCAACTTTGACAAGCCTTGGACAGAATTGTTTTAAAAAGGAAAAAAATTTATGCAACCATAAATCTACTTAAAATCTCAAACCATAATAAGCCAAAGCAAACTTACTTGTTAACAAACTTAACACTCACTGAAGTCCAGCTAAATGGTGCACCACTTTCAGGTACAATCATGATGACAAGAGAAGACAAGAACTAGCTAGTGGAAGTCAGATGGCAGTTCTTACCCAATAAATGGGTGAGGACAAGCAACCATCCAGTGTTTTACCCAGTGCTTAACCTGTTCTAGTACAGTGCTCTCTGCTAAAGATTTCACAGAGTTTGCGCATGGACAGAGAGATGCCTAATCTTCTGCTTGTACATCTTTTCCTAGGGATTTAACTCATAGATATAGGAATTTAACTGATTCTGATTGTAGTACATTTTTTCCTCTTCTCACTGTCTTTCCTCACTACCCAATTTATCTCTCTAAAACTATAATAATAATAACAACAACAACAACCACCAATAATACTTAGCTTTTACACACCCTGCTGTTCTTACTGTGGTGAAATTCCATTTGAACTCAATGGGAGTTTTTTCTGAGCAAGCACTACAGGATTCTCTCCTTGATTTATAAAGAACAATTCACCACAGCATCTAGATGCTATTTCAAAAAATTAAAAATAGATTACACAAAGCTACTCACAATTAATACTATTTAACAGACTACTATTATCACTAAGAATATATTGGTAATCTTGGAGCTGGTGGCAGCAAGAGCATTTGATTTTTCTATTTTTATGATTAACCTCAGTAGGGAATATTTTGCCTTTTTTCCTGGGCATGTCTATTTTACAGACTCCTCATAAGTTAACAAGACCGTTACTGAAGAGTGATCTCTGTAGGTTTATTCTTCAAAGCACAGTAAAACTTAATTTAATCACAGCTTCAAAATATCATACAATAAAACTAATTTAATTACACTTAGCAATGGCCACTAGTCTCATTAAAATGCTAATGAGGCTTATAATTATTAAATTGCTTAATGATTGTTAATAGAAATAAATGACAAAATAAAGCTTAAGCAGAAAGTCAGAATGCCCTCAGGTAATTTTTCTTAGTGGCAGTTTCACATGATATAGTTTCTTTGCAGTATTCAGAAAAACAAGGGAGATGAAAGTTTGAGGTAAGAGGATATAAAAGAGAAGAATGCAGTTGGACATGTAGCCAATCCATTGTCTCCTCTTAAAATATTTAAATGTAGCTGATATAAACTTTCCCTGTCTGGAATCTTTTAGAATATTTGTTTTCATATCATGTGCCAAATATGGAAAAATTAAATCTATATCTAAAACTCACAAAGAAATCTAATTCACAGGAAATATTTTTCTGACACTATTTTTAAATATTAGCATCTGTATGAAAACCACCATAATGCAGAATAAAAATGGGACCTGTAAATACTCAGAGACAGAGCTACAGATTCCCCTGTATTATTTTTAAAAAATCTAATGCATACAGGTACTGACTGTAAGATCCATTCCCATGGCCAGGAGAAAAAGGAATTCAGCCACTGAGTTATAAGAAAAGGAGAGCTACAATCTTTGTGTCTTCCTTATATATAGTAATATGCACAGGAAAATCACAAAGCATGTTGGTTTTTCAAGGTAAAATATTAACAGAGATGAACTGACTTTGACGAAACTTATGCTAAGGTATAAGGTGAGAATGAGATAGTGTGTTTCGGAAATGCTAGATATTTGACTCAAATCAAAAGCAGCATTTGCACACACAATTTGCGACATATTAAAAATATGGTGTTCATGTCGTACAATGAAAACACATTTCAAAACCTCAAAAAGCAGCTGTTGTCATTTAGCCAAATGTAAAGCAGCCTCCCCTATCCCCACATTTTGACAGCTATTCTGTGGCTCCAGGAGTGTCAGGCAGAGAGCAATGTGAGCAGCTCCAGCTCAGAAACAGACAGTAGTGCTGAGCTTGACTGCAGTAGCTCACTGTGTTAGCAGTGAGGAATTCCCTGAGCTCTTATTAAGGGGAGTTTCAGAGCCAGCAAGCAGCCAGGGAACTTCTCCTGGAGGCTTATGAATAGTGACAAGGAAGGAAAAGCAAAAGACCAAAGCAAACGAAAGCCAAGCAACCCTGACTGCTTTTTGGGTCTTCTAAGGTGACTGCACTGACAAAAATGCCCACTGAATGGCTTCTCTAATCCTCCGGTAGGATATATTTTGGTCCTCAGGACATAACGTTAAGTTAGAGCATATTCCAGACATGCACATTATTCACAACTGAAAAAGAAAGTGGAAGGCACAGCCTTGCCAGACAGAAGCAACCATCAGCACTGGAATGGCTGGCACTCGGCTTTTCCAGTGATCAGGCCTCGTTAAAGACAAACAAAACCTTTCACAGCATCAGAAAATAAGTCTCCTTCCTCTTCAAGACAACCTTTTATATGATAGATGCATATATAATTATTTCTTCATTCCTATAAAGCACTGTTTCTTGTTGAAGTACATTCAGTTACCCTTCTAGTCAAAAGAACATTGTCACACATCAGCACCTCATAAAAGGGGAGAGAAAGTTATAAAATCAAAGTCTCCGTACCAGTAGAAAACGGAGTAAAAATAATATGCATTAATTTAGCAATCTAAATCAGCAGTTATTAAAAAAACCATCTCACTTTGGGAGACCAATAAACTTTGAATTCACAATTATAAACTTCTACCCTGTTCTCCAGTCTGTTATTTTTCCTTCATCAACCATAAGACTTCCTAGGTCAAAGCTCACTTGATATCAAAATGTAACACTGAATGTCATTTTAATCTCAGAAGTGAACGTAGTCACTTTGCATACACCTTGGCATATGCCTTTCCCGTATTATATTTTTGAAATACTGAAAAATAAATATTTCTGGGTACCTGCCTAGTCAGGCACTACCAGAATCCATTTTGATTATGCTAGAATCCAAAAAGAGTTTAAGTGATTCTCTTGGGGAAAAGTATTAGCTAATGAAGAATTTTCCAGGATATCCTACTGGACCAGCAGTAATTCGCTCACTAACTTTATTCATTTATAGCATACAGCAACTGGAATTTCTGTGCTCTCCCTTCAGCAATTCATCTGCAGAGAAAATTCATAAACACAGATTTATTCATTTGGCTAGAGGTTATCAGTAGCTTTCAGATATTTGGAGTTTTGCTCCTCAAGGCAAATGCTAAGGAACAGTTTGGGACACATCCTGAACAGTACATTCCAGTAAAATTAAATAAACGTGTTTTAGCCAGTCATATTTAGGCAGCTGCCCAAATGAAAACTAAAGCTTTGACAAGTAATAATTTCTGTCTGGTTCACAACAGAATGGATGAATTAGACAAGATGTAGGGTTTCCCTTTTGTTAGCTTTCTGAAGTTAATGTGTTATTTCATGTAGTTTCTGAAAATGGGAAAAAAGGAGAAGAAAAAGTGATTTCCCAGTTGGATGTAAAAAAAATGAAACAACCTAGCATCACTAAAATAATATGGGAGGATCAGGAATGGATAATAAGGAAATCTATGGGAAGGAAAAAGAGGAATCAGTGTGAAGACAGGACTATGGCAAAAATTTCATTTGTGGTACAATAGAGGAGTAGAAAAGTCGATACATAAGATGTCCTCACTTGTGGAGAATTTAAGTTTGTCAAATGACAAATGCATGTGTTTATAGCAAGCAAAATTGTGTTCTTGTGGGGTAATATACTAACCTCCGGACAAAAGCAAACAGAAACCTTCCTTGTGGTAAGGCAATTCAGGGTTCTGTTCTTTCTCCATACCCAGGAAAATATGGCCTGCTATGTCCATCTTGGTGGCTTATTTCATCATCCCTGAAGCCCTGGAAACCATTTCTGAGTACGTTGGTCTACCATTTAGTGACTGATAAGAAATCAGGCTGGACTATTTGCTGTGTTAAATTACCTTAGACTGTGTATTTATGGATCAAAGAAGCCCTTGTGTTGTATTTCCAGTGGAAAGTTGCTTTTCAGTAATAGACCTACTTAGCAATAGTAAAATAATTTGCTGTCTATAGCCAATTCTTTATCCAGTTTTTCTGTCAGATATATAAAGGACTGAAAGCACTTAATTTTTCAGGTACATGTTCACTAAGATCTGGAAATATGGGGCAGGGCGTGGAATTGGGGGAATTACTTTACACAAGTGCAGTGACACTGAATTATTGCACTTGGCTGGTTGTCCACTTTGGATATTCTGTATCGATGGAAAAAATTATGTGCAGTGCTGAGATTATCAAATCAGAGAGAATAACTGTTACAGTTGAGGCCTTGTATTCAAACTGGAGTACAGTTTCTTTTCATAAATCAGAATGATTTAAAGATGTTAATAATTTTTTTCAGAGAATTTGCATTTCCATGATAATCATTACTGAAAGAGTCTTGCAATGTTTTCCTGAAGTACAGAAATATTTTGCTTCATATTGTCAATCCTTAGAATGACAAATTCTAAAGAGTTGATCATGATAGCTTATCCTCTGGTTCCTTGTTTTAATGAAATCAATGCTGAGATTGAACTTGACAAAGAAGTTTCCCTGCAAATAATGTGTTTCAGGGTAACCCTGATAAGGTAAAGGCGATTTAAGGCCAGTTTATGGAGCTCTTTACACTGTTCTTTGTGTTTGAATTAGTCAGATGCAAACAAGACCATATCAACACAAGAAAGACAAAAAAAACCCCAAAACAAAACCCCCAAAAAACCCCAAAACACAAAGCAGTTAGGAGAACAAGAAGAGTTTTAGAGAAGGAGGTTTGGGAAATCGAAGTCATGGATATGATATCAAATGCTCAGGACCACCTCAGGAACTGGAGAATTTTTTCCTAGCTAGCTCCTAAAGGAAGTTAGGTCATTAAACCCACAAGAAAATACGTAACAGACTAATTAGACCACTGTATAGTGACCCACAGCCAAAGTCCAGAAATGCAGTGATGGCTTCTGTTTCTGTAGGAAGAAATCGGTCAGGATGTTGTTCCAGAAACAGGAAGGAAGGTCGGGCTCAGGAGGTCCAAAACAGAACATGTAAAATAGCATAGCTTGAGAAAAAGGGCAGTTAAGATGAAAAGGTGAAATCTTTTGAAAATTTCGTTAGCTCAAAGAAAAGACGAAAGAATTAGAAAGCTATGCTGGTTTTAGAAATTCTGAATAGGAATAGCTTATTCCTCAAGTACAAAAAAAGCCCGAGGTGAGGGCAGGGATGCCCCATCTCATAGCCAAGGACCTCATCTACTTAAAGCCAATACAAGGTTCTGCCTGCTGCATCATTCTGGTGTGTTGATTCCTAAGGAAGTTTCTGTTAGAGACAATTAATATTTAATCCAGTGCCATGACTTTCAGTAATCAAAACACCCTTTCTCAGGATTTCTCAAAAAAAAGTTTATGTATAAAATCACTTCAGTTATTCTAAATCCTGTCTTATGGGCAATTTATCTTACTTCAGAGGCCTCGTCCAAGAGCCTTGTCTTTGGAAGTCCAGTAGCACGGAGATCCTAGGATAGGTCCTCCATGTGATGAGAGGAGAAGCACACAAACAATGATTTAATACTAAAAATAGACTCAGCAAACTGAGTGGTAATAGATTGGCAAGTAATTACATTCTGAGTAAAAATATGCAGGTAAATCACACTTGCTTATGTGCAGAAAGCTTGTATAGCAATTATGGCTCATCTAAAAACCTATTTAAATCGTTTGTTTTAAATCTTAGATGAGGCTTAAGCGATGCACATTCCTTTGCATTCCCCAAGTGCAGTCCTTTGCAAAGGATCTAATTTTATTCTAAGAGTTCACTTCCAAAAGAGTGAGCAAAAAATAAGCTGTTGCTCATTCCGTCAAAAAGTAAATAAAATAAGTTCTGCTGGGCATTTGCAGGGGGAAGGAAAGAATAGGTTTTATATACTGATGTTTTGAAATAAAGAAACTAAATACAGTATAAAGTATTTGACAGAGACCATACATATAGGACACTCCAAGATTATTGGAAGCTATTGAGATTCCAAGATTTACAGCATCAAACGTATACTATGAGTTTTCAAATATGAGTTTTTCTTCTTCTACATGTGACTTAAATTAGTAAAATAAGATTAGATTTTAGAAAATGAAGAAGTCTTAGAAAAAATTCTGACAGTGTTGAAACTGAAAAATAGATACATAATATACTCTTGCTTAGGTAAACTAAGAGAAACATATTTCTATTTCTACTGAAAAAAGTCAAGAACAAGTAAGACAAATGGAAAAAGGGAGAAGTTGCAAATATTATAAAAGAGTGAACCTTTTTTTCCCCCCTCTAACATAATTCCTATAATGACCAGTCTTTTTCTAGCCAGCTGTAAAGGAATTTATGAAAGAATGCTCAATATACATTCTGCAGTTTGCAATATTCTGTAGCAAATATAACAAAAATATTAAACTGAAGAGTAAATCCAGAAGAACGTCCAAAAGACATTGTATAACCTGCATGTTTATGAATGCTTTTTACCCACTAAGATGCTCTTTAATTGTAAAGTCATGGAACTGAACCCTATTTTGGCAAGCACTACACCAATACAGAGCAAAAATACCTGGCTTGAATTGGTTTTATCATTTTTTTTATACGATGAGGCAATGAAAAGTGTAAAGGAAGACGGTGAAGTGTGAGGAAACAATAATACACTATTAATATACATGATGTTAGTCAGTGCTTTCAAGACATCAGCAGCCTAATTATTGTCAAGTAAACAGTAGTGTGGATATTTATAGGAAACTTCTCCCATGCAAGGAAGCATGGAGGTGCTGGTTTGAAAACGTAACAAGGTGATAGAAGCTGGCATCATAACATAATATTTCTTTTTTGTACTTTTACAAAAAGTGAATATACCACTCAAGTGTGGCACAGATCCTTCAGTTCTCACTAGCCTAGTTAGTGCAGCATGTTATCACACTGCTTCAGTCTGGAAGCAGCATGCCTGCATTGCTATATTTTAGCTTATAAAACTTCTTTCCTCCCTGTGAAAATGAATATCTTCTCTTTTGATCTAAATTGTTGCTGCCTAAGAGCTGTGCCTATCCACTCACTGTACTCCCCATTGCTTCCCGCACCAAGTTTCCAGTTCACTTGGAATTTACTTGTAGCAAATATCCACAAGGTCCATTTGCTGCAATTGTAAATCTGTCTCCCTGTAACTTGTAACCAACCTGTAACTTGTACTTATTTGAACCTTTCTCAGCATATTCTTGACACACTGACTCAGAATGGCTTTTAATCAGTATTTGAGAACTGGGGATGAATGTGTCAGACACTGATAGCAGTCCTTTAACTGCAGCCGAGAAAGAAAACATATTTGCAACAGAGTTACTGTTGAATAAGAGGGAAAGAAAAAAGAAAAGGAAAGGAAAGGAAAGGAAAGGAAAGGAAAGGAAAGAAAAGAAAAGAAAAGAAAAGAAAAGAAAAGAAAAGAAAAGAAAAGAAAAGAAAAGAAAAGAAAAAAGAAAAGAAAAGACTAGAAGGCATCTCCTCAGACAATCCCAATACCAAATTGTACCTTAGGTATAACTAGATTTTTATATTTCCACATCCTCTGCTGAAAAACAGGTTCAGACCTTCACATCTATTATAACCAATACTTAAATTCCAGATAAAGTGTTCTAAAGCACACTGATTATTTTCCATTTGTACTAGGAGTATTTTGTCTGCTGTTATTTTTTTCATAGCTAACGATGGCGTGATGGCTTGACTATGCTTAACATACACATTTTTCTCTATTGTTTATATATGTTGAAAACCTATTTAACTGCAGAAATTCTTCCTTTCAGTCCCTAGATACATGAGGGTGCACTCTATACTACTAACTGTGTTCTCACATACATTAATCCAACTCTTCAGATCATTCAGTTCTCCCCATACAACATTTTAATCCTGCTCCTTATCAAGGAAGATTCTCCTGGGCTATTACAAAACATTACTAGCTTGCTTCTACCTTTTTTGTCATCCTCCATGAAAATATTGATCAACCATCCAAGTCTTTAGAAACTCTGCTGGTTAACTTCTCTAACAGTGCAAGATAACAGTCCGGAGTGTTGTCTCGCCCTTTCTTTTGCTCAGAACTTTGTCCACATTAGTTACTCTAACTTCTATGTTTACTAATTTTCTATCAGCAGACACTTCCATTGTATTCAGTAAGGCATCACTACATTACATGCTTTGTTGAAGACCAGATTGATAAGATCTATCCTTTTTGTCTCATCTAGAAATTGGTTCAAATAAATGTTGTGTATACAGATGTGTGCATAATTCCATTTTATTGCAAGTTATTGATGGGTCTCCAGGTTTAAACCTAGATATAGCTGAAAGCATTACTCTTTTTCATTTTAAAACTGTTTTTCGCGTGTCTCACATTTCAGTGGTTTTATGGCAGTACATAAACCAATACAACTGGTTAATATCACAGAATGCAGTAATGAAACACATGCAAGTGCAATTTCATGCATCTGTGTGTGTATATATATACTTATTTTATGATTCATATTTTAAAATTCATGGATCTTTTAGGATATCCAAAGAGGCAACACTTATTTTAAGAGTTGCTACAATACATATAAATTCCTGCCTATAGCACTAACAGGCAGAAAACTATGATGAGAGCAGAGAAGATGGGATTTACTCATTTAACTTAAAAAAAAGTATCCAAACAAAAAGTATCCATAACAAAATCTTACTCATAATTGTAAGCTTCTGTAAAACATCGTGCGGACCATAATGCAGAAACCCCATACTAACTAGGATTATGTCCATGTTCACAACCTCTTATGAATTGTGTTTTTTTTTTTCACTCAGAACAAGGGTATATGAAAAAGGTTTGATTGGATTGGAAGTTTGAAGCTATTACCTAATACTAAGGAACATACTAATTTTTACCAGGGCATCTTGAAGATGCCACAGTCAAACAAGACAATGATATTTGAAAAAGATACAGCTGAACTTTTTGATATCTTCAAGTAAAGCATTTTAACTTCAGATCTCTGAATGTTACTTCTGTTTTAATACTTCACTCAATACGTCAGCACACATAAGCTTGGATTCAGCCAATAAATTAAAATGTAATATGTAACAGTTTGAGAAAATACAATAGCAATAAGCCATTTCCTATATTTTTTCCTGCTTCTATAATGACTATGGAAAAGGATTTTTTATTTTCACATTCTTTTATCTTCCCTCTTTTCTAAATTTAAGCTCAGCTTTAGGGCACAGCAGAAATAAAAATAGTACTATGTGCCTCATTCATCAAAGTATTGAACATGGTTTTATGTGAGTAGTTTCATTCAAGTCCATGGGTTTGTGCCAATGTTTAAAAATAAATATATATGTGTATGTATTTCTGTATAAGTCAGCATCTTCTGCCAATTAAGTTGTGAGAACTTTTCTAAACATTCCTCCTATAAAAAACAAAGAACAATGGTTTGATTTTGGTGTTTTGTTTCAGTTCAGTGGAGGGGTGGGAAATCCCAACTTTGCTGTGGAATGAGCACTAAATCACTCGCATGTGTGACTCTATGAATATTATCATTTTCTTGATATCCCTGCACCAGTTTCAGAAACAACTGGGCAGAATAAAAAAATACTTTCTCCATAGGCCTTGAATAAGGGCCTATAAATTCATAGTTCCAAAGGGAAACTTCAATTTTCACTTTTTACTTCTTGGTTGTGGTGTTTGTTTTTTTTTTTTTCTTTAGACATTTTAAAGTAGCCACAGTACGTAAGATGTTACAGATTGAAAACCTAAATTTTCTGGGATTTGGTGTTTGTTTGCACATAGCACATTTAATGTGAAACAAGACATAAACAGGAGAAATCTAGTTTAGTATGAAGGATTATTCAGTACTATCCTTCAGTGGCAGGGATAGAAGTCATCAATTCTAATCCATCCTGCTAAAGAAAAAAATTTTCTAAGACTTGGTCAGAAATTTAGATGAAGGGAGATGATAATCTCAGTTTAAGTTCCTAAAGGCTAGAAGCAAGCATAAATACATTTCTTCCTTATGAGTAGCCTTAGTGAATAGACAGGGCAGGATAAGGATGAAAACTAAACCACTAAGTCATTCTTTTCAGTGATCCTTGAAAAACTGGGATGCAATACTAAGAGTACAGAAACTTGCACTACCAATTCTTTTACTGTATTTATAGACAGTGATTTGACAGTGGAAGTCTATCAACAGATCTAATGACAGCTATGTCAGACTTTGAAGACAGATAATATCATAAGGTATACTTTAATACCTCCTTTCTATCCTGACTGATTCACTAACATCAATTTTAAGAACCACAGACCAGATCTCAGACCACAGCTTATGAGTTGCAGACAAAATACAAGAGCAGTTGTTAAAAAGCAGCCCAAGGATACATTCACATAAGATGTGAGAAATTAATAATGTTAATTTGATGCTTTACCTTTACCAGACTGACTTTTCTCATACCTGAAATATAGTTTAGCAGCCATCCTAGAGATAATTGTGAGAGAAGAGATTTAAATAATCTTTTCCCTCCCACACTTTCTAATCTGTTTGGACTGAGAGATTCTTTAGCAAACACTGATTATTATTCTCTGATTGTACAAGGTCTAGCGCTGGGGGGATGATCTTAATGTGAACCTTTTAGGTTTTATTGGAATATAAACAGCAATATTATAAATTAATTTTTTTTTATAGCTTTGCATCATAATGCAGTGTAACTAATCAACTCTCCTCACTCATCTCTGCCCTATCTAAACCTGAGATTACTTTCAACACAACTTCAGTATGACATTTGGCATGACTTTGTTACTCTTAACTGAGTCATATAAATCTAATCAAATTATAAAACCTTCACTAAAAACAGCTATGCAAGTAGGCTTAGTCTTAAACGTATGGGTCTTTTATATAAAGTAGCAGAGACTAGTTTGCAGTTTTAAAGTTCATATTTCTCTAAAATGAAAACCTTTTTCAATTTAATCATGAAGAAAGTAAAATTAATGCATCGTCTATGGAATCTATACATTTTGGAACATATTCTATAAAGTGTTGAGAATGATCCAGATTTTCAGACAATAAATTGTTATGAAAAGTCTACCTTGAAAAAGTAGCCAATTTCTTGTTGCCTACAAAATAAGTGATCATCATTGGCACCAAGAGGTGATTCATGAAGACAGCTTTTGACTGTGATGGATGAACAACTTAAATGTATACTGGCCAAGATTATAAAAAGCAAAATGACAAAGACAAGACATAATTTTGCAAAAGATTCAATGAACAGAAAATCAAATCCCAGTAGACAAAAACAGTGGTTTAGCTTACCTTAGCATAAGCCTAAGTTCTAAGATGAGCTTCTTCAAGTCTGAAGATCATGAAACAACAATGACAGGTGGAGCTTGTGGTTTTTCCCCATGGTGAAATTTTTCTGTTCTCTCTTTATAAATTCTTAAGCAGCACAAGAGAAAGAGTTTCTCTGTCTTTCTCCTCTGTGGTGGCTAAAATTATCATTTACTTTTATAGAATTAAGAACATGAAGTTCTTTATATGCCCCCTGTCCTCTCCATATTGTTGTGTTAACTAAAGAATCCAAAAAGCCTCATAAATAGTTATATTTGTTCTGCTCTCAATTACAGCTGAGGATTAGGTGGAGCTCACATAATGACTTCGTTAAATTTATTATAAAATATTACTCTGCTTCTTATATTTACCAGTGTTCCTATTTCTACCCCCTTCAAACTACTGTTCATTTACAAGTTTAATTTTAACTCTCCTCCAAGAGGTTCCACTGTCTGATCCAGAGTCTTTTTGATACAGCCCAGCTGCATAACCTCAGCTCAGAGAAAATTGCTTAATTATGCAGAATAACTTCAAGAAAGTCCACAGAAAGCAGCCACAAAGAGTAAGAAAGGTAATACTGCAAGCAGAGGTTAGACTGTTGAGATAGGGATAGCTGCCCAAAAATTCAAGAACAAAAATACCGATAGAGAAAGGTATGAAATCCTGAAGTAAACTGAGAGTTGCAAGACAACAACTCAGCAGCAAAGATCAGTCTGAGTAAACAGACATAAGGTCTCACATGGGTGTTGGCGAGCATATTGATGCTTATCCTACAGGCTCATTAGTCCTAGCTAGATATTGTGTATATCCTGCTAGCAGAGTTTCTTTGCAAATGGGAAAAAATAAATATGAGTATCCAGCAACAAAAAAAAAGAAGAAAAAAAAAGCCCCAAACATAATTCCTAAGCATGTAATCAGAAAGAACAGAAAAAGAAAAACCTAAAATAGTACTGAATACTGAAGAGCATCTATAGACTTCACCCGAACATTTCATGGAACATGTCAATGATTTGGCACTGCGTACTCGTCAATGGCTTGACCATTAGCACACTATCTCAAAGGCCTTTGTTTAGAAGCTGCCTTGCAGGTTGTGATTTCTATATTATGTTTTAGGGAAGTAAGTGTATCATGGCAATCATTCTTTCTTAAGG
This sequence comes from Aquila spilogaster, assembly GCA_024606505.1. Classification (NCBI taxonomy): domain Eukaryota; kingdom Metazoa; phylum Chordata; class Aves; order Accipitriformes; family Accipitridae; genus Aquila; species Aquila spilogaster. The sequence continues at coordinate 49,647,705 of JANHGO010000001.1, forward strand.
AATTTCATTTAAGTGAGGTGTTATATTGGAAACCAGGTATATCAGCATTATGCACTCTTTTGGTTGAACCAATACTTTTAATTATAAGCTTCTAATAAAAAGTCTACACTCCAGTAACATGAAATAATCAGTTTACAAGCTGCTTCAGGTCTATTGCAGATACCACAGAAAAGGTTAAGAGTTTAGGGCTTTTTATGTGTGTGTGAAAGAGAGGTTTATATATTTTGAAATAAATATATTTGTTTTAGAAGTGTAGTAATATCATAGCTACAATGTTGTTCTAAGAGATAATAAAATTCTGCTATCATAATACAATACTTAGCCTGTGGTCTTACCGCAACTTGGAAATCAGATTATTTTCATGTAAACAGAGGTGCAATTATGCTACTATTCTTGTATAAACAGACTCCCCCCCAGTAATTTTTGAAGTTATAACAGAAATCTGGTGATGAACATGGGATAATAAGTGGATCCTTGATTTATATTCCCATCCTCCAATTATTGACCTTTTCTCAGTTTGAAATTGTTTTCAGTATTATTTAGATGATTCAGGGCTTCCAAGTTATAGTAGCCTCTGTCAGAGTTTTGTTGGGCAGCAGAATTGTTATAGCAGTATGTGTTGCTTTAAGCTCTAAAAACATCTGGTAGGTCTTCTACTGGGCTAGTAGAAAGTGGTAGTTTCATTGACAAAGACAAATTCACCACAGCCTCAGTGCTAGAAGTACTGTCTTGACAAGTCTTGACAAGCTGTTCATAGGCTGTAGCAATAACGGGTAAGAGTATCTTCCAAAAGCTTTCATACCTCAGTTCTTCCAGTATGGGAACTTCACCATGAGTGCATCATCATGGGTATGTCATGGGGCTCTAAGATAGCTTTTATAATAAATTTCATATTTAAAATCATATTTAAAATATTTTAAAAACCTATTAATAATGCACTAAGATACAAAAAGGGTCATATAAGAGAGGAACTAATTTCCCAAGTGTAACTTAGAATATTGCCACTATTTCTCTTGTGGTATTTTATGTTATGTAATAAGAAATTTTATAGTACTACAAATCAAGTAGAAAAGCATTGATTGACATGGATAAAATACATCTCTTATTGGTGATCGGCTGCCTAGTCATATATTGAATAACAGTATTTTCAGAATTTAAAAATACAATAAATACTGCAGTAGGGTATTTTAAATTTGAAAAATTGCTGATAAAAGTATACTTTTGAATTAACAGCACAACATACATTAACTTAAAGGATATTGCTCAGTAAATTAGTGTTCTGAGTGAGTTTCCACAAAACATGAGAAAAATTTCACTGAGCAAAAGAACAGCTTTCAAAGTTTCTCTACTCATCTCAGTTTCCTGCAACTTCAAGCACTCCTTGTCTCTAGAAACACTGATTCTTACAGATTGCTTGTTCCAGACAAGTTCAGCAAATTTTATACAGCAAAGAAACACCTGTCAAACATGTATAGAATCATAGAATCATTTAGGTTGGAAAAGACCTTCAAGATCATCAAGTCCAACCTTCAACCATGCCCACTAAACCATGTCCTGAAGTGTTTTGTCTACGCGCTTTTTGAATACCTTCAGGGATCGTGACTCAACCACTTCCCTGGGCAGCCTGTTCCAATACGACAACCCTTTCAGTGAAGAAATTTTTCCTAATATCCAACCTAAACCTCCCCTGCCTCAACTTGAGGCCACTTCCTCTCGTCCTATCACCAGCCACCTGACAGAAGAGACCAGCACCCACCTCACTACAACCCCCCTTCAGGTAGTTGTAGAGAGCAATAAGGTCTCCCCTCAGCCTCCTCTTCTCCAGACTCCCTCAGCCACTCCTCATAAGACTTGTGCTCCAGGCCCCTCACCAACTTGGTTGCTCTTCTCCGGACACGCTCCAGCACCTCAATGTCTTTCCTGTAGTGAGGGGCCCAAGCAGTCTGTAAAAAGTTTACTTTTAATCCCAAACACTGTATTGAATAAATTAAAACTTCAAATGGAGCTCTAGGGACAATCTTAAAAAAAGAAAAAAGAAAACTCTTCTGGTAAAACTGTAAAAATGTACTGCCCTGGGAGAGTACAGTCAACTGTGGTGATCAGTTTAGACCTCTGGATTACTAACACAACCTAATGCCTTCATCAGTGTTTTGAGAAAAGTGATTATTTTCTTCTGTAAAGAATTAAATGTAATTATTATTTGTGAAAAAAGGTGAACCAACTGAATACTCAGCTGCAAGATCAGCTGGTGTAAGTTTCATCCTTGTTACAACTGACTCTTCTATGACCTTATTTCATGCATAAGATCATTCTAGAGTTAGGCAGCTCTCAACATCATACTGAATCACAAGTGTGTTTTATGAGAACTAAGCATTAGCCTCAAGGATTGCAAGGACCTTCAATTTAGATGAATTAAAAACTGTAGTCCAAAATGTGGATGTAAGATCAATTTTGGTACCTCCAAAGCTAGGTGAGACATAGGATTTCTTGGTTGCTTTTGGTCTTAAATGTCCAAATCTCAACTAATCTGTGAAGTAGTTACAGCTCTTCCCCAGAGTGGTCTGTTGAAATGTGCTTTGATGGTGCAGTACTCTGCTTTTCATCCATAAAACATTTCATCTTCAAAACTATCAGAATCTAGTCCTTAGGTTACAGTAATCCCAAGTGTATCTACAAACACATCTACATACATATGACAGTATGTAAATGATAAACTTTCCATATAAGAACAACCACTTCTTTTTCAACAGTATCAGTTTATCTCTTTTTACACTTATGTATCAGCTCAGAATTTAAAAAGTTAATGCTGAGGATTCCCCATGGCCACAGTTCTCCTTCCCTCTGTGGAAATCTGCTTCTAAAATAACTCACATTCAATTACACAGGTCACTTGTGATAGTGACTTTTCTTGGTGAGCCTGAAGAAAAGTCTGCAGTATCTGAACCATGAAAAATTATGCACAGCATTTAATTTTAAAGATGTGCCAGATTAACAGAAGATAATTGGGGTAGATTGTGAATCGTAGCAGCTGCTTATATGCAAATGCTACAGACACTATTTCTTTTTGCTTAGAATTTCTATTAGGTACTTTCCTAACAACTACTATAGCTTTTTTTTAGCTATGTCACCCCATGCCAATATTCCTTACTGACTTTTGTTGTTGCTTTTTCTTACACCAGTTTAACTCATCACTTCTACTATTATGCCTACAACTGCAACCCTTCTACTACTATTTTATGTAAGCAAAGGATAAACATTAAACAATGAGAGATGGTTTAAGATGACTTTTTTCTTTGTAATATTTTTCCCAGAGTGGAAATCTGCACTATTGTAGTATCATTAAGTGTATCTAGGTTGAATTTTAGCAAAAGTATGACAATATAAATAATTAAAACCCATATATTGAGCCATGTTTTGGAAGACTCCACAGGCAACTCCTCCTCCCCGACATAGATCTTGATATTATTTGTAGAACTACTTCAAAGTTACTATTCTAATACTAGTTTGGGATTAGAAATTAGCACATGACCATAATGATAATGAGAGACGTTATACTTTCCTTATGTATATGTGTACAACAGATGAAAACTGGGTCATTTTTAGAACTTTCTCAGCAATTTCTTTAGGGAGGTTGCACATAATGAACTTTCTAGCCTCAAATGTCTTAAAAAAACCAGGATTCTATTTGACTACATCTTGAAGATGCTACAATCTTGGCTGCATCTAAGAACATGCACCACACCATGTTGAATATCAACATCTTTTTGGTCAAACAAACAAAAAGATCACTTTCAGATAACTTTCCCACTTTCCTCTCTTTTGTATTGAAAGCTATTTTAAACCTATCATCTGAGCAGATTCCCAAAACTCTAAATTATGACTCTTCCTTGATTATCTCAAAGACTTTTATTTAATATAAATACAAGCCAGAGGAAATAAGGTGTCCTGTAATATTATATCAAATATGCAATTTGCAATAGCATTCCTTTATTAAAAACGCCAATTATAATTTCACATAAAATTTAATTGAGGTCATTACCCTCCTGACAAGTTATTTCTAGATTCTTTCTTCTAATAAGATTTGTTATTTTAACATTTTCCACATCAATGCTTCTTTCACATCTATATACTTCTTATCTATTTATAAAGATAATAGAAATTACCCATCATTTGGTGGTATTGTGCTATTAATAAGCAAGCTATCTAGTTAACTGCTTATCTGGGAGATGAGATTATCATTTATGTGTAAAATTGTAAATGTGATCTTCTTAAAACCATAACTTATTACAACAAAATTGTATTTCTTAAAATATTAGTAAAGAAAAGTAACACTAAAGTTACAAAAGAATTTTTAAGATTGTTTTATTTTGTAGTCTTTCTTGATTAAAATGCTCAGGAAATCTATAATCTGAAAAAATAAAATTCATTTTTACATTGGGCTTACTGCATCATTGCCATATACTTCACAAAGTTAAATATGGCTTGCTAATTCATTATGTAGGCAAACAAGGGAGGTCATATTATTCACTAAGAGATCTCAACTACTTGTTCCTATTTTACTCAGAAATAATATATTGGCCAGGACGACTAAGATTATTACCTTGGAGGTTTCCTGAGCCTCATGGGATGCTTTACTTCATGTAAATGCATGTGGTGGAGGGTACCTTGGCTGAAGGGCATGAAGGTTTCCTTTTTCACAATAAACTTGCCTTAGTTATGTTTGCCATTGACGCGCAAGTAGTCAGATATTCAAGACACAATTAATTCTGTTTTCAGTCCTTCAGATATTTAATACATTTGGGAAGGTCATTTATGCTGAAGTTTAGTATAAATCCAGTCTGAACTGAAAAAAATAATAATTCTACCTTCAATCACACTAATCTAAATATATTCATTCATATTGTAATATTACGTATTTAAACCTCAAGGAAAGTAAAAAGAGGAAGTTATTTCTTTTCTATATTTTACTAAAAATAGGCTTATAAAAATAGGTAACAAGGAAAAATTTGCTCTTAGTAAATAACATCCTGTCTCGTCCAGTTCCTGTACTGTGAGCAAGTCACACCGTAGTGTACACACACCTAGTGGAAACCACTGCTTTCGTGTAAAAAGAAATTGGAGACAACTGTTTGAGTGGTGATTCATGTTGCACAGTTGAGTACTTCCACTTCCAACACAGAACAAAGTGCTTCTACTATTACACCCTCCATGATAAAAGAGGCAGTGGGTCTCCTCCAGTATGTGTGCATTGCCTCACACAAAACTAGGACAGTACAGTTGTTTCTTCAATACAGGACAGCCTAAATTTATCCTCATGATGGTGATAACTGAGTGAACAAAGTAATAGTGTCTTAAGTGGACCAAGTGGAGCATAGAATTGAAATTAACATCACTTTTGAAAGTTGCACTTGCCTATAATTAAGATCTTAGTATGCAAATAGCAGATTATGACCCAATATTCCCTATGTGTCACTTTGCCGATTTCTATTAAAAAAAGAACTATTTCTTCTTCTGGAACAGACCAAACACTGAGAATGAACTATTCTGTCCTCACAGGGTCGCACAAAGCAGGATGGATGCACAGAAGGGTAGTTTTCTAAAGTTCCCAAGTTGCCTGGCTTGGGCTGGATTATTTTATTCCCTGGTTAGCTATCAACCATAAAACCAATGCCAATGTAAGGTACCGAAGAATCAGAAACATTTTTGTGAAGTACAAAATAAATACAGTGATTCATAATAAACAAAATAATTACATCAGGACCTGTTTTATTTGCATAATTTTCCCTCTTGAAAACCCTACTCTAAGCTCACTTACTAGGTTTAAAGTTCCTCCTTCTATGCTCCAGTGATACCACTCTGCCTCTTTTGAGGATGGGAGTCTAAGAAAAAGAAAAAGAAGGAAAATAAAAGGAAATATGATAAGCATATTTATTTAAAACACAACTCATTGCCTTTAAGTTATACAGTGTTAGTCAAAACAGCTAAGATGCAAAACTTAGCTTTGAAAGCACCATACTTGCCAGATGTGAGAAGCGAATGCGCTAAGGATGTTTTGCTGCATCATGTGACTTGCTTTTTAATACCTTTCACAATTTCTGTCAGTTGAGCTCCTGTTTCCACTCGCTTTCCTTTTTCAGCCTCTACCCCCACCATAATGTGGCATTAGGATTGTGTGAAACACTTCTACAGAACTTCAAGCCCACCCACACTTAACTGGAGAATGGAAGCCAGCCCAGGAGGAAGAACATGTGTTATTCCATAAAACAATGGAAGAAGCCTAAAGACCTAGCTAAGAAAGAAAGGATTTAGTAAATAATCCTTTAGGAACCTCTCTGAAAATGTTTAATTAAACAGTGCTGCTATTAGTTTAGGAGAGGTGAGAGACACTGAAGATGGATCCTGCTGAAATTCAACAACTGTGAATTCACCTTTAGGACACTGTACTCTGCTTCTGGTAGCAACAGAGTAATAAACATTGTATAATTATTGCAATTTACAGCTTCCCCTTCATCATATCAATATTGCACATTTCTTTCAGAAGTCTTATGTTAGATTTTGCATTCAGATTCACCACAGGATTTTTTTAATGTTTTCTTTTTTGAATTTGTTTTTTGAAAGTGTACATATTGTATATGAACTTTTTTAAAAGGGAATTTATTAATGTGTAACTTAACATTTCATATTCAGAAGAGCACACATTTAAATATTGGATTTTTTTATTCTCTCACTCTTTTTCTGTACACTGACTTCTGTTTATTTTGCAATTATTCCTGTTGTCATATTACAGTGAAATTTCTGGTTAAATTCCAAGCACAAAATCTTTTTAAGAAAGAAGGGGAAACATGCCACCAGTTCAATTTTCAAATGATGATACTTAGGTATTAGCAGGTACACCAGCCTTAGGAACAATGGCATACTTGGGGAAAGGAGGTGGAAACCACAGTGTAGATATAAAGCATGGTGGCTCTTGGCTGCTGATTTATTTCCTCCAGACTTGAAGTCAGTAACTTAAAGGCATTTCTTTGGTAGACTCATATTGATCATGCGGATTGTACCACGTTTTTCATAGGAAAACTGAAACATGACTTCAGAAACACATAATGGAGAAAGACTGGAAGAAAAAAAGACACATTCTACTGCCTTAATGGCTTCATATGCTTATTGCTATCAGTAGCACACGTACTCTCAGAAAAGTGAAATAACTTTATTTTAAAACATACCGAATCTTCCTGGGAAGCAGTTGTATGTTAAATACACCTTTAAAATAAGGCTCAAAGAAATGTTGTTACATTCTTTTTCACTGAAACTAACATAATTGCAACAGCCTACCTTTGGGTGTTTGCATGAAAAAGATTCGTGGAAATAAAGAATTATAGTTTTATGTCATTTTTTACCTCTGTATTTAGAATTCTGGGGTAAGATCTTATCCTTCTCTTTCTAAATAGTTTTCCATTCTCTTAATTTCATATGTTTGTCATAAAAATATTTGTTCACCAAGAATGAAATATAGTTGGTATTTGCTTCATGGTTTATTCCTTGATAGAAAGTAAGCTTTCATCCTGAGTGAAAGAATACCTATAAACAGAAAGCTGAGAACTGTTTTCAGCCACATTCTGTTGCTTCTTCACATAATTATGCTGGTAATAGTCCCAAAAAGAGTGCCTGCATGGCATTATTTCAAAACTGGGGTTATAAATTATCTAGCAAGATTAAATTTGGAATTGCTAAAACCTTCAGTTATAGTAGTATTCATTGTCCATATGTTAAATTTTCCAAAGAAACCATTATATCTTATTTATCATCTATTTAGCTATCTATAATTCATATAAATCTATAACAGTTACATGATGATTGCTGCACTTTCTAAAATTCTGTTACTTTTTCTCCGTTCAGTGACTGAATTAATCCTAACAGATAATTGTGTTTCTTTTTTTTATATTTTTTATAGAGGGCAAGAAATTACTGAACAGAATAAGAATGGGAGAGATTATTATTTTGCACACTAATACTTTCATTCACAAGGAAACACAGTACAGAAATTTATGCAGTTACACTAAAATTCTCTTTGCCAAATACCATTTAAATGACCACAGGTTTTGTTGATAGAAAGATTTTCTAGGAGGATAGGATTTCATTCCTATAAATAAGTAAAAAATATTCATTACTCTATGAAAGGGGTTGTGTATTGGTCCATAGCAGTCAAACAGGGAGGATCACATAGATATGCACATGAAACAGCCACTCAGATGTGAGTGAATTTAAGACAACACAATTTTTGCTACTATTTAACTAGATCTAGCTTTGGAAACAATGACAACTCTGTATTTTGAAACCGTGAACCAGTCCCCTTAATAACCTATTGACTTTCAGATGTATCACAGAGTGAAGAAAAAATACCCCATAATTTGTGAACTGTCTGAACTTGATCAAGCATATCCTAAATGATAATGACAGAAACTTGCATGATCTGTTAGGTATGGAACATAAAACCTATGTTCACTTCAGCTACTCTGTGAAGCCTCATAAAATTTTGAGAGTGTTACACTAAGCTAATAATATATTGCTGCATCAATTGAGCCAAAAAATACCCATAAAAGTGTTCCTTTTACATGCTCTAAAGCCTCCTGAAGGGAGAGGAGGGAGAGAGAAGCAGGAAAACTAGATTTTTCGGTGTAGCCTAAGTAATGAGATCAGAAGGGCTTTGTGCAAACACTAGTATTTGCCTTCTGAGGAGACAGCTTACAAACTGTAAATATCAGAAATTAATAACGTTTGAGTGTCACAAACTAGTGTTTTTAATAACCGACTTGAAAAAAGGACACTTGAATATAAGAAATTTGCCTTACTCCATTATGTGATTTTATAAACATGCCTCAATATTGTATTCAGTTTTGCTGCTAGAGGGTTATGAGGAACAACTGAGGAAGATGACGCTGTGTCTCTGTTAGATTGCCAAATAGACTGATTCCCAACTGTATTCATGCATGGAAGCTATTATTTTAATACAGACTATAACAAAGCAATGAAGTATGTAATCTATGTATCAAAATAGCTATTTCTCAACTAGCTGAATGTACAACTGCTTTTTGTTAAAAAGTACTTAAAAATTGTATTGTTTTTATGTTAATTTCATAACAGCAAATATATTTGAAACACTAAAATTTTACAAACTCAATTACTCAAATTATTTTATAAGAATCCTAACTATTCACTGAAGTTGTGAGGCTCATCTCATAATTCTCTCAGAGAAGCAAGTAAAACCATCCAAGCTAAATGACTTGCCTATAGGTACCTATTCCATGTCAGAGAAGCCCTTTAGGTGAAAAATCCCTATCCACCCCTGGTGTTCAAATCACTAAAATCTGCTTCATTCACAAACTGTAAGTGAATAGTGTCCAGGTAGTTTTTGAAGTAATCATTGAATTTCATCCTACAACATAGTGTTCAGAAGATAAGGGACTTACCCACCCTGAACTTTCTCAGTATTGTATACTATCAAACAGTATTGCTAAGAGAGTTTGTGTAGATAAAATCTTCATGACAGCGTGACAGACTGTATCCTGTTGTCTAGACCTCATATTTTCTAAAACCCACGTAAGTTGCAGACACAATGATCAAACCTGTACTCTTCAGTTGTCTTTATTCTTTCTCCCAGGAAGCTGGGACAGAATTTCTGACCTCCCAGCCATGGTTACTCTTCCTTCATCTACCATTTCCAGGAAATTGTGACTTAGTGAATTCTGGCATCCCCAGCACACAGTCGATGCACAGCGAATTAGCACTGGCCAGCTGCTGAGGCTTCCTCATGTCCCTCAGCTCCAACTTGGGACTCCTCTCCCAGAGCTTTGCATTCAGTATTGTACAGCTGCCAGGACTGATGATATCATTGGAACAGGTTCTTGGGTGGCAAAATGCAGCAGGCTGATGATAACCAAGATATCACAGCAATTCTGGCTTAAACCAGTCTGCTGGTCCCACAGCTGAGACACACTGATGGCAAGTGGCTCCTCACGTTGTGTGTCTTGCTGGCTAAAATTTAAGCTAGGATGTTATTCTGGGCAGGTCAGATAAGTCTCAAGAATTACCAGGTGATTTATGCTGATCCTGTGCAAAGCAAACCATGTGCTGCCTGTTGTCAGAGCCCAGCTTCAGCCTGAAGCCCTCTCACAAATATCAGCCAGCATGCCCAGGATCAGCTAGCTCCTTGTATCTCTCCATCACGGGAGAGGTCAGCTGCTGGTGGGACCCTGCTGCTGCTGCTTCCCCGGGGAGCAGCTGCTATCAAAGATGTGTTAGCAAAGGGGCACCCAAGGGCAAGGCTGGGCTGTGTCCTGCCCCCAGTCATGCCCGTGAGTCCTTTGGATACTTAACTAAGAGAAGGGTAAAACTGAAGCTTCAGACCCAGTTTTCTGGTAAATTTTGCATTGTGCTACCATTGAAGTAAATCAAATAGCTACACACACACACACAAACAAGCCCTTCTAAAACCAGTACAGATATTTGTTCTCTTTCCAGCTGACTTAGGTGAGAATCGGGTTCCAAATTGCTTGTTCCCTTCCTGACCCATAAATTTGCTTTCCTGCCTCAGCTTCAGCAAGAGGACAGAAATGCTTTTAACCAGAACACTCCCTGGTATTCCCCTGCAATTTGGATTCAGTCTGCTTTGGGCTATGAAGCATTCAGAGCTCGGGTCTCCATGCCAGGTTATTCTGCTCTGGCTGCTAGGCTATTATGAAAAAGAAGTGAACACAACAACGCCTGTCGCAGTCTCAGAGGATGTCTAAATGAAGAGAGGCAAGAGCTTGACATCTCCTGCTATTTCCATCTACTTCTAGTGGAAGAGGAAGACACTTTTGGTGGTACCTCATTTCAGCATAAATTAGAGAAAGAAACCATTTAAATTTCGGTGGACTCGATTCCTCTGATAACTCTCAGGTTTTCAGGGTCTGTTCTTTCCTCCAATTAACTAGGCAAGGAGTTTAAGCAGATTGCAAACTGTGCAGCTGCTGTGTGTACTGCATATATACCGTATGTCAGGAGCATCTGACCCTGGTTCTGACATTCCAGTGAAGAGTTGCCCAAGTCAGAGGGAAAGTATTTTCACCCGTGATGGTCAGAGTTATGTACAGGCCTGCAGTATCACTTACACTGACGCTTTCACTGATTGCAATAAAAAGGTGACATTTTAAGAAAATTTCACTCATGAGCTAAGAGTTGAGAACTGGGTTGGCTTTTATGCTCAACTTTCAACCAGACTCACCCTGAAGCATGAATAATACTCTTACATATTTTTATCTTATCCTTTAAAATAGTGGTGCAGAGAGAAGAGGAGAAAAATGCAAATTTTTTATTATACTCTGAGACAACATTTCCTCTAAGCTTGGTTTCTAGTTTGGGGAGAAACCATGAATGGAGAGACAATCTTACCTCTGTCATTTTACCTGGCAAACGTCTTAAACAACAAACAGCAGGTGTCTGCCACACAGACACTTGCTTTAAAATAGGAGTATTTCTTCAGGATAAAGGGGGATGGCTGAGCTTAAAAAACAACCAAAGAAAAACAGAATAAAATTATAGGAACTTGTTTCTTTCCCACTTCAAATGTTACGACAAGTCACTTCATGTCTCCTGTGCCCATCTCTAAATATGCGAATAATATTTTGCTACTTCACAGACATTTTTAGAAGTTGAATTAATGCGGCCACTGAATTGGAGTAGCCTGTCATTGTTTAACTCTGTTATATTGATTCAGAGCGAAAAAGCAGAAACAGCAGCTACTGCACCAGCAACAACATTTACAGCACATATAATAGATGTGAAAGCACAAAAGCAATTAAACAAATTCTGGAAGTAATTTTTAAGGAGTAAGTGCCAGTTTTATGTGCTTAATATGTTTCCTGCTTTGATGGAAGTAGGAATCTCAGGTGTACAACTGAGGGTATACCTGGCACAGGTGAGAACCATCTGACAAAAAAAGAAATACAATCGGTCTTGAGCTTTCAAGGAAACACAGGCAGAGTTGCAGGGGAAGGGCAGACAGCTGTCTGCCTGCTACGGGTGAGTCCCAGGTTTGAACTGCAAAGAGGGAACCTGGATATACCAGAAGTACTATCAAGGAGACAGATGCCTTCCTGTTCAGACAGTTCAGGCATCTGGGTGGTATGGAAATCTGAAAGATCTGTATCTGGGCATGAAACATTAATACAAGAACATCCTGCTTACAATTTAGGTCACTACAACACAACAATATAACTGAATGAATGACTCCTAAGCAGTAATATGCTGGCCTCCTAATAATCCAAAATTTCTCTTGTCTCCATAATTACATTTTAATTAACATGTTATTTGCAATTTCGTTTTAACCAAGCCAAATTTGGTATTAAAATAAAAACCCTGGTCCAGGAAATTCTTCCTCTACATATACATAAGCAACTTTTTCCTATTCAAAAATATAATCTCAAATATAAAATTTATTCATATTAATAAATGAGAAAAATCAATTAATATGAAAGTATCTGGAAGCAAAACTACATATTTTATAGGCTTATTAAAAGGAACATGTGCAGTAACTCAAATATTTGTTCTACAGAACTATTCACCATATTACTCTGGAGGTAGATACTAGTTAACAGTGAGGCAGAAAGCAGTGTGATTGTTTCAAAATTAGGTATAGCTTACTTTTTGATCTGAAAAACTGGAAGAAAAAAACAAAATGAAAGAGTTTCTTCATTTTCAAAAGATAGTACTCTACACTATTAATAAAAAAATGAAAAATAAAAAAAAAAATGGAAGTAGATCTACTAGGAGCACAGGCCTCTCTTTATTCCTCATGGGACTAGAGAAGAGGGAAAGAAGGAAGGCTGCCAGTACATAAAAGTAAATATCAGATAAGAAAAACCTAGTCAATATATTTTTTCCTTCAGTCAAGCTATTTTTAATACATACAGTCCTGTCTCTTTCTAGGAGACATATGTTATTGGAAAGATTAGTTTTGCAGTACCTATTGCTTCTGCCAGCCTGCATCAAAGTAAATTTAGAGATGTGCTGACAGTCTAATACCTGCTATCAGGTTCTACCTGTAGATAAGAGGTGAAAAAACATCTGTTGAAGGCCACCCTTAAAAAAAAATCCTGGTTGGCTGTATTCCAGTAAGATTCTAAAAACTCAGTCTGTTGAGAAATTTCTTCACAATAGTCAAATGCTACTATAAGGGATATTAAAAAATAAAAATAATAATAATTTAAAAATTCACCTTCTGATTTTAACGTAAACAATGATAATTTCTGAGGCTATCTCCCATAAGCTTTGAAATGAATTAACATGAAATGCAATGAAAAATACAAATAACTGAGCCATTATCCAAAACTTATGCAATACATTTGCATAAACCTGGTTTGGGAGATTCTCATCCTTAAAAGTGGCTGGATGGAAAGGAGCAAATATTAGCTAGACAAGAAAAACAGCAGAGGATGAGTATGCAAAACCCCCACCATCTCAGACATGTTCAGTTCTGACTTTCCCTTGCAAAAAGCAAAGAAACAAAACCTTTCTCCCCTTCCTTGTCAGTCTCAAATCAAACTAAACTAGCAAAAAATAGTGACACCTCTCCCATTTCAGTTCTTCAGAAAAAATCATATGCCCTATTTTGCCTATTTCTCAAACCAGACCTTTAAAAAACAGGCTTCAAAACATTCAGATAAGACCCTCATGCAATATATGAATGAGTGTGCATACACACACATGCAACTCCTCTTCTCCTACCAGATCAGAAGTTGTCTTTCTCCAAAGGAAGGTGAGAGGATGACACATAGGATATCGCATAGCTATGCTCACGTTCTTCCCCTGCATTTCTCAGTTCGGTTAAAGTCTTTCATCAAGTATGTAGTATTTTTGAGGAGGAAGTCAAGGACTGCCCAGAGAAGCTGTGGATGCTCCATCCCTGGAAGTGTTCAAGGCCAGGTTGGATGGGACTTTGATCAACCTGATCTAGTGGAAGGTGTCCCTGCCCATGGCAGGGGGTAGGATACAAAAAATGTCCAAGACATCAAATATGGTATCTCATTCTTATATGTTATCTCATAAATGTAATCCAATTTTAGGTAGAGGTACAGAAACAGTCCCACCAGATGTTGTAGGGGATGCCTGATACTGAGACCAATAATGACTGAAGGAAAACAGGAGAAGAAGAAGAGTTTTAAGGACTCCTGTGCAGTCTGTGAAGAAGAGAAACATGCAGTTTCAGCAATGACTCAAGTGTCTCAAGGCCAGCTGACGCTAATTTTCAGCATTAGAAAGAGAGACCACCTTGAAGTTGCTATCAGGAAATCAAGGAAATTGACTTTGTTTTGGTTTTATATATGGAAGCTATAACCCACCAGAAACACCCAGCTTTGTACAGACTGCCTCTCGTGAAACAGATGAAGGTCAAAGTAGTAAGAATTATTTGCAAATGCTTCTTATCCAGACAATTATACAGCTGTGATCTGAGCACTAGAAGGTTTTATTGAACTCACCCATTACTGAAGAAAAGTGTTGGGAGTACAAAACATCAGGTTGGTAAAACTCCTTTCATTATTTATTGTAGAAATTTGCCTTACCAGTCACTTTCATAGAGTTCCAGCACAGTATAGTTTAATCTCTGAGGACTGTAAATAAACTTTATTGTTGTATAACTTAATCTCCTGTTTAGGTTTTAATTATGTTTAATTAGAAGGGATGCCGCTTACTTGCAGGGCAGTATGATATTTTCTGATCATTATTTTAAAATTAATTTTCTTTTCCCTTAATTTTCATTAAACTCTAGTTTCTATACAAATATTTCTTCTTCTATTATTTACTGTCAGAATGATGCACAGCTTCTAAAAATAAAAACTTGATTTTTCCAAAATTTTATTATTTTCATCATGACATTAGAATATCTTCTTTTTAATCAGTTTGACCTAAATCAGTGTAGTTCTTAAACCAATACAACACATTCCTTAGCCTGCCAGTGGACTGACCTACATGAGCTGTAGTTCAAATCCCTGTTCTTGCCAATAAGAGGAATTCAGGACATTAGACAGATCATGCAATATTGTGCTATATTATCTTTTCCCCACTGGTTAGTGTGCTGTATATCATGGAAGGTATATGACTGAAATGTTAAAAATTCAGATGAAGAAAAGCCTCAGATTTCACTTTAATCTTTGCTTTCTGCTTCAATCTGGCAGCATAGTTGAATATTTTTTGTTCTTCATTCTCAGTGCTTTTGTATTCATAAAGGCTCTATAGTTGTTGACAAGACAAATTGGTTGAGGTAGCACCTTCTGAAAAGCCAGTTCAGCTCCCTTGACTAGGAATGTTCCTGCCTGTGTTATGGAAAATTCAGGACCCACTGATTCTAACTGGAATGGCACACAGGTACTTAGAAAAGTGGAAAATCAGCTTCTAAGACATCTGGAATTAGTGTTGTTAAGGAAAGAGCCTATATCTATAAAGTTATTATGCTTATACCAGTTTACAACCTCTAAGGCTCAGACTTGGCCAGCAATATTTTTGATAAGTAAACAAATCAGTAAAAAACAAACAGAAGAAATACAGACATCTTCCTGGATCATAATTAGAGCATTCACATTCACTCTTCTTAATTTTCCAGTGTATGAATTTATCTTTCACAACTAGATATAGCCCTCAGTTATTTTTCTCAGAACTTATTTCTGTCTGATGTACAGGTTACTTATCGACAGACAACAATTACTAGAGTAGACTGCATTAATATAACACTTATGTGTGGTTTTTTCATATATAATTTTGTTTTTTCCTCATACATATGTGTGTTCTTGCCCTCAGAATTTATTTTATGATCAGTGTAAAATTGCCACTAGTGTATTACATGAAGGGTGAAAGGTCTCAGAGTTATAATTTAAAGAAACAAGATTAACTAGAATACACCAAGATAAGAAGCAATATTTTTTAGTTTCAATCAAGAATGTCAAATAATATCTGATAAATACCAGATAATATCTGAGAAGCAAATACTGCAAGAATACTGCTTGTAATAACGAACAGTCTCATGTTTTATGAGATTTGAAAAGCCAGTCTCATCACCTTTACTTAAAAATTCAGGAAAGCAACTTGAAAGTAATATCCAGAAATTCAGCTTCTGCAGCCCAAGACCAAGGGAAATTCTGACTAGATAAACAAAATACACCCATAAGGGTCCTTAAGCATGGAATGAACAGGGTGCCTAAGAGGCTCTGCCACCTCCACCCTTGCAGACCCCCAAACTTTACCAGAAAAGACCCTGAGCTACTTGACCAAACATTGACATTGGCCGTGCTCTGAAGGGTGTCCCGGACAAAGTCCCCTTCTGGCCTAAACTATCCTACGTTTCTGTGATTCTAATGTGAAGGAGGAGGTGCATTTAAGTGGTAGGCTATGCTTACTAATGTAAATATCCAGGTGGTGAGCTGCATAAAGCACCTACCCACCATTTAAGTGGAAACTGGTAGGGGTACCAGAGGTCCCACTGAGTAGTATCCCTCTGAATTAGAAACTAGGTTCCCTCTCCTGTATTTTCTACTTCCTTAGGAAAGTTCAAATCAGTTAACAGATGAGTAATCTTCAAAGCCTACCCAAGGTCAGTACATCCATCAGAACCAGAGAGGAAATTTGAATCTTGCTGTCCTCCCTTTCATGAACTATACGAATTATGAATCAAACAGAAGATGCATTATATATTTTCAACACGCAGCAAAAATAACTGATCTATTTACAGCGTTCATACTGATTCAGCATCACCAAGGGAGGTGACTCAAAGCAATTTTAACAGTTCAGAAAAAAAGCCTTGGAAATTCTGTTACGAGTTTTTTAAGTATATTAGGATAGCTGTAAAGACAGAAAGGCTAGTCTTTTACTGACAATTAATTTTCTTACTGGATATAGTCTTAATTACACAATTAATTATATCTCAGTATCTTACATTATGATTATGATTGGTTGTATTCATGTGCTTACTGCTGGCAGAAACAGAATACTTAAAAAATCTAAGTTTACAATGGAGACTGAATTGCTTTATTTACAAAATATTTATAGACACATAGATGTAATGTAAGCTTCCATGTACTACCCTAATGTGCTGTAAGCTGTATTTTAGACAGTTGGGCTTCAGAACATTTAATATTTTATCTCAATTTATTAAACTACAAAAATACCTCACATATACACTAGATAGAGGCACTTCTCAACAAGACGGAAAGGTTGGCCACCTACTCACTTGACAGAAATAAGAGTAGAATTATGTAACCATAATTTGGTTGAGATTGTCATTATACAGTTAATAGATGCAGTGAAAATCTTCACATATCAAGAGAAAATCTGTTTGTTTCATTTATATATCAAACAGCTATACATAAAATATTTATATATATACAGCTAGTAGATTTCATATTCTAGGCCTAAACCATGTTAATGAATTATTATCCTTTAATGCTATTGTGATGGGTTGACCCTGGCTGGTTGCCAGGTGCCCACCAAAGCCATTCTATCACTCCCCCTCCTCAGCTGGACA
>JANHGO010000001.1:49665352-49704569 GCA_024606505.1 Aquila spilogaster
TAATCACAGCTTCAAAATATCATACAATAAAACTAATTTAATTACACTTAGCAATGGCCACTAGTCTCATTAAAATGGTAATGAGGCTTATAATTATTAAATTGCTTAATGATTGTTAATAGAAATAAATGACAAAATAAAGCTCAAGCAGAAAGTCAGAATGCCCTCAGGTAATTTTTCTAAGTGGCAGTTTCTCATGATATAGTTACTTTGCAGTATTTAGAAAAATGAGGCTGATTAAAGATTGAGATAAGAGGAAATAAAAAAGAAGAATGCAGCTGAATATGTAGCCAATCAATAGTCTCCTCTTAAAATGTTTATTTTAAATATAGCTAATATAAACTTTCCTTTGCTGGCATCCTCTAGAATATTTGTTTTCATATCTTGTGCCAAATACAGAAAAAATAGAATGTATATCTAAAACTCTCTCAAAGAAATCCAATCAGTGAGAAATATTTTACTGACAGTATTGCTTAAGTAGTGTAATAATACTAGCATCAGTATGAATATGGCTGTAATGGAGAATAAAAAAATGGGACCTTGTTAATAGTCAGACAGAGCTAAGGATTACACTATTATTTAAATAAATTGTAATGGATACACATACTGATAATAAGACTTATTCCCATGGACAAAAGAAAAAAGAGTTCGATCACTGAATTACAAGAAAAGGAGAGCTATAACCTTTGTGTCTTCCTTATAGCTAATCACATTTACAGAAAAATCACAAGCACGATGTTTCTTCAAGGCAAAGCATTAATGGAGACAGATTTTGAGAAAACTTATGCTACGGTCTAAGGTGAAAAGGAGATTGTGTATTTCTGAAATGATGAAAATGAAAATAATTGAAATCAAAAGAAGCATTTGCACAAACAATTTGTGACATATCGAGAAGATGTTGTTCACATCCTAAATGAAAATGTTATTTCAGAACAAGCTGTTTCCATTTGAGTAAATGTAAAACATTTATATCCCCACATTTGCAGACCTATTCAGTGGTTCTAGGAATGTAAGGCAAAAAGTGTAATGTGAACTGCTCTGACTTCAGGACAGGAGCACTGAGCCAGGCTACAGTAACTCACTATATCAGCAGCAAGGAATTCCTAGCACTCTTATTTACTGGAGTTTCAAAGACAGTAAGGGAACTTCCCCAGAGGCTTATAAGTTAGGGACAAGTATGGGTAAGAAAAAGGCCAAAGCAAATTAAGTCCAAATAACCTTGATTGCTTGCTGGGTCTTTAAGGATGACTATACTGACAAAAATATCCACTGAATAACCTCTTTCATAATAACTTTCTTGTTTGAAATTTCTTCTCCAAAAGAGTAATCAGGCACTGGAATGCGCTGCCAAGGAAGATGGTAGAGTCACCATCATCATCTAATATACTCATCCAAAATGAAGCAAAATGGTACTTATTTCAAACTTCTGTGTGAACGTACTGTTAAGTAACCTAGCCTAGCTCCTTTGCCAAGTTAACATGTCAAGACCATGGCTCCAAGGTCATACTGTAAAATGTTATGTGTCCAACTGTTACAGCCCAAAGGGTTACAAACAGAAGGAACTATAAGCACTGGAAAGGACAACATTTGGCTTTTCTAGGAGTCAGGCCTCATTAAAGAGCAATGTATTGTTTCACGTTTTTAGAAAATAAGTCTCCTTCCTCTTCAAGACCAAATAAGACAGATGAATTTCTCCATTCTTCAATGTTTCTTTATTCCTATAAAGCACGGTTTCTTGTTGAAACACATTCTAGCTCATTAGCTATAAGCTCTAATGAGAACATTACCGCACGTCACTACCAGAGAAGAAAAAGTTATAACATCAAAGTCTCCATATAGGTAGAAAACTGAGAAAAATTAACATATCTTTAGCAGTGTAACTCATCAGTTATTAAAATAACATCAAATTTGCACATTCTGACACTTTTGGAGCAGCCAAACCTCAAATTTACAATTTGAAGCTTTTCTACTGTAATCTCAAATCTTTTATTTTTTCACAGATAACTGCAGCACTCCATAGGTCAAAGTTCACTTGACATGAAAATGTAACACTGAATGTAATTTTAATCTCAGAGGTTAATTAAATCAGTTTGCCTACTCATTGACATATGCCTTTTCAGTATAGTCTACTTGTGTTCTATTAATGCTCATATCCAGCTTGCAAAGTGTTGAACAGTGCCCGGATGTGAAGATCTGAAGTTTCTGGGCACTTTTTCCTCAGTGATCACAGAGGGAAAAGGCCCAGCCCTGCTCTAAGAATTCAACAAAAGCATTTTGTTAATTTATAATTAGAAAAAAAAAAGTGAACTAAGAGCAGCAAGACTTCATCTGAAGCTATATATGAAAGTAAACATCTGCACAATACCAGGAAAGATAAGACAAAGGATTCTAGACAGGTTCCCTTCAACTTTCTGATGGATGAATATGTTTGCCTGCTTGAATTTTTTGTTTGTTTTATTTGAGAAATATGCCATTCAGTTACACTGTAAAATGTCTTAGGATATGTTTGGGTTTTAGTAACCAGGTATTGACAAACATCTTTTAAACTTATTGATTATGTAGTGATTCATAAAAGTTATCTGGGAATGCTTTTTGGCTTACTTTAAGTCAATGTAAACATTTCAGAATACATAAGAATATGCATACTTGCACTGCACCTATTTCTTCCATGTTTAATTCTTTTCATAGTTCTTTAACAGTTTTAATAGGTTGTTAACAGTGGCCATTATTGTATTTATGAAATACTGAAATATAAATGGAAGGATTTCCCAGAATCCATTTTGATTATGCTAGAATAGAAGCACAGTTTAAATGATTCTTTTAAAGTGAAGTATTAGTTAATGAAGACTTCTCCAGGATATCCTAATGGACTTGGAATAATTCACTCACTAACTTCATTCATTTGTAGCAATCTGCAACCGTAATTGTTGCGCTCTTCCATTAAACAATTCATCTGCAGAGAAAATCCATAAACAGATTTCTTCATTTGGCTAGAAGTTATCTGCAGCTTTCAGATATTTGGAGAATTGCTCAAGGAAAATGCAAGGAGCAGTTTAGGGTACATCACAAAAAGTACATTGCAATAAATTAAATAAACATGTTTTAGCCAGTCACATGTTGGCAACTGCCCAAACAAAAACTGAAGCTTGGCAAGTAATACTTTTTGTCTGGTTCACAACAGAACGGAGGAGGAATCATACAAATTGTAAGGTCACGCTTTTTTAAAATTTCTGATGTTAATGTGCTATTTCTTATAGTTTCAGAAACTGGGGAAAGAAGAACAAAATATCCCAGTTGGATATTAAAAAAATAAATTAACATGGCATCACTGAGTTAATATGGGAGAAATGAAAATGGATAACCAGAAAACACTTGGGAAGCAAAAAGAAGGATCTGTGTGAGACCTGGCTAAGGAAAAAATATATATATTTGAAGTACAATATAGTAATAGAAATGTTGGTATCTAATGAATTTGAGAGAACAAGAATAGAGTTTTAGTGAAGGCTGCTTGAGAAATCCAGATTATGGGTATTATATTGAACGCTCAGGACCACCGCAGAAACTGGAGAATTTTTTCCCATCTAGCTTCTAAAAGAACACAGGTTATTAAAACCACATTATAGAATTTAAGAGACTCATTGGACATTTGTATGATGATAGCATTGATTCAAAAATAGACTGATGACTTCTGTTTCTGTTGGAAGAAATCAGGGTGAGAAATGGGAAGGAAGCTGAGGCTAAGAGCGTCCAATGTGGAACATGCAAAATAGCATGGCATTGAAGATGAAAAGGAAAATTTAATTAGTCAAATAAAACATACAATAACTAGGAAACTATGTTGATTTTATAAATTCTGAATGAGCTTAGGTTATTCCTCAAGTACTAAAAAAAAAAAAAAAAAAAAAGAAAAAGCCCAAGGTGAGGGCTTGAATGGATCATCTTATAGCAGAAGGTTTTGACAGCTGCATCATACTGACATGTTGATTCCTAAGAAAGCTTCCATTAAAGAAACTTATATCTAGTGGCATGACTTTAAGTAATCAAAACACTTGCTTTCAGGATTTCTCTAGAAAAAAATTTATGTATAAAATCACCTCAGTTATTCTAAATTCTGTCTTATGGGAAATTTCTCTGACTTCAGAGATCTCCTTCAAGTGCCTTGGAGAACCTAGGACAGGTCCTCTCTGTGGTGGGAAGAGAAGGATACATAATGATTTAGTTCTAAAAATAGATTCAGCAAAACTGAGTGGTTATAGATTGGCAAGTAATTATATTCTGAGTAAAATATGCAGGTAAATCACATTCACTTATGTGCAGAAAGCTTGTATAGTAATTATGACTCATCTAAAATCCTATTTAAAGCATTTGTTTTAAATCTTAGATGAGGCTTAAGTGATGCACATTCCTTTTCATTCCCAAAGCGCAGTCCTTTGGAGAGGAGCCAATTTTAATCTCAGAAAAGCTAAAGGAGTGAACAAAAAATAAACTGTTGCATATTATATAAACAAGTACATAAAATAATTCCTACTCTGCATTTGCAGGGGTAAAAAAAATAGATATATATTAATACTTTGAGATAAAGAAACTTAACACTGTAAATATTTGCAAAGACCATAGATACCAGTCTCTCCAGATGTCACAAAGACAGGAGATTCCAAGGTAAATGAAGCTATTGAGATACCAATATTTACAGCATCAAATGTACATTTTTAGATACCTGCTTCTTTTACATGTTGCTTAAAATAGTAGAGTAAAATTAGATTTATTCCTACTGAAAACAAGTGAAGAAAATGGAAAAGTTAGGACAAATGGAAAAAGGGAGAAATAATGAAATCATAAGTGAATGAACATGTGTGGTTTTTTTTGTCTACATAATTCTTATTATCAGTGGTCTTCTTATAGTCAACTACAGAGGAATTTATGAATGAATATTCAATACATATTCTGCACTTTGCCACATTGTGTATGATAAAAAAGTATTAAACTGAAGAGTAGATTCAGAAAAAAAGCATCAAAAGGCTTTGTTTAAGCTGCCCAGTTATGAATGCCTTTTACTCAGTAGCATGCTCTTTCCTTGTAAATTGTGAAACAGAACTCTATTTTGCCAAGAACATACACCAATATGGAGCAAAAATACCTTAATGAATTGATGTTATTATTCTTTCTACAAGACCAGGCAAAGCATAAGGGTAAAGGGAGACTGTGAAGTATGAGGAAGCAATAAGAAACTATTAATATACATTATGTTAGTCTGTGCTTTTGAGACATCAGCAGTCTAATTATTGTCAAGTAAACAGTAGTGTGGATATTTATAGGAGAGTTGTCCCATGCGAGAAAGTACAGAAATGCTGGTTTGAAAATGTAACAAGAAGGTGATGGAAGCTGGCGTCAGAATGCAGTGTATCTTCTCTGTCGTTCTACAGAGCGTAAATATACCGCTCTAGTGTGGCACACATCCTTCAGTTCTCACTGGCTCAATTAGTTAGTGCAGCATGCCATCACACTGCATCAGTCTGAAAGCAGCATGCCTGCATTGTTGTATTTTGACTTATAAATCCTTTTTCATTCCTGAGAACATGAGTGCTTTCACTTTTAATCTAAATTGTTGCTGCTTGAGAGCTCTGCCTACCCAGTCACTGTAGTCCCTATCACTTTCAGTACCAAGCTCAGTTTCCAGCTCACTTGGAATTTACTCGCAGCAGATATTCATAAGGTCCATTTCCTGCAATTGTAAATCAGTCTTCCAGTCTCGCCCTAGCTTGTAATCAAGCTGTAACTTGCATTTATGTAGTCCTTTATCAGAATATTCTTGACAATCTTGCTCGGAATGACTACTAGTCAGTAAGCTGAGAATCAGGGATGAATGTGTCAGACACAAACAGCATTCTCTAATTGCAGCTGAGAAAGAAAACATATTTGCAGTATGGCATTAATAGCTGTATAAGGTGTGGCTGTGGTGGGGGAACAAACAATGCAAAGCATCTCCTCAGACAATTCCGATACCAAATCACACCTTAGGTATAGCCAGGCTTTTATGTTTCCACGTCCTCTGTTCAAATACTAGTTCAGCCCTT
This sequence comes from Aquila spilogaster, assembly GCA_024606505.1. NCBI lineage: Eukaryota > Metazoa > Chordata > Aves > Accipitriformes > Accipitridae > Aquila > Aquila spilogaster. The sequence continues at coordinate 49,671,427 of JANHGO010000001.1, forward strand.
CATATCTGTTGTAACCAAAACTTATATCCTCCACAAGGAGGCTTTATGTCTTAATTATGCTTAAAAATACATGTCTCTTTTCTATTGTTTGCATCTGTTCAATACTTATTTAACTGCAGAAATTCTTCTTTTCTGGGTACACAAAACTGCACTCCATACTACTAAGTATTCTCAAATACATTACCCTTTAGATAGAATCATAGAATGGTTTGAGTTGGAAGGGACCCTTAAATGCTATCTGGTCCGACTCCAATGCAATAAACAGGGACACCAATAGCTCCATCAGGTGCTCAGTGTCCTGTACCAGCCTGAACTTGAGTGTCTCCAGGGATGGGACACCCACTGCCCCTCTGGGAAACCTGTGTCAGTGCTTGCTTCACCACACTTATTGTTAAAAACTTCTTCCTTTTATCCAGTTAAATCTCTTTTTTTTTTTTTTTTTTTAAAGTTTGAAACCATTTCCCCTTGTCCTGTCACAACAGACCCTGCTTAAAGTCACTCAGGTACCCCTGTATGTCATGTTAAACCTGGTTCTTAACAAGGAAGATTCTCAGATCTCGGTGACAGAAGTTACATATATAACCTGTCTGTGATGACAAAGTTCTGCCAAAAAATGTCTGCTGAACACTGACAGAACATGTCTGCATGCCTGGGAGCTTGGCCTATCAACAAAGGATATCCTTGAAGTGTGGCTGAGAGGCATCCTGAAGATTGCCTCGATAAAGGCAAAACAAGAAACTATGGAACAATTTATTGCCTGAGAAAGTGGAAAGTGATTTGAGAAATAAAAGTTTTGTTTGATGAAAATGAATGAGAACAAGAAACATCATAATCCGCCGACCATCTCAGAAGTAGGACAGAATTTAACAGTTGGCATTTGGTTACCTGCAGTGGTGCCCTGCATCCTCTTAGTCTCACTGATATTTTTACCCCAAGTTGAGCTTCTTTCTCTTAGAAGCATCCTGTGTTGTATGTGCTCCTTTCTTTCTGCTAATTGAAGTAGGCTGAAGCTTTTCTAGAACACCGGGTTAACTCTGTGACAGTATGATGTTGACTCCTCCAGTCTGCAGTGCTCCACACACCATGACGTGGATCACCAGAATGAGACTCCGTTCCTTACTTTGGTCCCTTCTGGGACTGGTTTTAGACCCCTGGGGTGGCAGTTGGTTGGTCCCTCTCTCTCACCCTCCCTCTGAGTTTGGTTTTTTAACTTAATTAGACCCCTCTGAGGTCAGTATGACCTTGACCATTTCTTCTGGGATTGGTTTGATGTGTTTTGTGCTGGTGATTTTATGAATATATATGTATATATATATATGAAATATAGTCTTAGCATGTATAGTTTTTGTACTTTTTCCTTCATATATATAGCTGTGATCAGTATCGTCTTAATAAGAGTACCTGTGATATTTGCTGGTACATTACTGTTATTCCCACTAAGTCAACTCACTGTCATAATATTATTGCTAAGTTTGCTGAACCTTGCATTATTCCCAAACTATATCTGCTGCTGTATTACTGGTTTTCTTACCTCATATTGCCTTTCTACTGTTTCTAATTGCTGCTACTACTAATTCATGCTATACCCTTAATATCTGTTATACATATTCTTGTTTCTGGGTAATATCTGTATTAGTTTTTTATACATATATATACATATATTCATCCTTTTGATCATAGTATTCTTGCTAGTAGTGATTTGTGCTACTCTGTAATAAATATAAATCTTCTGTAAACATGCCTCCATGCCCTTGTGTATAAGAGAATCCTACAAATTCACTGCTGCTATCTCTACACAGTTGTAGGTGAGGTAGTCCCCCAGCATACACAGTCTGGATTTTGACGCTGGGCTACTGCCAAATGTTACTATCTTGCTTCTATCTCCTGTGCCACAGTCCTCCATGAAAACAGTGATCAACCATCCGAGTCTTTAGAAACTGGTTAAATATCCTTCAGTGAAGGATGGGAGTCAACAGTGTTGTTTTGCCTTTTATTCTGCTCAATTTTTTAGCTGTATTACAGTTATTCTAACTTCTATGTTAATTTTATATCAGCAGACACTTGCATTATGATGTGTCACGACACTAAATGCTTTGTTGGAGATCAGATTGATAAGATCTATCCATTTTCTCTCATCTAGAAACTGGTTCCCATAAATGTTGTGTATACAAATGTGTGCATAATTTCATTTTACTGCAGGTTATTGATGGGTCTCCAGGTCTAAAACCAGATATAGCTTAAAGCATTATTCTTTTTCATTTTAAAACTGTGTTTCATGTGTCTCACAGTTCAGTAGTTTTATGGCACTACATAAACCAATACAACTGGTTAATATCACAGAATGCAGTAATGAAAAACATGCCAGTGCAATTTCATGCATCTGTGTGTATATATATATATATTTTATGATTCATATTTTAACATTCATGGATCTTTTAGGATATCCAAAGAAACAACACTTATTTTAAGAGTTGCTGCAATACATATAAAATCTTGCCTGTAGCACTCACATGCTGAAAACTATGATGAGAGCAGAGAAGATGGGATTTACTCATCTAGTTTAAAGAAAGAATTTGAACAAAAAGTATACATAACAAAATCTGACTCAAAATTATAAGGTTCTGTAAAACAATGTGCAGATTGCAAGGCAGAAATTCCTTATTCACTGGGGCTATATCCATGTTCACCATCTCTTACGAATTGTAGCTGTCTTCACTTAGAACAATTGTATATGAAAAAGCTTTAACTGGATTGCATGCATGAATCTATTACCTAATTCTACGGAATACATTAATTTTTACCAATATATCTTGAAGATACCATAGTGAAATGAGACAATAATATCTGAAAAAGATACATCTGAACTTTTCAATATCTTCAACTAAAGCATTTAAACTTCAGCTCTCTTATTGTTACTTCTGTTCAAATATTTCATTCAGTACCTCAGCAGACATAGGCACGGATTCAAGCAGTGAATGTCAATTTAATATGCAGCAATTTGAGGAATCACTATAGCAGTGAGCCATTTGCTGTGTTTTTGCTGCTTCTGATGTGACTAAGCAAAAAGAATTATTTCTTTTAACACTGTTTTATCTTCTCCCTTTTCTAAATTTAAACTCAGCTTTAGGGCACAGCAGAAATAAAAATAGTACTATGGTCCTCATTTACTAATGTATCAAAACACAGTTTTATGTGAGTGGTTCCATTCAAGTCCATGATTTCATACCAACATTTGAGAAGAAGAAATATATGTGTATGTTTCTGTATAAGTCAGCATCTTCTGCCAATTAAGTTGATCTTTTCTAAACATTGCTCCTATAAAAAAACAAACAACATGTTTTTTTATCTTGTAGGAGGGAGAGGACAGAATCTGAAAGTTGCTGTGGAATAAGCACTAAATCACTATTATGTTTGACTCTATGGAATGTGATCAATTTCCTGATATCCCTGCACCAGTTTCAGAATAATAATAATAATAAATCCCTATCTCCATAGGCCTTGAATAAAAGTCTATATATCTATAGTCTAAAAGGGAAACTAATTTTCACTTTCTACTTCCTATTTTCCTTCCTTAGATATTTTTAAATAGCCATGAAAAATGTTACAGATTAAAAAAAACAACTTTCTGGAATTTGTTTGTTTGCATATAACACATTAAATGTGAAACAATGTAAACAGTAGATAACATTCAGTATGATGGATTATTAAGAATCATCCTTCAGTAGAATAGATAGACTTCATCAGTTCTAAACTATCATGTAAAAATAAATATATTTTCTTACATCTTTTAAAAAAAGTAGACGAAAGGAAATGACGCTCTCACTTCCAGCTCCTAAAAGGAATAAGTGAAGTACGAGCTTAAGCATAAATAAATCTCTTCCTTATGAGTTGCCTTAATAACTGAACAGGGTAAAAAATTAAGGATGAAAATGAAATACAAAGTCATTCTTTTACGTGACCCTTGAAAAAATAGGATACAGTACTAGGAATACAGAAACTTGCACTAGCAATTCTTTATCTTGAGACACTGATTTGACTTTGTGGAAATCAGTAGGAGTCTGTCAACAGATCAAATGACAGCAATGTCAAGCTTTAAAGACAAGTAATATCATCAGGTATACCTAAATACCTCCTTTCTATCCCTGCTGATTCACTAACATCAATTTTTCTGTGAATCAGAGACCAGATTTCAGACCACAACTTAAGAATTTCAGGAGTAGAGAAGTAGTTAAGGAGCAGCCCAAGGACACGTTCACATAGGATGTGAGAAATTAATAATGTTAATATGTTCCTTTACCTTTCTCAAATTTACTCTTCTCTTACACGAAATATACTTTAGCAATCATCCTAGAGATAATTATGAGAAGGGGAAATATTTAAATCTTTTCCCTCTCACTCTCTCATCCATTTAGACAGAGAGTTTCTTTAGTAAACACTGATTATTATTCTTTGATTGTACGTGGTCTAGTGCTGGGGGGATGATCTTAATGTGAACCTTTTAGATTTTATTGGAATATAAACAGCAATACTACAAATGAAATTTTTATAGCTTTGCATCATAATGCAGCGTAACTAATCAACTCTCCCCGCTCATCTCTGCCCTATTGAAACCTGGGACTACTTTCAACACAAATCCAATATGACGTTTGGCATGATTCTGTTACTCTTCACCAAGTCATCTAAAGCTAATGAAATTATAAATCCTTATAATTTAAACAGCTGTACATGTAGGCTTACCCTTAAATGCATCAATATTGTACATAAAGTAGCAGAGACTAGTTTGCTACTTTAATGTTAATATATGTCTAACATGAAAACCTTTTCAAATTTAATTATGAAAGAAAAAAATAATTTATTGTCTAAAGAATCTATATATTTTGGAACATACTCTATAACATCTTGAGAATGATCCAGATTTTCAGAGGATAAATTGTTAGTGAAAATTCTGCCTATCCAATTTCTTGTCTCCTACAAAATAAGTGATTATCATTGGCAACAAGATGTGATTCATGAAGATAGCTTTTGACTATGATGGATGAACAACGTAAATGTGTACCGGCCAGGATTATAAAAAGCAAAGTGACAAAGACAAGACAGATTTTTTTGCAAAAGACTCAATGAACAGAAAATCAAATTGCAGTAGAAAAAAAAAGTGCGTTTAGCTTAGCTTAGCATAAACTGAAGTTCTAAGATGAGGTGACTCAAGTCTGAAGATCAATACAACATAAAATGTGGAGTTTGTGGTTATTCTTCAAGACTAGTATTTCCCCCCCCTTTTTTTCCCCAAATGACTGATCACTTAAAAGTTTCATGTTAGCCCTTCCTCAAGAGGTTCCACCATCTAACTGATCCAAAGTTATGCTGATAGAGTCCAGCTGCATTACCTTGTCTCACAGAAAATTGCCTAACTATGTAGAACTTTGAGAAAGACTACAGAAAGCAGGTATTAAAGGTAAGAAAGGCAATGCTGCACTCAGAGGTTAGGTTGTTGAGATAGGGACAGCTGCTCAAAGATTCAAGGAAAAAAACACTGATAAAGATATGAAGTCCTAAAGTAAATTGAAATTGAAAGATTCGCAAGACAACAACTCGGCAACAACAAAGATTAGTCTGTGTAAACATAAACATAAGGCCTTACATGAGTTTGGTAAGCGTAGTGATGCTTAGCCTGCAGGCTCATTAGTCCCAGCTAGCTATTGTGCATATGAGGCAGTACTAATTACTTCGTTTTTAAGTTGTGTATATCCTGCTTACAGGGTTACTTAGTAAATAGAAAAAAATGAAGCATCAGCTCAGTACACAGCAACAAAAAATAACTTTTTTATAAGTCTCCAACTTAATTCCCATCCTGGTTTCAGCCAGGACAAGGATGATTTTTTTTCATAGCGTCTGGTATGATGCTGGGTTTTGGGTTTCAGAGAAAAATAATGTTGACAACACACCAGTGTTTTAGTTGTTACTGCACAGTGATGTACAGAGCAATGGACATATCAGTTGTTCCTCTTCTCATACTGTCCAGCAAGGAGGCATAAGGAGCTGGGAGGGCACAGAGCCAGAACAGTTGACCTAAACTGGCCAAAATGTTATTCCATACCGTATGACATAATGTGGTAGAAAAAACTACAAAATTGAAGGGAGCCGGCCGGTGGGGCTGACACTGCTCAGGGACTGGCTGAGCATCAGTTGGTGAGAAGTGAGCAATTGCATTGTGTATCGCCTTTTCTGTCTTAGTAAATACTTTTTATCTCAACCCATGATTTTTACTTTTTTTTTTTCCAGTTCTCTCCCCCATTCCACTGGGGTGAGCTCACTCACTGCAACTGAGTGAAAGGCTAAGTGTTGTTTAGCTACCCGCCGGGTTAAACCACAACAATTCCTAAGCATGCATCAGGAACAACAAGAAAAGAAAAACATAACATAGAAACACATCTACAGACTTTACTTAAATACTGAATGCAGAGTGTCTATGATTTGAAAAAGCATAATTGTTGTGGTTTGACCATGATATATACTATCTCAAAGCCTTTATTTAGAAGTTGCTTCCCAAGTGTTGATTTCCATATTACATTATTGGAAAAGAAGTATAACATAGCAATCACTTCTTCTTTAGCATTTCATAGTGAAGTGGTTTTTCAGAAGCTGTTCAGCATTCTGGACTTCTTTGGTTGATCCAGTGTTTCTCATTATAGTTTTGTAATAAAATGTCTACACTGCAATGATATGCAATAAATTTTACAAGTAACTGCTTGTGATTTCAGGTACCACAAGCAGGTATCACAGAAAAGGTCAATAGTTTAGGGCTTTTTACGCATGTTTGAAAGTGAGGTTTATTTATTTCGAAATAATTATATTTGTTTTAGAAGTGTAGCAATATCTTTGTTACAATGTTTTTCTAAGAGATAATCATATTATGCTATTATGATACAATACTTAGCCTGTGGTCTTTAGCCACTTGGAAATTAAATTATTGTAATGCAAACAGAGGTGCAATTATATTACTCTTCTTGTATAAGACAGAAAAAGAACCCAGACAATCTGGAAGTTGTAAGTGAAATTTGGTGACAATTATGCAATAATAAGTTGATCCTTAATTTATATTTCCATCCTTCAATTTTTGGCCTTTTCTTAATTTGAAATGTCTTTTGGTATCATTCAGAAATTTGACAGATTCCAAGTTACAGCAGCCTCTGTCAGGATTCTTTAGGGAAGTCAGAATTGTTAAAGCAATATGCATTGCTCTAAAAACCTGGTAAGTCTCCTACAGTGGCTGATAGAAAGTTTTTTTGACAAAGACAAATTCAACACATCCACAGTGCTCCAAAAGCTTTCACGCCTCAGTTCTTCCAGAATGGGAACTTTCCTCCTTGTTACAACTGATTTCTCCATGATTTTATTTTATATATAAGGTCACTCTTAGCTGGATCAAAATCAGGCTTTATGAGAACGAAGTACTGGTCTCATGGTTAGCAAGGTTCCTCAGTTTAGACAAATTAAGAACTCTGTATTCCAAAATGTAGGCACAAGATCAATTTAGGCATCTCCAAAGCTAAGCGTAGCGTAGGATTTCTATGTTGCCTTTTTTGGGTTTAAATGTTCAAATCTCACCAAATTTGCCAAGTGGTTATAGCAGCTCTTTAACAGAATGGGCTGCTGAAATGTGCTTTGATGATGCAGTAGTCTGCTCTCATCCATAAAACATTTCTTCATCACAGCTACGGTAGAATTTATTTCTTAGATTACAGTATATCCCAAGAGGGTTTATGCATATATCTACATAAATATGATAATACGTAAATGATAAACTTTCTATAGAAGAATACTCATCTCTTTTTCAGCAATATCAAGATTACGTCTCTTTACATTTATATATTGTCTTAGAATTGTAAGAAATGCTGAGGATTCCCTGTGATTCTGGTTTTCATTCCCTCTGTGGAAATCTGTTTCTGAAATAACTCACACTCAATTACACAGGTCACTTGTGATACTGACTTTTCTTGGTGAACCTGAAGAAGAGTCTACAATTTTTGAACCATGAAGAATTATGCACAGTATTTCATTTTAAAGATGTGCCAGATTAACAGAAGATAATTGGGGTAGATTGTGAATGGCAGCAGCTGCTTATTTGCAAATGCTACAGACACCACTTCCTTTCGCTTAGAATTTCCATTAGATAATCTACTAAGTATTACTGATTATTTTTAGCTCTGTCACTCTGAGCCAATATTCCTTGCTATCTTTTGTTGCAACTGCAACCCTTCTGTATCTATTTTAGGTAAACAAAGGAGAAACATTATACAATGAGAGACTGTTTAAGATGACTTTTCTCTTGGTAACACTTTCCTAAGATTTAAAATGTGCACTGTTCTAATAGCATTCCGTGTATCTAGACTGAATTTTAACACAATAATATGAAAATAAATAATTGAAACATTATACTGAGATATCTTTTGGAGGACTCCATAGGCAATGCCTCCTACACCTCAACATATGTCTTGATAGCAGAACTTATTCAAAGTTACCATATTAATTTGTGATTAGAAGGTAGCACATGAATAGAATGAAAATTAGAAACATTATATTTTCCTAATACATATGTATACTGAAATTGAAATCTGGGTCACTTTTAGAACTTCCTCAATAATTTATTGAGGTAGCTGTAAAAATAAATTTGCCAATTTGCCTCAAAGGACATATCTTAAAAAAAAAAAAAAAAAAGATTCTTCTGACTGTTTTGACTAATAAGCTGTGTCAAATATTAACAACTTTTTGGTCAAAATCAAAACAGGGAAAGAACAAAAGGATCACTTTATGACAACTACTCCACTTACTCCTTTTTTTGCTGTTGAAAGCTGACTTAAACTTACCTGAGCAGACTCCCAAAACCCTAACTTAGGAATCTTCCTTGATTATCTCAAAGATTTTTAGTTAATATAAATACAAGCCAGAGGAAATAAGATGTCCTGTAATATTATGATATCAAATAGGCAATTTGCAACAGCATTCCTTTATTAAAAACGCCAATTATAATTTCACATAAAATTTAATTGAGGTCATTACCCTCCTGGCAAGTTATTTCTAAATTCCTTCTTCTAATAAGATTTGTTATTTTAACATTTTCCACATCAATGCTTCTTTCACATCTATATACTTCTTATCTATTTATAAAGATAATAGAAATTACCCATCGTTTGATTGTATCATTGTGTTATTAATAAGAAAGCTATCTATTAAACTACTTATCTGGAAGACGAGATTATCATTTATGTGTAAAGTTGTTAATGCAACCTTCTTAGAAACATAATTTATTACTAGAAAAATTTGATTTGTTAAAATATGAATAAAAAATTACATTGAAGTTATGAAAGAAATTTTAAGATTGTTTTCTTTTGTAGTCTTGATGAAAATGTCCAGGAAATATATAATTTTTCAGATAAAATTAATTTTCACATTGTGTTTAGTGCATCATTGCTATATACTTTCAAAGTTAAATATGGTTTGTCAATTCATTTTGTAGGCAAACAAGGGAGGCCATATTATCCACTAAGATACCTCAACTACTTGCTCCTACTTTACTCAGAAATAATACGTTGGACAGGATACTAAGTTTTGTGCCTTGGAGGTTTCCTGTGTCTCATGGGATGTTTTGTTTTATGTAAATGTATATGGCAGAGAGTACCTTGGCTGAAGGGCATAAAGGTTTCTTTTTTCACAACACACTTGCCTTAGGTATGTTTGCCATTGACATGCAAACAGTCAGATATTCAAGACACAATTAATTCTGTTTTCAGTCCTTCCGTTATTTGATACATTTGGGAAGGTCACTTATGCTGAATGTTAGCATAAAACCAGCTATGGACTGAAAAGAAAAACCAACTTCAATCAAACTATTCTAAATACATTCATTCTTATTCTGATGTTATTTAGTTAAACAAGATGAAAATTAAAAAAAAAAAAGAATTTTTCTTTTCCTAAGTTTTACTAATAACAGGCATATAAGTAGGTAACAAGACAAAAACAATCTTAATAACTAACATGTAAGAGGGTTGCTCCAAAAGTAATGCCTTCTGTTTTATGATGTTTGTCCATGATGTAGAGGTGGATGTTGAGGTATGGCAGTAGAAGTTGAACCTTCCTGACAATATTCCATTAAATTTTGTTGCCATGAGATAGATGGCAGCAGAGGGGCAGTCTGACAAAATGGCATCTGATATGGAAGTGCATATGAAGCAAAGGTGTGTCACTGAATTGCTCCACGTGGAAAAAATGGCATCCCACCCACTGTATTTCATTGATGCTTGCTGAACATTTATAGAGACCAAACAGTGGATGAAAGCACAGTGAGGCAGTGGGTGGTGCTTTTTAGCAATAGTGACAGCAACATGAAAGACAAGCCATGCTCTAGATGAACATGAACAGCTGTCACATCACAAAATGAAGAACATCTTGATCAGCTCATACATGCAGTTCGGCAGATAATGATCAGGGAAGTCTGCGTGGAGCTGAATATTGGCTTCAATGCATTGGAAAAAATGGTGGGAATGTTGGAATATCACAAAGTTTGTATCAGGTGGCTCCCACGAATGCTCACACAGGAACAGAAATAACACCGCAAGCAAGTCTGTCAGGACCTACTGAACCAATACAAAGCCAAAGGTAACAATTTCCTGGTTTGAGTCATCATAAATAGTGCTGCCAGCAGGACTAGGGAAGCGATCATCCCTCTGTACTTAGCACTGGTGAGGGCGCAGCTCGAATGCTGTGCTCAGTTTTGGGCCCCTCGCTACAAGAAAGACATTGAGGCCTTGGAGCATGTTCAGAGAAGGGCAACTAAGCTGATGAGGGGTCTGAAGCACAGGCCTTATAAGAAGCTGCTGAGGAAGCTGGGATTGTTTAGTCTGGAAAACAGGAGGCACAGGGATGACCTTATTGCTCTCTACAACTATCTGAAAGGAGGTTGTGGTGAGGCAGAGGTTGGCCTCTTCTTCCATGTAACTAGTAACAGGACTAGAGGGAATAGGCTCAAGTTGCACCAGGGGATATTCAGATTGCATGATAGCAAATACTTCTCTGAGTGGTCAGGCACTCGAATGGATGCCCAGGGAGGTGGTAGAATCACTGTCCCTGGAGGTGTTCAAAAAACATTTAGATGTTGTACTGAGGGATGTGGTTTAGAGGGAAATATTGCTGACAGGTAGACGGTTGGACTGGATGATCTTGGAGGTCTTTTCCATGTTAAGAGAAGTAGTGGGTCTCCTCTACTAGTTCTGCACAGCCTCAAACAAAACCAGTTACTCCTGCAATACAGAAAAACCTATTTTTTTTCCTCATGATGGTGATTATTGATCGCACAAAGTTATGGGGTCTTAAGTTCAATTATCATCACTCTTTAAAGTTGCTTTTACCTATAACTAAGATTTTACTATATAAATAGCAGCTTATGATCCATTATTCCATATGGGACAGTTTCCTAAATTTTGTTAAAAGAGAACTATTTCTTTTCAACAGAGAAGACACTAAGAATGAGGTATTATGTCCTAGCTGGGAACAAGAAAGCAAGAGAGACATAGAAGTGTAGTTTACTAAAACTTGCCATTAACTTAGGTGAGTTATTTTGTCCCCTCTTTAAACACCACTCAGAAAACCAATACCAATGTAATGCAGCTAAGAATCAGGAACATTTCCATGAAATACAAAATATAAATACACTTTTTCCAGAAAAAATGAAATTACATCAAGACCTATTTAATTTGCATAATATTCCTTCTTGAAAACTAAACTCAAAGCTCACTTACAAGCTTTATGGTCCCTCTTTCTATGCTCCAGTGATACCCCTCTGCCCTTTTTGAGGATTGAAGTTCTAAGGAAAAGAACAATAAAAAAATAAAAGAGGAGACTACGAGCATATTTATTTATAACATCATTATCTTTAAGTTCTGCATTGAGTCAAAACAGACAGGAAGCAAAACTTGGCTTTGAAGGCACCATTCATGCCAGATATGAGAATTCATGAAGGATGTTTTGCTGCATTATGTGATTTACCTTTTAGTACCTTTCTAAATTTGTCAGTTTAGCTCCTGTATCCACTTCCCTTTTTAAGCCCCCATACTATGGGTGTTTGATTTGTGTTAAACACTTACACAGAATTTTGAACACATCCACACTTAACAAGAAGAGAGAAGCTAAGCTGGAAGAACTCGTTATTCCATAAAACTAGGGAAGACACCGAAAGATCAAGCTAAGAAAGAAAATATCTAGTAAATGATCCTCTAGGAACCTCTCTGAAAATAATTAAGCACTGCTTCTGCTGTTTTAGGAGAAGTGAGAGACACTGTGAAGTTGGACCCAGCAAATGTGAATCCACCTTTCTGACACTACGCTCTGCTCATGGTAGCAACAGTGGAATAAACACTGTATATTTGTTACAAGACAAATTTACAGCTTCCTCTTCAGTACATCAATATTGAACACTGCTTTCACAAGTCTTTTCCATGTTTGATTCCATCACAGGATTTCTGTAGCGTGTTTTACTTAAAACATTTCTTGTGAGCATACAGATTTTTATACTAATCTTTAGCTAGGGAATGTATTAATATATAACCTAATGCTTCTTATTCTGAATAGAACATATGTAAGTATTGGATGTTTTTATTCAACACTTTTCTTGTGTGCTGACTTGTATGCATTTATTTTGTAGCAATTCTTGTTAAATTAGCAATCAAATTTGTTTAAATTGTAAGCACAGTATGTTTTTAATAATAAAAGGGAAGATACCAGCATTTCAATTTTCAAATGTCACAATGATTCTCAGGTGTTAGCAGATGCATCAGCATTAGGAACAGTGGCATATTTGGTGAAAAACAGGTGGAAATGACAGTGCAGATATAAAGTATGGCACTCTTGTTTGCAAATGTATTTCTTCCAGACCCCATGAGTAACTTAAAGACATTTCCTTGCTAGACTCAAACTGACCATGGGGATTCTACTACATTAATCGAAGGAAATCTGAATTATGACTTCAGAAACACCTGATGCAGAAAGACTGGAAGAAGACCTTAGTGGCTTTGTATGCTTATTACTATCAGTAGCACAAGTTAAATACAGCAGGAAAAATTAAGCAGTTGCAGTGAAAAACCATTTTCCAAATATTGTTTAAATTACGATAATTTTGTTGATAGAAAGATTTCCTAGGAGAATGAGATTCTATTCCTACAAACTCCAAAATAATTCACTGCTTTGTGACAGGTGTGTGTAGACATAGACATTCACCTGAAAAAGCCACTGAGATGTAAGTGAACTTATGAAAACAACATTTTTGCACCTACTTAATTAAATCTAGCTTTGGTAATAATAACTGCATATTTTGAAACTCTGAACTAGATCCCTTAGTAACCTGACTATTGAATTTTAGATGTATCACACAGTGAAGAAAAAACATCTCATCATTTGTGGACTGACTGAACTTGATCAAGTATATCCTAACTGATAATGACAGAAACTTGCATGATCTGTTAGGTATGGAACATAAAACCTATGTTCAGTTCAGCTACTCTGTGAAGCCTCATAAAATTTTGAGAGAGTTACACTAGGCTAATAATACATAGCTGCATCAATTGAGCCAAAAAAATGCCCACTAAAGTGTTCCTTTTACATGCTCTGAAGACCTCTGACGGGAGAGGAGGGGAAGAGAAGCAGAACTAGATTTTTTGGTGCAGTGTAAGTAATGAGGGCAGGAGGACTTTGTGCAAACACCAGTACCTGCTTTCTGAGGAGACAGCTAACAAACTGGGAATATCAGAAATTAATAAAGTTTGAGGGTCAAAAACCAACAAAAATCACTGACTTGAAAAAAAGGGCACATGAATATAAGAAATTTTCCCTACTCCATTACATGGCATTACAAACACATCCCAATACTGCATCTGGTTTTGCTACTATGAGGAACAAATTAGAAAGGAAGTTGACAGTATATCCGTGCTACACTGCCTGGTAGACTGATTCCCAACTGTATTCATTAATGGAAAATACAATTTTAATAAAGGATACAACAGAGCAATAAAGTATGTAATCTACATATCGAAACAGATAACCAGCTGAATATGTGATTCCATTTTAAGAAAAGTATTTTTAGCGCTGTTAAATCTCCATTTGATTTTTTGTATTAATTTAATAACAGCAAATATATTTGAAACACTCTAAAACTTTACAAACTCAATTACTATTTTATAAAATCCTAAATATTCACTGAGGCTCATTCCTTAACTCTCCTCTGAGGTAAGCATGTAAAAACATCCCAGCTAAACAACCTGCCTGCGGGTACCCATGCCATGACAGATGAGTCCTTTGGGGGAAAAATCCCTGCCTACCTCTGGTCTTCAAATCACCAAAAGCTCCTTCATTCACAAGCTGTACGTAAATCATTTCCACACACTTTTCAGTGAAGGCACTGAACTTTCAAGCTTCATCATAAAGCACAGTATTCAGAGGATAAAGGACTCGCCATCCCTAGGCTTCCACAGTATTGTACTCTATTGGACAGTATTACTAAGAGAGAGTATGTATATAAAATCTTCACGACACACTACCGGCCTTGTCCTGTTTTCTAGTTCGCACATTTTTCACAACCCACATATGCTACAGTCACAAGTGGTAAAACCTGTACCCTTCTGAATGAAGCTTGAGTTCTCTTTCCCAGGACTCAGATACAATCCCTGATTGTCCAGCCATGATTGCTCTTTCTCCCCTCCCCTTTTCCAGAATAATGATTTTGTGCATTCTCTCATTCCCTGCACACAGTCAAGGCACAGTGAATTAGCACTGGCCACCTACTGAAGCCTCTCCACATCCCTCAGTTCCTACCTGGGTCTCCTCTTGTAAAGCTTTGCATTCAGTATTGTACAGCTGCCAGAACTGATGATGCCACTGGGACAGGTTCTTGTGTGGCAAAATGCAGAAGGCAATAATGACCATGACATTGCAGCAATTACGGCTTAAACCAGCCTGCTCTTCTGACAGCTGAGAACACACTGATGACAAGTAGCTTCTCACCTTCTGAGTCTGCTAAGATTTAAGCCAGGATATTACTCTGGGCAGGTGAGATAAGACTCAGGAGTTACCACACGACTGTAGGCTGACCCTGAGCAAAGCAACCCATGCTCCCCGAGCTCAACTTCAGCTTGAAACTCTCTCAAATACCAGCCAGCATATGCAGGATAATCTCACTGCATCTCTCCGTCATGGGACAGGTCATCAGCTGCTGGTGGGACCCCACTGTTGGCTGCTCCCCACGATCGGTTGGCAAAGGGGCATGTGAGGACACGACAGTGCCGTGTCCTGTTTCCACTGTGATGGCTGGGCATCCTCAGCATGCTGTGCTGTGGGCTTTTCCTGAGTCATTTCTGGATATTTAACGAACACCATGGTAAAACTGAAGCTTCAGTCCTAGCTTGCTATTAACTTTAGCTTTACACAACCACGAAGATAAACTAAAGAATTACACATACATAACTATTCTCCCCAAAGCTAATACAAGTAATTGTTCCTTTTCCAGCTGAGCTAGGTAAGAATAGAGTTCCAAATTGCTTGTTCTGGTTTTGACTCCACGAATTTGCATTCCTGCCACAGCTTCAGCAAATTCCAATGAAGGTAAATGGTGGTCAGAGTTATGTAGGCTACTGGAATAACATACTGACACTTACGCTGATTGCAATAAAAAGGTGACATTTTAAGAAAACTATGCTCAAATGCCAGTGCTTGAGGAACGGGTTGGCTTTTATTCTCAGCTTTCAGCCAGACTTCCTCTGAAGCATGAATAATGCTCTTACATATTTTTTATCTCATCCTAGAAAATAGGGATGTAGAAAGAAGAGGAAAAAATGCACACTGAAACATTTTTCTCTGAGTTTTGTTCCTAGTTTGGAAAAGCAATCTACTTTGGAGAAACAATCTTATCTCCATAATTTTACCTCACAAAGGTTTTAAATAATAGTCAATGTCTGTGTCAGACTGACACTTGGGCTAAAGAAGAAATGTTTCTTCATGATAAAGGAGAATGTTTAGTTTAGAAAGCAAGCAAGCAAGCAAAAAAGATTAAAGAAAAAGGAAAAAGAGAGAGAGCTTACTTCTTTATTTCCTACTTCTGACAAGTCACTTAAATGTTCTTGTACTCATCTTTAAATATGATAACTGTATTGTGTTACAGAAATTTTTAGAAGTTAAATTAATTTGAAACAATAAACAAACAAAAAACACATACAATAGATGCACTTAAAAAAAAAATAGGGAAGTAATTTTTAAAGAGGAAGCGTCAGTTTTACGTCACTTAGTATTTTTTCTGCTTTGATGAAAAAGGAAATTTCAACTGTACGGATGAAAGCCTGCCTGGAACAAGTGAGAGCCATCTGACAAACAAAAGAAATACAAGCAGCCTTGATGAATTTTGAGGAACACAGGCAGGGCTGCAGGGAAGAGTGGGCAACTGTTTGCCTGCTATAGATGATCCCCAGCTTTCTAACAGCCCAGAACATGGAGGTACCAAAGATGCTATGAAGTACACAGATGCTTTCCTATTCAGAGAGTTCAGGCATCTGGATGGATCAGAAACCTGAAACATCTCTATCAGACATGAAACAGTCACACAGCAATATCTTGCTTACAACTTGAGCTACTACAAAACCAAAATATAACTGAATGAATTACTCCTAGACTCAATAATGTGCTGTACTCCTGATAATTTAAAATTACACTTACTCCATAATTAAATTTTCATTAATCTTTTTATTGCTTACTTATTTATCAGTTAAATGTTCTGTTAAAAGTTTAATTTGCAATAAATTGCTTTTTGTCTTGGTGCTAAAATAAAATCCCTGATCCACAAAATCCTTCCCCTCCATATACATTCGCAAGTTTCTCCTGTTCAAAAATACAATGTAAAATGGATTTTTATTCATGAGTAAAAAGAAGGCAATGAGTATGACAGTATCTGGCAGCCAAACTACATATTTTATAGGGTTACTAAAGGAACATGTGCAGTCAAGTATTTGTTTTATAGAACTATTCACCATATTATTTCTAAGGTGGACATGAGTTCACAGAGAGGTAGAAGGAAGTTTGATTGTTTGAAAATAGGAATAGCTCACTTTTTCATCTGAAAAACTGAAAGAGAAGAGCAAAACCAGAGCTTTTCTTCCCTTTTCATAAGATAGTATTTACACTATTAATAATAAAAAACAGATAAATATATATATAAGTAGATCTACCAGGAGCACAGGCCTCTTTTTATTCCTCGTGGGACTAGAGAAGAGAGGAAGAGGGAAGACTGCCAGTAGATAAAAGTAAATATCAGATAAGAAAATCCTAGTCGATATAGTTTTCCCTTCAATCAAGCTATTTTTAATACATACAGTCCTGTCCCTTTCAGGAGACATATGTTATTGGAAAGATTAGTTTTGCAGTACCTATTGCTTCTGCCAGCCTGCATCAAAGTAAATTTAGAGATGTGCTGACAGTCTAATACCTGCTATCAGGTTCTACCTGTAGATAAGAGGTGAAAAAACATCTGTTGAAGGCCACCCTTAAAAAAATATCCTGGTTGGTTGGATTCCAGTAAGTTTCTAAAAACTCAATTTGCCAAGCAATTCCTTCACAATAGTCAAATGTGACAGATTCAAAACAAAACAAACAAAAATGAGGAATTTTTTTTCTAATTTTAACATAGAGAGTGATAATTTCTGAGGTTATCTCCCTTACTTGCATAAAGATAATCTTTGAAGCTCCTGTCCTTAAAGGTGGCTGGATGGAAAGCAGTGCTGGACCTGACTGTTGCTCTAAACAGCAATTATACAGACAAGATAAAGTGCAGAGGAAGAGCATGCCAAACCCCTACCATCTCAAATGTTTTGTTTTCAGTTATGAATTCTCCTTGCAAACAAACATACAAACAAAACTTTATTCCCCCTTTCTCTTTCAGTTTGAAAGCATACTAAACCGCAAAAGTTGCTCACACCTCTCCCACTTCAGCTCTTCAGCAAAAAACACGCCTATCTGTTGCCTATTTCTTAAACTAGACCTTTAGAAAACAGTCCTTAAAAAATACAAAAACAATCCTCATGCAATATAAGAATGAGTGTGCATGTGCACACACACGTGTGAACACACACACACACATTTATTTTCCTTCCAGATCAGAAGTTACTGTCTTCCAAGGGCATTTCTCAAATCAGTTAAAAATCTTACATCAGCTATGCAGTATTTTTAAGGTAGAGGTCAAGAACTGGTAGGCAGTCCACCAACTCCACCACTATCACGCAAGTACAAAAAAGTATATGACATTAAATACGATATGTCATTGTCATATGATATCTCATATTTCTTGCATGTAATCCAGTTGTATGTAGAGGTACAGAAACAGCTCATAGAAGAATCGGTACAGAAACAGCTCATAAAAGAATCTTGTAAGGCAAAGAACCAAAAGAAAGCAGTAGAAGAAGAGTTTTAGAGACACTTCATGAAAAGCCAGGTCAGTTCCCTCCACAGTGCATATTCCTGTCTTTATCAGTTGAGGTGTTAAGAGAAATCTCAGGACCCACAGATTCTAATTGGAACTACAATAGTGGAAAATCTACTTATTAAACATCCGGAATTTGTATTTTTAAAGAAAGAGTCTGTGTCTATAGAAAGTTACGCTTATACCAATTTTCAACAGAAAAGGGCTCAGACTTGGCCAACAGTATTTCTGCTAAGTACAAGTTGTAAAAAATGAACTAGAAGAAATACAGATGTCTTCCTAAATTATACATAGAGAATTTAAATTCATTTACAAAGCTCTTCATGGATCACAAATAGATCATTCACACTCATTTTTCTTAATTTTCCAATGTGTTTGAACTTTCACAACTAAATAAACCTCAGTTATTTCTCTCAGAACTTTTCATATTGTTTTCTAAGTTGTTCATCTGTAGACAACACTTACTAAAACAGACTACACTAACTTTATGTTTATGTGTGGGAACACTGTCTTTTTCACGTGCAATTTTATTTTCTGTTTGTATATATGCATTTTTTCCCCCTAATAATTATGTTCAATATGAAATTGCTGCAAAATTGTCTATTACTCCATAATGAAGGGTCCCAGAGATACAATTCCGAGAACCAAGAGTAACTAGAATAAACCAAGTGGAGAAGATATATTTTCTAGTTTTAATCAAGAACATCAAATAACATCTGAAAAACATGCAGTAATACCTGAGAAGCAAATACTACAAGTATACTGCATTAACAAGGAACAGCCTCGTGTTTTATGGGATTTGACAAGCCACTCTCATTATCTTTACTTAAAAATTGAGAGAAGCTACTTGAAAGTTACATTCAGAAATTCAGATTCTTCAGCTCAAGATGAAACACATCTCCCAAGAAGAATGAAAGGGCATTTCCGCACCTAACAGCAAATTCTCTCTAATAACATGGAGCTAAATAGAAGTGATTATTCCTCTCCACAAAGTATTGACAAGGCTATACTACTTTCAGATTTGGCTCCCCAGTATGAAAGAGAGATTGCCAAAACAGAACAAGTCAAATGGAGAGTCACCAGCCTGGTCAAGAGGCTGGAACAGATGGAGTAGGAAAACAACCCGGAGAAAAGATAAGAAGGGTCTCCAACTGCTGTTTTCAGCTATCTCCGGGAGGGCTATAAAGGACATTAAGCCAAAGTCTGTTTAGTGCATAGTGAAATGTAGTGGCCATAGGCTGCAGCAAGGGAAATTCTGACTAAATGAAAGAGAATTAAATATAAACATAAGTCCTTAAGCACAGAGTGAACAGGGTCACTGACAGTCTGCGCAACCTTCACCTTTGTGGACATTCAAACTCCACTGCAAAAGCCCTGAGCTACTTGACCAAAACTTCACATTGCCCCTGCTTTGAACAGTGTCTCAGACGGAGTTCCCTTCCAACCTTATCTGTGGATAAGTAATTCAAATGTGAAAAAAGAGATAGATTTAAATAGTAGGCTGTGCTCAGTAATGTAACTAGGAGATGAGCTGTCTGAACATTTAGCCACAATGTAAATGGAAACCGGCAGGTGTACTAGAAGTCCCATTGGCTTGCACCACTCTGAACAAGAAATTGGAAGGTCATCTCTCCCGTATTTTCTGTTTCCATAGATGAATAATCTTCAAAGTCTACTCAAGATCACTATGCCTATCAGGAGAGGGAATTTTGCCATCCTCCCCTTCATGAACAGTCCAAACTAACAAGCAGCAGATGCATTACATTTTTTCAACATGCAGTAAAAAAAAATCAGTCTATTTATGGAATTCACACTGATATAGCACCATCCAAGGAGGTGTTTCGAAGTAATTTTAACAGTTCAGAAAAAAAACCTCAAACCCTTGGGAATTCTATTCAAAGTCAGTATTTAAGGTTATTGGAAGGACAGGAAAAATAGTCTCTTACTGACAATTTGTTACTGTCTTAAATATACAATTAATGATACCTCTGTATGTTATAACAGATTATGATTTTGCATGTTTGGATTTTTGTGTCTATTTCAGGCCAAAAATATAAAGCATCTTAAAGTTCCTTAAACAGGTTTACAGTGGAGACTGAATCGCTCAATTTACAAAACATTTATACATACATAGATGTAATTTAAGCTTCCATACACTGCCATACTAATGCATTGTAAGCTTTATTTTAGAGAGTTGGGCTTCAAGACTTTACATATTTGATGTCAATTTAATAAACTACAAAAATACTTCAAGCACACTACACGGAGGCATTTCTCAACAAAACAGGAAGCCGGACCACCAACTGACTTTGAAAGAAACAGTGTAAAATAATGTAATCATAACTTGGTCAAGATTGTCATTAGACATTTAAAACATTCAGTAGAATTTTTTTTTATACACTAAGAGGAAATCTATTGGTTCCATTTATCTATGAAACAGTTAATACAAGAAATATGTCCATATATATATATGGAGATAGTTAATTTTATATTCAAGGTCTATATAAAGCTGAATAATTGTCATCTTTTAATGTTCTGCATGAAAATACATGGTTTTGCAGGTCTGACACTACTGATTCTTTTAGAAGAACCCCTTAGAATTAACTTTAGAAGGAAATTCTACAACTGATATTTATTTTAAAGATGTTTTCTCTAAAATAAAAGAATATTTTTAACTTTCAAATGAGATTGATATGAGGTTTGATAGCAAGGAGTAAATAAACTGAGTGTATTAGACATAAAAGTTTTCTTTGTAAAGATAGTAACATCTAGCTATGAATAAATTGAAATGATTGGAGACATGCTAACATAACGATTATCATTATTATACATTAGCAATGTGAAATGGTAAAATGGCCATAAAAATGCCATGTAAGAGCTGTATCTTTACTATATATATGTGTGTGTTGTTTTTTTTTTTTATCTTAATAAAAGCAGAAGTGACAAAGTATTCACTGAAGGGTGGAATTACCTCACTCTGGATGGAGTTATCTTAATGCAAGCAGGATTTCAATCAGTAGAAGGTATCAAAGATGAAAGCCAGCGAATCCATACAACTACAAAACATAAAGAAAACACAATTGATTTCTGAAAATCTACAGCTACACTGCAGATCATCCAAAACCTATTACAGATGAGGATTCCAGTAATATTGAGCATAGAGAGCTCTGAGGAAGTGTCTACAGAAAGGCAGCAAAGGGTAGCAAGCTCAAAAGGGAGGGTATCCTAGCTATTTGTATTGATTCAGCTTCAAGATCTTCATACAAAATTTTCTGGGCAAATCCAGCCTGTAGAAAGAGCAGGAAGTAATTTCTGCTCCAAGTAACTATTCTCAAAATCTTTGAAAGCACTTTACAGGCTTAGCGACTTCAGAGTTATTTTATAATGTGTATTGGCTGAAAAATATATGTTTTTATTTTTTACTTTCAATCAAGTATGTTCCATCCACAACATCAGTTGCTCTTCCCTAACCCAATATAAAATGGAAAAAACTAAATAGGAATACAAAAGTCACAGAAAACAAAACAAAACAAAACAGAGCATATTTCACCTTCTGATTTTCACAAAAGTAACATTGTTAAAAGATGTTTTTTAATCTTCTGCTTTGTAAGAACGTAAAGCCACCGATCAATATCAGTTGGAGTCTAGTCTTCCAGTCCTTAGAATAAATAGCTAATAAATGAATAACATGCATATTGGCTCACAGATGAGCCAATCAATCAAATATTCCCTTTTGTAGAACTAAGTGCAATTTCACTGAAACAGATGAAGTAGCCATGATTCACATCAGAGGAAAAATGTAGTCATTTTTCCCTCTTTTTGTATCAGGAAATGCTGGTGAAAATTTATATTCATCTTTTCTCAAGAGCTAGCTAATGGTCTCAAAAATGTAAAGACTGTATATGAATGCATTAAAATCTTCATTTTTACCCTCACTTTTTCGGTACCTGTATGTATTATTGTGTGGAATAATGTGAGGAATTTCGAGCACCAAAACTTTTGATTTTGGACTCATTCTGATACAATTATTTTTATTTTATATTTTTACACTAGAAATAAATTGTATTAGCTAGAATGAATAAATTAAAATGGAATTTAAAGCATATATTTGTAGCTTACAAAACTAGCAGAAATCATGCCTTTTCTGACACTGTTCTCATCTAGACTTCTGTTTTAGGCTCATATGTGTACCAGCTTAGTGTGACATACAGAATATACATCAACACGGATAAATTAAGTTTTACGACATATCTACAAACTGTGTATGACTTCTGAGGAACAAAGAGAATTAAAACAGGTGAAATGAGGACTGAGTCAGAAACATCCCTCAGAGTCCAGTACTAAAACTAGATGTCAGAAGTTTCATATTCAGTTTTTCTCTCTGTAATAAATCTATTATTTCTAAATTCTACTTAAAGTAAAATGATAAAATACAATACGAAACTTTAAGACATTACCTGCAAAAAAAAAAGGAATAGAACATACAAAAAAATGCAAAATGCCTAGGAAAAGTATGCAAATTCACCCTCATCAATGCTAGTACAAACACTTGAAAGCATATGTGTTTTGAATAAAATTATATTAAGTTTTATAATCATTAATTTAGTCATTGAAGGGGATCTGTGATTGAAAGTGATAATGGATGTCACATAACAGTCAGCACAGTTTGTATGTCTGTTCTAAAATATTGGCCTTGCTGGTGTTGCAGACCTTCAGTTACTCAGAACAAGTCAAGTATACCAAATATACTATATATAATACTATATATTATATTATACTATATTATATACAAATATGCTATGTATAATTAGTATATATAATATATGTTTGGTTTGGTTTTCCTGCTAAACTGCTCTTGGCAAAGAAAAAACAGTGTACCATCTTACCAAAATGCAATACCAGCCAATTTGACCATAAATTAGAGTACTTGGGGTGGAAGTGGGGAAAACAAATCAGAGAAACTAGTAAGAATTTCCCCCTCACTGAAATTCTGTGCCAACATTGTGTCAACAAGAGGCGATTTATTCTATTAGATCTTTCCGTTCAGCTATGCACTTTCTGTTAATTAGATCAATACCTGTGTCTATTAGGAGCCAGTTTAATATTCTTAATTAAGGTTCATTTAAGGTTCAATCTGGTTACAGGGTAGATTTTTTTCTGATCTTCTAAAGATCACTTTTTATATTTACCATTAATTTGTAGGTAGAAATTGATCTACATTTAAGGTTTGTGTTTGAAGTAAAGAGTAGCTGCACCACAGATAGGGAATACAATGAATAATAATTCAAAATAGTGTTCAAAAAACTTTTTTTTTTTTTTAATCCCCTCAAATGCATATGTACTTTCATTTCTTAATGATACTGGTATAGCTTCCTGGACTTGATGGAAGGAAATCTACCATTTCGGCAAATCATTCTCTCTTAGAACTTATACCTTTCTTTGTTTTTAAGTAGAAAAACTATTGTAAACCTTGAAAAGGAAGAAGAATCTTACAACTGTAAAGCAGGAAACACCATGTTAACCAGCAACACATTTAAATACGTAACATCCAACAAAAAGCACTGCAGACACCAGAATCATCAATTGCTATGAAACCAGCAAGATTTGAAGGTACTGAGAAATGTATTCAAACAATTTTTGGTTTAGAAGTTAGTTATGGTGCTCTGTTTCTGACCAAGTTTAAATTTGGCTATTCCATACTTAGCAAAACAGCAGTACACTTCGTATCCTACTTCTGTATGGTTCCAGTGACACACAGCCAGGTATCAGTGGTTAGGTCACAAGCATCCAACTGTCATTTCTGACCATAGATTAAAGCGAACCACATAAAAATTGCATCTCCAAAGGAGCTTTCCTAGCAGAATAGGGTTTTGAGCCCAGGTGCTTCTGTTTTCCTTACTATCATTATAAACTGCCATGATGTCCTTTGAAGCTGAAGAAAAGCCATCAAACTACTTCCTTCAAAGAGATCAGTTAACCTGGCAGCTTAATGGCTTGGCTTTGAACCAATTCTGTGGAGTTATCTCTGGCAAATATTCCATACTGAGTAGATACCACGTTCTATTTGATGAACAGAAATAGCCTGAAGCTTCACAATTCTTGTTGTATCATACAGAAGAAGATTTACTGAAGGAAGGAGGTGCACTACTTATGAAGTGAACTGAAGGAAGGAGGTGCACTGCTTATGAAGTGGCCCTGCTAGGCAGGGAGGTTGGAACTACATGATCCTTGAGGTCCCTTCCAACCCGGGTCATTCTGTGATTCTGTGATTCTGTGTGATTCATAAAAACTTCTGTTTACTATGTATTTTGCTTTTTTTTTTTTTTAATGAAGCAGGCAAATAAGAGGATTTTCCTTGCAAATAAGAGGATAGTGATTTGATTTAATTTTATTTTTTAAGAAAGGACAGGAAATGAAGATTCCCATGTAATTTCCTAACATTAAAAACTAGGTCTTTAACTGTAACATACAATACCATGTAACACATGATGAGATTACAACATTGCATTTGAGTATATACTAGTAGTAACACAGAAAGGCCAGAATAAGTATTCTGACTTTTTCTAACAAAAGTATAATCTAGGGCAAAAAGTGAAGCAATTAATCTGATTTTCTTAAACCTTTGTGTTGTTTAGAATAGGGACTGCTACTATGGTCTATGTAGAATTTCCACAGTGGAAATGTAAAATGTAATTATAACATGTCTTATATACCAAAAGAAGTACGGCTTAAAATGTGCATGACATGAGACTCCATCTCCCTGTCCTGTTCTCATTCATCCAGAAAGCAAACAAGAGAAAGCAGCTATTTAAACTCTATTATGTTACAAGGAAACAAATCTAAGTTAGGCATCGTAACTCCTACAAAATTTGACATCCAAGTAAAGCATGCTGATGATAACCTATAATAAACCTAAATGCAAAATGTGATTTTCTAACTGTATTTCCACTCATTTCTAAAGGATAAAATAGCACTGTGTGAATAGATCGTTACTTTCAGAACAAAACTAGCATGGTAATAACAGCTAGCTCTAAATAAAATCAAGGATGGAGAAAAACACAATGGAATGTGTCTAAGAAACACACAGCTTGTAATAATATGGACAGCATTTTTTTCTATAGCTATGACTTTACTATAATTTGGTTTAAAGAAATAATGAATTCAAGCAATGTCAAATAAAAAAAGTGGGAGAATTCCCTATTTCTGATTAACAGCAGATGTATCATGACATTTTACACTCAGAAAGACACCTAAAAACTCCTGAACTTAGTTTCCGTTACTTTACATTCATATAATTATTTTCCAGAAATCTCACGCTCAAGACCTAAAATCAGTTTACTGGACAGTGCTAATTTCTTATGAGAATAGCTTATTATATTGGATAACATCCATTTATTACTGGAATTTAATTTAGAATTTAATTTAATTAAATTCTTCTTACATGTTGAGAAGACCTATATCTAACCACATTCAACTTTACAAATGACTTATGTTAACAACCAATTTGTCAATTCTCTCCATAGAGACTATATGTACAGCATGAAATCACAAGACCAGAAGAAGAGAGAATGGAAGACAACGCCCATTCAGCAATATTATAACGTTCCAGGGAGAGGGGGAGAGTTTGTGTATTTAATTCATCCAAATTAAATAATCAGTGACATCTGTTTATAAGCAGTCATACCACTCGTTATCATTTAGTCATATTGTTGAAACAATAATAAATTCAAAAGCCAAAAAAAACCACTTATATTTGTTAGTTAACACTACTGATCCTTAGAGTAGGTCAATTTTTTTTTTTAAGAGTAGTTCCCTAACAAAGTTCCCTATTCCAAAAGATGAAAGGCAGCACCACAGCACAGTCCAAAAAATCAATCATGTGTGACAGACAAGGAAGTGATGTTGTAAAGCAACATTAAGGTGTATGTTATAACTAGATCATCATCAACTTTTATGACAACTTACCAACTGCTATCATCATGTCAGTATTTGAAGTATAGAAATTTGAAGAAACAGACTGAAATGAAGAAAGTTAGAGTTGTCATGCTCAGACACAGAAACACAGAATTGTAAGGGTTGGAAGAGACCTCTGGAGACCATCCAGTCCCACCTCTCTGCTAAAACAGGTTCCCTACAGTAGATTACACAGGAAAGTGTCCAGGTGAGTTCTCAATAACTCCAGTGAAGGAGACTCCACAACCTCTCTAGGCAGCTTGTTCCTGCGTTCCTGCATCTTCATCTAGGTCATTGATGAAGATGTTGAAGACCGGATCTAGTACCAAACCCTGTGGAACACTGCTAGCTACAGGTCTCCAACTGGACTCTGCACCACTGATGACAACACTCTGATCTCTGCCAGCCAGCCAGTTCTCAATCCACCTCACTGTTCATCTATCCCACACTTTCTAATCTTACTTAGGAGGATGCTATTGGAGACAGTGTTAAAAGCATTGCTGAAGTGAAGGTACACAACATTCACTGCTCTCCCCTCATCTACCCAGCTGGTCAAGACATCATGGAAGGCTACAACATTGGTCAAGCATGAATTCCCCTTAGTGAATCCATGTTTACTACTCCTGGTAACTTTCTTCTCTTCCACTTGTTTGGAGATGACATCCAGAATAAACTGCTCCATCAACTTCCAAGGGTGGAGGGCAGGCTAACTGGCCTGTAGTTTCCTGGGTCCTCCTTCTTGCCCTTCTTGAAGACTGGGGTGACATCAGCTTTCCTCCAGCCCTCAGGCACACTTCTCATTCTCCATGACCTTCCAAAGACAATAGAGAGCAGCTCAGCAATCTCTTCTGGCAGCTCCCTCAGCACTTGTGGGTGCATCCCATCAGGGCCCATGGATTTGTGCGCATTGAACATACCTAGACCATCTCTGACCAGATCCTCCTTGACCAAGGGCAAGTCTTCCTTTCCCTAGACTCTCTCTCTTACCTCCAGGGTCTTGGATTCCCAAGGGGCAGCCTTACCAGTCAAGTCTGAAGCAAAGAAGGTACTCAGAAACTCCACCATTTCAGCATCCTCTATTACCATGGCACCCAACTGTTTCAGCAGCAACTCCACATTCTCCCTAGTCTTCCTTTTGGTACTGACATACTTAAAGAAGCCCTTCTTGTTATCCTTGACCTCCTTTGCCAGATATAACTCCAAGTGGGCCTTAGCCTTCTTTGTTGCATCCCTGCAAGCCCTGACAGCATTCTTGTATTCCTCCAAAGTGGCCAGAACCCTCTTCCACATTCCAGAGACATTCTTCTTCCATTTGAATTTTATCATGAGCTCCTTTCTCATCCCTGTGGGTCTCCTTCCACCTTTGCCTAATTTCTTACTCTTAGGGATGCACCGATCTTGAACTTGGAGGAAGTAGTGCTGAACATCTGTCAACTCTTTGGGCCCACATACCTTCCAATGCTCTAACCTATAAGACCAAGTAGGTCTTTGAAGAGGTCAAAGTCAGCTCTCCTGAAGTCCAGGGTTCCCCCTTTTTTTCCATGTACGATGCTGAACTCTACTATGTCAATGTTTTTACTGACAGCATTTCTTAAACATTAAGAGACATGGAACAAGTTTAGAAGTGGATGATCCAGATTGAGACTGCCTAAATTTCACCTCTATTCTTTTGAGTTTTGTTTTCTACTTGTTTGTTCTACACGGTCACAAATGTTTAGCCATGAGGATTTACCTAAATCTGAAATGTTATGACATAAACATGAAACAAGTGAGTCCAATATTAAAGAAAAGAAAAAGCTAAGAGAAAACTTGAAGTGAAATAAAAGTTCCAGTGGTACACATGACCCAAACAATAAGCAAGTTTATAAAGTAAAGGCTAAAAGTACTTAGTGTATAAGATGATAGATAAAGAGGATGTTGTTACAATGTGTTCCATGTCAACAACTTACTTCAACAATTGTAATTGGAAATGCCTCTGGAGCAGGAGATGCAGGCCAGACAATATACAAAGGAATTCTAACTAGTAGAAGGGGACTAAGTACTGAGAAATAAATTCTATATTCCTTTCTATATTCTCTTCTTACCTTCACCTCATGATGTTTAGTATTTTGGCGAGCATTCCTACAAGATAAAAAAGGCTTAAAAATAGGGTCAAAATAGTACTTCTTTCAGTAACCTGTAAATTATTATTAAATCCAAGTTGCTGATTTTTTTATTGAGTTTCATACAAGATTTTAAAGCTAAAGATGAGGAAATAACATTCAACACAACTAAGATGTTGAAAGTCTGTTGTGCTCATAATGTGCCTGACAGCCAAAGAGACAAATTGTGCATCTTCAAGTTAAGGATAGGACAACTGGAAGTACTCAAGCTAAAAATAACAGAGAATTGTCAGAATACACTGATAGTGAAACAGGGGACAGTGAAGCAATGATAATCATGAAGTGTGAGATATAAAATAATGGAATGAGAATGCCTATTCTTAAATAAGACTATTGACATAATAATCAGATCAGAAGCTGGAGGGAAAGATGACAATCAATGGTACATTAATTCTAGGGTACACATTATACAGAGAAGGCAGAATAGTATGCTGCTATTGACCAGATGCTCTTTATCAGTAATCATAGTGCACATACATTGAAAATATTCTTACAGGAGCAAAAAGAAGCACAATAATAATAATTATTCTTATTATTTTTAAACTTCATTTCCCAAAAAGGTATTATAATAAAAGTTGAGAACTTACTAAGAAGGAGAAAAAAGGGTCAGACAAAAGTTAAATCTTTAAAAGATGTTGTGGAAAATGTACAGGAATAAAATTCTCATGACTTAGAAAAGATATACAGTCACAAAGAAATGAGGAAGACCCAAAAAGAAATCAGTATGGTTAAAGAGAGAGGAGAAAAATAACTATCAGAAATGAGAAGAGAAGGTGGAGCTGTGTCTAAATGAGGAAAACAGGGATGACCATAAGCTCAGGCACACGAAGTGAAGAAATGCAAATAAAACAGGTCATTAAAAAGTTTGGGGGAAAAGTACAAAAAAATGTAACATCTGCTAATAAATGTTTTTCAAAACACATCAGAAGCAGGAAGCTCACTGCAGTGCATGTAAGTTTAACAAAATGCTAAAGTACAAAAAATGCACAAACAGTAAAATGAATGTTTTGTATCTGTGGTCACCAGCAATCTGGGGAGCTACCCACTCTGCAGCTCTTTTTATAGAGGACATATTCAAGAAGGCAGAAAAATGAAACAATGTGCCAATAGAAGAGGTCATGGAATTATGCAGAAGTAACAAATCATTAGCATCAGACAGTATTTATCTAAGAGTTTTAAAGGAACCTAAGGCAGAAAGATCCTAAGTATGGTGTGTGTTAATTCTCATTTAACACCGTCTCTACACAAGACACTTTGTACATAATTAACTTGGTGAGAATTTTCAAAAGAGCCTCAAGTAGGATGTAAGGAACTGCAGACCATCACAGCAATATCTGCACCAAACAAGCTAGTACACATTTCTTTATAGGATTAGTAGGCACCCAGGTAAATGGTGTGGAGAAGAGCAGGCTCTTGAAACATGTAATGCCTTGCAGATCCACTGGAATGTCTGGAAGGAACAAGAAAGCACATGGCCATAAGACTCAGCTAATCTGTTTTCCATACAGTGTATGATGAGGTTCATTAACCACAGACTGTTAAAGAAATCAGGCTGTTTGGCAATAGAGATTATGGTTATCACAGAGAAGAAGATTACTGATGGAATTGCACGAGAGACAGGATGTTCATATGCTGTTCAAGATACTCAGATCATAATGACCCAGGAAGTTACTAGAGAGGGGACAAGCCTGTGATTATTTTAAGTCACACAGGATAGCAAGGACAAGAGACATCTGTTAAGTGACTTAAAACACTCAATAATTGAAACAGTAAAATGACGTATTCAATTAAATCCATAGAATTGCAATGCAACATAAGGAAGAAAAAGTCAACATGGGCTATCAACTGACTGTTATTACTCCAGAATGAGATCTTGAGACTCTTATAGATTGTTTTGGTACATTTCTCAGTAGTGAGTAAGGAGAAATGAAATGTCAGGAACTATAACAGAAGGAATAAAGAAGGAAACACAGAACACTGCATCTTCATATAAATTAACAGAAGTGTTTTTTAAGTTTTGTTCTCCCACCTCCAAAGTGACACACTTCAGCAGTAAGAAAAGAAATGAGCAACAAGGACAGTGGAAATTACAGAAATGACTACAGAACAAGCAGCTGGATAAGTAAAGGCTGTAAGTTTACATGATCTTGAAATCAAGTAGACAAATTTATGGAAAAAAACAAACAAACAAGAAAAAGATTCAAGGTACACATTCTGGCTCCTGATTCATGAGTCATAAATATATGGCATAGTTTTCTAGGGCAGTATAATTCAGAATTTTTCCCCCTCCCTTAGGCAAATATTACTGACTATTGCCAGAAACATGACACTTGATATATCAACTTTTGGCCTGATAGTATCAATTTTTGGCCTAATGCCTTCTTTGTCAATACATGATTCTTCAGTACTTTCTATAAACACATAAGCTAGGTGGCTACAGATCTTGCTGAAGCAGCTTTCATTTAGCATTGAACAGTGTGCATCTTTTATCCCCCCACTACTCACAGCAGAAGTTCAGCTTCTGTTAGAATCAAGGACGTTTTTGTTTCCTGTTGCCCTCCTATGTACCTGAAGGTGGCAGCATCAAGATGCTAATAATTTAGCAGTTCCAATCAAACAGAGCATTAGTTATTCTTAAAAATAAATTTGATTTGCAATTTAAAAAAAAAAAAGGTTTAAGTAACAGGTCCTCAAAGGATGCAGGGATCAAGGACAATGAGTTACACTAATTAATTTTATATAAAGTCTCGATTATTTTGCTGTAATGCACAATGCAATAGCTGTTCAGCAACAATTTTTGATTAACAAATGCAAGTTATGTTCTTGCTGAATTACTTTCTTAAAACATAATCATAAAGCCAAATTTGAAAACTCAGTATTGTGATGATTATGTCTGTTCGTATCAATCCCCCTCCACTGAACAGGGACACTTACAGCTCGATCAGCCCCTCCAGCCTGACCTTGGATATCTCCAGGGACGGGGCATCCATCACTTCTCTGGACAACTTGTTCCAGTGCTTCACCACCCCTATCATAAAAATATTTTTTTTCTTATATCCAATCTAAATCTCCTGTCTTAGTTCGAAATCTTTCCCCTTGTCCTGTCACAACAGACACTACTAAAGAATCTGTCCCCTCTCTTCTTATAGCCTCCCTTCAGATACCAAAAGGCTGCTCTCAGGTCTCCCCAGACCTCTCTCCCCAGAGCCTTCTCTTCTCCAGACCAAGCAGCCTCAGCCCTCTTAGCTATCCTTGTAGTGGAAGCATTCCATCTCTCAGACCATATATGTAGCCCTCCTCTGGACATGCTCGGACAGGTCCACATCTGTACTAGGGAATCTCTATCTAGATGCAGCAGTGAAGTCTCACAGCACAGAGAGAGGGGCAGGATCACCTCCCCTTGTCCCGCTGGTCACGCTTCTGTTGATGCAGGCCAGGATACGATTGACTTTCTGGGCTGTGAGAGCACACTGCTGGCTCATGTCCAGCTGCCATCTACCAGTATCCTCAGGTCCTTCTCATCAGGGCTCAATTCTTTCGACCTTCAGTTTGTACTGACAATGGGAGTTACTGCAACTCAGGTTCAAGACCTTGCAGTTGGATTTGTGGAACCTCATGAGGTTCACACAGGCCCACTACTCGAGCCTGTCTAGATCTCTCTGAATGGTATCCCATCCTTCCTCATCTGTCCCTTCTGAACAGCTTGTAGCTGTCAACAGCCACACTCCAACTGCGGAAATCATCCTACCAGGTTTATGACAGCAACTATATCATGGTTTTCTAGTAATACAGTGGCTTCCAACTCTTCCTTTTTGTTTCCCAAGCTGAGTGCATTAGTGCAGACTTCAACTGCAGCAGAACTGGTGTAGGTCACAAACTGAAAGCTGCTAGAAACTGGGAGATTCTAAGATGAAGGACCTCAAACATGGATGCTCCCTTCCACCTGCACACTTACAAAAGCTCCTGGAAACTGAATTCTGAACTGAATGCATAGGTCTGAGTGCTATGCACTCTCAGGAATTCTCTAACATGACCAGGAAAGATGTCCATGCACTGGAAATGGGATCCAAACTTTAAAGGCCAACTGTTACATCGGATTTACCTGGTACACCACTGAACTCAAAGAAAGGGATTATTATTTTTTATTTTTTTTAACAACTGTATCCACAATACACAAGGTCTAAATAGTGCATTATCTACTCGGGAAGTATATTTGGGCGAAAGCATTTTGTAAGCGAAAAAGGATTAGTTCTTTAAGCACGAGGGTTACATTTTAAAATGAAATATGATTAAGACCATCTCTAGCACTGAATCAGCATGAGAGACTCAATATACAGTACTGGCAAAGTTACAGAACAACTTTTTTTTTTTTTTTAAACAGAATTTTTTGGAAAAATTTAGTCAAAAAGTCTACATTTTTTTCCAAGAGAATCACAGAATCACCAAGGTTGGAAAAGACCTCCAAGATCATCCAGTCCAACTGTCCACCTATCACCAATATTTCCCACTAAACCATGTCTCTCAGT
>JANHGO010000001.1:49704669-49729559 GCA_024606505.1 Aquila spilogaster
GACCTCCATGGACTGCAGGGGGACAGCCTGCCTCACCACGGTCTTCCCCACGGGCTGCAGGGGAATCTCTGCTCCGGTGCCTGGACCATCTCCTCCCCCTCCTTCTTCACTGACCTTGGTGTCCGCAGGGTTGTTTCTCTTACATGTTTTCGCTCCTCTCTCCGGCTGCCGTTTTATCTCTCTATCCCAATTTTTTTCCTTCTTAAAAATGTTGTCACAGAGGCGTTACCACTATCGCTGATTGGCTTGGCCTTGGCCGGCAGCGGGTCCGTCTTAGAGCCGGCTGGTATTGGCTTTCTCTCGAACACAGGGGAATCTTCCAGCAGCTTCTTACAGAAGCCACCCCTGTATAACCCCCCCTGCTACCAAAACCTTGCCACACAAAACCAGTACAGCTATGCATGAAAACGCATTGTTTTGTAGGTATGATACTATTTATTCTGAAATGTAGAGAAGACAGATGAATCAACATTTTTAGAAGAGAATTCTACAGTTAATATTTATTTTAGAGATCTTTTCCCATTTTTGCTAAAATAATGGAAAGAACGTTCTTAACTTTCAAATGAGATTGAAATGAGGTTTGCTAAGGGGGAGTAAACAAACTGAGTTCATTAGACATGAAAGTTTTCTTTGTGGATAGTAATGTCTAGCTATGAATAAATTAAAATGATTGCAAACATGCTATCATAATTATTATCACTATTACACATCAGCAATGTGGAATGGTGGAATGGCCAAAAATATGCATACAAATAACAAAAACTTGTATCTTTTTCTTTTCTTGATAGAAACTGAAGTGACAAAATATTCACTGACGGCTGGAATTACCTCACTCTGGATGGAATTATGCTTGTGTAAGTAGGATCTTGATCAGTATGGATCACTAGGAATCAAAGATGAAAGCTGGCAAATCCATGCTTACTATATAATGTAATGAAAATACGATTCGTGAAAACATGCATCTACACTGCAGCTCATCCAAAACCTATTCTGGATGAAAATTCTAGTAATATTGAGCATGTACAACCTTGAAGAAATACCTACAAAAAGGTACAAAGGGTAGCAAATTAAAGCTATAAAATGTATCCCAAAGAAAATGTAGTTTTGGGACTACAATACAGCAAACAAACAAGAACCTCTTAATCTATGTTTTTTGTTCTTTTATTAATTCTAAAGTACTTTCCTGTAAACTGCTATGTGACTTTTTTTACTACTAATTCTGGAGTCAAAGTTAAAAATAATGCATGCACAAGTACATTATCTAATTGGAACATGCAGTTACAATAGTTGTCCTTGAAACTTTTTGGTACAAATAATCAGAAGTGTAGGTCGTTTGACAGAAAAAAATATACTCATTACCATATACCGTCTCAATGTTTTATATTTATTTTTGTGAGTTCACACGTGGGTTTGAGTAAAAGAAGGGGGGGATGGCTCTTATCTATTTATGCTGATTAGGCTTCAAGATTTTCATAACACATTTTTCTGACTAAACTTCATTTGGACTAAGAGCAGGAATTATTTTCTGTTGTAAGCAATGATTTTCAAAATCTTTGAAAGCATTTTATAGGCTTACAAACTTTGGAATTACTTTTGTGTATAACCTGAAAACCGTTTGTTCTCATTCTCATCCAAATTCCAGAGTTCTATACACACTCCACATGTCTGTGGCTGTCTCTCCTGTAAACTGTATTCTAGAGTGTACTTATATGTGTGCATGTGAGTAGGTGGGTATATAAAATGTATATAACTGTAGTCAAGTAAATGTCAGATAAAATTTTAAAACAAGTATCTTCCATCTGTAACATAAATTACTCTTTTGAAACTCAATATAAAATGGGAAAACTAAATAGGAAAGTGAGAGTTAAAAAAAGAAAACCAGTAAAACCATATTTCACCTTCTTATTATCGCAAAGGTAACAGTTTTCAGAAATAATGCTGTTTAATCCTCTGCCTTGTAAGAATATAGAGTCACCAATCAGTGTGAATGGGAGTGTAGTACTATATTATAAGTAGTATATTATAGTCTTCCAGTCCTTACAATAGCTGATAGATGACTAAAATGCATATTGGCTGAGAGATGAATAGGCTGTTTGGTCAAATGTTCTCTTTAGCAGAACTAGTGCAATTTCACTGAAATGGATGACATTGCTATGATTTACATGAGCAGAAAAATCTAGCCATTTTCTCCTTTTTTAAACTTACAGTGCAGGAAAAAATATATTTTACATTCATCTTTTCTCAAGAGCTAGCAAATGGTTTCAAAAATAAAAAGAATAAAATATGAATTTATGGAAATCTTAAGGCTGTTCTGAAATGGTATAAAATTGCTGGCACTTGCATTTCATTTTCCTGTTCACCTAATGAAAACAGACTTGGTAAAACTCGAAATACCTCAGCTAGCCTATTTCTCTACTTACACAACTTACTGAGGTAAAAAGTGTAAATGTATGCTCTAAACCTAAAATCTCCATGGCTCCATCAAAAGACGACCTGATAATATCGTCTCATATACTCCTACTTTCAAGATAAGTGTTGAATTTGTTTTTTCTTTTCTTTATTAGAAATTTCCTCCCTATTTACCATCAAGACTGTGCCCAGAGTGACCATTTTTATCTTAACTTTGATTAAACTACTGCAGTCCAGGTTGCTGCTTAATGTAATTGTCACAACAGGTTTAAGTTAATAAAGTACACAGAAACCTGTAAAAAATAAAGATGCAAATACACATAATTTAATTCCTTTGGCTAAGCTGCTCAAAATTCAGGATCAAAGCTGCTTAAGCTGGAAAAAGCTTGAGTCCTGCTCACCTTATCAAGACCTTTAGCCTTCAAAACTCCTGAGCTAGCTCTGAGTTATAGACAAAGGAGACTGACATGTACACTTACATTCTGGCTTTTGGTAATATTATCAGCCTGCGAGAGCTTCAGTTACTCAGAAGACATTAAGTATATCAAATAATAAAATGTCCATAATAATAAGACATTTTACTTCTCATTTTCAAAATATAAGGCAACCTAAAAGCTGTAAAAGTTTTTCTGTATTATTACTTTTTCTGCTAAATTACTCTTTGCAATGAAAGCACAGTGTACCATATGTAAGCTGAAAGGCATTCTCAGTTGATTTGACCATATATGAGAGTATTTGGGGGTGGGCGTGGGAAGAACAGACCAGAGATATTATTGAGAATTTCCCTATTGCCTAAATTCTGTGCCAACACTGTGTCAACAAGAAGGGATTTATTCTATTGGACCTTTCCGTTCAGCTAGGCACTTCCTGTTAATTAGATCAATACCTGTGTCTATTAGGAGCTGGCTTAATATTCTTAATGAAGGTTCATTTAAGGTTCATTCTGGTTACAAGGGAGTTTTTTCTCATCTTTTAGAGACCGCTTTTTAGACTTAGTATTCATCTGTAGGTTGTAAATGATCTTCAGTTAAGGTTCGTGTTTGAAATCAGGAGTAGTTGCACCACTAAGGAGTGAACACAATGAATTAAAAATAGTAATAATGCTCAAGGAAATTTTATTTTTCTTTTATCCCCTTAAGATGCATATGCACTTTCATTTCTTATGGCATAGACATAATTTCCTGGACTTGCATGGAAATAAATCTATCATTATGGCAAATCATTCTCTCTTAAAACTTATCCCTTTCTTTGGTTTTAAATGGGAAACCTTTTTCTGTTATACATCTGGAAAAGGAAGAAGTATCTTACAACTGGAAAGTAGGACAAGCCACCTGAAAACATCAACACATTTATATACCTAATTACCAACAGAGAGGACTGCAGACATCACAATCACCAATTCCCATGAAGTCAGGAAGGTGCTGAAAATTTTCAGCAATCAGTTTTGGGTTAAAAAAGTTAATTATGGCCTTGGTTCTGACATATACAGCTAAAATGTGGCTATTCTGTATTTAGTACACTTTGTAGTCAGATGATTGTTCAAGTGATATATAGTTCAGTATCAGTGGTTAGGTCTTAAAACATACAGCTGACATTATTTATTGCAGATTAAAGCAGACTACTATAAAAATTGCATCCCAAAAGTAGCTTTTCTAGCAGAATAGAAATTTAAGGGTATGTTGGTTTTGTTTTCCTTACTGTCATTATAAACTACCATGACATCCTTTGAAGCTGAATAAAATCCATCAAACTATTTCCTGTGAAGGGATCAGTTAACTGTCAGTTTAAGGGCTGATCTTTGGATGACTGATATCAATTATATGAAGTTATCTTTGGTAAATATTCTAAACCGAGTAGATACCACGTACTATTTGATGAACAGAAATAGCCTGAAGTTTCACAATTCTAGTTGCATCATACAGAAAAAAATGAATTGGAAGAAAAAGATGCAGTAAAGACACCATCTAAAAAATGTGTTTTGGAGCAAGCAAGCATTCACATCAACTTACATTGACTATTTATTTTGCTTCTTTTTGTTTAGTGGGGGGGGAAGGCTTGAGAACCACAACTGAGACACTTTTGCATTCCATAGGATCCTCTGGTCCCTTTCAAGAAGGAGCACCTTTGCTGTAGCATAATTTTTGTAATATTTTCAGTCTGCATCTTCCTTATCTTAATAGGCATTAGTTAAACTAGTCACAGCCATTTGAACTACTGAATTTCTGTCTGTTGAGAGGGGCGCCTTCATGTTTTCATATAATTTTCAAGATTACAAACATGGGATGTGGAAGTCCCTGACTTGAATTCATCTAAACTTAGTGTCTAACAGCTGGACTTAGAACCCTCAAGGCATAATAACAAATACCTACTTATTAAACCCCCGAAATTTTTATATATATGTATATCAAGAGAGAGAAAATATTTCTGCAGAGGTCTACTTAGGAAAGCACACATACATTTTGACTGTTATTTATTCAATATATTAAAATATTTCTCACAGAGCTGAATGTATTCCTAACACATATCAGCTAACATGAGAAAGACTACCCAAATTTGTCAGTCAATATAAAATATTTGAAGACCCAAAAGGTAAAAAAATGTTTTACCTAATCTACCTAATTTTCCCAACCTTTTTTTCTATAATCCTTTCTGTTATTTAGAACAAGATCTGTTATTGTGTTCTATGTACAATTCCCACAGTAGAAGAGTAAAGATGTAAGTATAGCATGTTTTACATAACACAAAATATGGCTTAAAATATGCCAAACATGAGACCCCTGTCCTGTTATCATTCATCCAAAAAGCAAACAAGAGAAAGTAGCAATTTAAACTCTACTACATTAAGAGGAGATAAATTTAACCTGAACATCCTACCTCCTACAAAATTCCACATTGCAGTCTGAACTGAAGTAAAGCACGCTGATGAAAATAAACTCAAATGGATAACGTTATTTTCTTTCTAACAATATTTCCACTCCATTCGGACGGATAAAATAATGCTGTGTAAATAAGTCTTTACTTGTAGAACAAAACTAGCATGCAATAATTTTATTACTTCCAGATTAGAGCAGATAAATATATTTGTGGCACTTCAGTAAGTTGGTTTCAAATCCAAGTCTGCCATTCTTCTAACTACAGCACACTAAACTGACTTCAGAGCAAAGAAAACAAGCTCTAGAAAATGCATTGTTTGTCCATCTTTATTCGCTAATTTTCACGTATGAAAAGACTAAAAAGGTAATATTTTTCCACCGTGAAATAATGCAGTTACTGTTTTCTACATTACTCCTAACAGCATTAGAATCCAACTTCTCTCTTGCCTAGCCATTTTAATAGTAAAAGGATTCAGATGTAAAATGTATGTAATATATTATTTATTCTTCATATTTCATAGCTTTTAGACTGCTAGCTAGTTCTAAATAAAATCATGACTGGAAAGAAATATCATGGGATGTCTATAAGAAGCACATACACTGTAAATGGATTGCAAATTTAGCTGTCCACTAATATGGACAGTGTTTTTCTCTACAGCTACAATTTGTAATCCAATTTATTTTACAAGAAAGAATGAATTTTAGCAGTCTTTAAGAACTTGGGAGAAGAATTTAATTTTCTATGTTGTGGCACTTTACACCCCTGAAAGAAAGGCATCTAAAAACTCCTAAACTTAGTTTCCTTTATTTTATAGTCATACAATTATTTTCCAGAAAACCTAGCCTCAAGACCTAAAATCAGTTTACTGGACAATGTTAATTTCTTATGAGAATAGCTTACTATATTGGATAACATCCATTTATTACTTGAATTTAATTTAGAATTTAATTTCATTTTAATTAAATTCTTCCTACATGTTGAAAAGACCTATATCTAACCGCATTCAACTTCACAAATTACTTTATACTAACAACCAATTTATCAATTTTCTCCATAGGGATTATATGTACAGCATGAATACACAAAAGCAAAAGGTGAAAGGAAGACAAAACCCATTCAGCAATACTATGACATGCAAAGGGGGGAAAAAGTTTATCTACTTAATTCATCTAGTCTAAATAAAAAGAATTGATGACATCTGTTTATAAAGACCATACTGTTTATTATTGTTTAATCATATTGTTGAAACAATGGTGGGTAATAAATTCACAAGCCAGAGATAATAATGACCTTTAATATTTATTACATTTAGCTTTATTAATTAACATTATTGATCCTCAAAACCTTTGTTTTGTGGGTACTCCCCAGACAAAACTCCCTATTCTAAAGCGTGACAGACAGCATCACAGTGCAGTTGAACAAATGAATCATGCATGGCAGCTGAAGAACAGAAAATGTAAAGCAACATTAAGGTGCATGTTTTTCTTAGTTCATCAGCAATTCTTCTCACAACTTATCAACTGCTATCATCGTGTTACAAGTTGAAGTATAAGCATTGGAAGAAACAGTCTGAAGTTTAGAAAATTAGAATCATCATGCTCCAAGCTTTTACTGGTTACATCTCCCAAACATTAAATGAGTTGGAGAAAGTTTAGAAAAGCGTGATCCAGATTTAGACTGCTTAAATTCCACCTCTATCATTCTGCTCGGTGTTTTCTATTTGCTTGTTCTAGGCTGTCATATATGTTTGGCCTAGATTAAACACTGCTGTAAGTATTTACCTAAATCTGAACTTTATGACAGAAAGATGAAACAACTGAGACTGACATCAAAGAAGATGAAAACCT
This sequence comes from Aquila spilogaster, assembly GCA_024606505.1. Lineage (NCBI taxonomy): Eukaryota > Metazoa > Chordata > Aves > Accipitriformes > Accipitridae > Aquila > Aquila spilogaster. Next base: position 49,711,800 of record JANHGO010000001.1, read on the forward strand.
GAGGATAACCTTGCAGTAAGAAAAAAAGTCCCAACAGTACAGACAACCCAAACTCTAAGGAGGTTTATAAAGTAAAGGCTTGAAATACTTAACGTGTGAGAAGATAGAGGGGATGTTGTTACAACTACTAAAGGTGTTTCCATGTCAAAAGGAACTAACTTTAGCAATTGCATTTTGAAATGCCTCTGGAGCAGAAACCAGAGGCCAGACAAGATACAAGGAATTTTACATGGCATTAGTTGGCCACATTTTGACAACTGAATCCTACACGTCTTTATTTACGTACTCTTTTTGTCCCTTCACCTCATGGTGTTTAGTGTTTTGGTGAGCATTCCTAGAAGATAAAAAAGGTGTATAAGTAGGTGCAAAAGTAGTCATTTTCCTACTTCTCTTTCAGCAACCCCATCATTATATGCCAATTTCCACTCTGGTTCTGTTCAAATGTATTCATGGGCCTGAGAAGTAATAGAAATTTCAGAGGTATGTTTTCGGTAGTTTATAAGCATCTGGAAGAACATGTCTTGCTTTCTTCCTTGGAACTGTTCATCACAGTCTCACCTGAGGCTCTGGGTACTTCTGCAAAGTAGGTGAGCAAAGCCCTTGAACTGGGTGAGTCAGCAAAGAGAGGGAAAGAAGGCTGACTATACTGCAAGTTCAGTTATAGGGGACACTGAAGTGACAGACTGTCAAAGTAGAAGTCAACAGATCAGTGCAGCTACAAGACAAAACAAAGCAACCACTTTCCCTCTTACATTAAGCAAAATAAATGCAGGCATAATACTAGGTATAAAGGAGTCTTTCCAAAGTATTGTAGAAAAGTCCCATTTCCAAATCAGAAGTCCTTGTCTTGTAACATGGAAATCTAGATCTGGTGGAAGAGGAAACAGTGGCAGGTCCTTCTCAAAAGATGACCATGTGTCCTCTTGTACAAAGGATAGCCGTGTTGAGCTAAGGAACCCATGTGAAAGGAGGAGGCTGGCTGCAAGGGTGAATAATCCTGCTTTTAGACATATAGTTTGGTTTGTAATCTCACAGAGAAATGTGCAGTGACATGGCTGTGAGTGCAAAAAGAGGACTACACACAGTGTCTGAATAGGTTAGTAGAAATCCTGGGGTCATGGTCCATGTTCCTGCATTACAGGAAAAAATAGACTAGAAGCTAGAGAAGTAAAATTGAACCAGGCTGCATAGGAAGCCGAAAAGAGGCTCTCCGTGCTAGTATTCTTGAAACTGCTCCCAGGATGCAGAAAACAAGACAGAAAGGTTATTGAGGAGGCAAAGTTAAAATACATATTTCATTTACACAGTGAAAAAAGGAGGTATAAAGATTATCAGAAACAGGACACTCTTCTGGAAGGGAGGGAGCTCATGCAGGAAGGACAGATTTCCCTTAAACTATTATTAAATCCAAGTTGCTGGATTTTCATATTAAGAGGGTCATACAAGATTTTCAAAGCTAAAAATGAGGAACACCAATAGATATTGTAGAATGCCTTCAACCAAGATGTGCTGATGTTTGTTGTGCTCATGATGTACCTGACAACCACAAAGTCAAAACATCCTGTAATTTTAAGTGAACGCTAGGACAGAAGTTGGAAATATTCAAGCAAGAAGCAACAGAGAATTGTCAGAATACACTGACAGTAAAACAGAGGACAGTGAAGCAATGATACACGTGAAGTCTAAGAAATAAAATGATGAAATGAGAATGCCTGTTCTTAAATAAGGCTATTGACACAATAATCAGATCAGAAGCTGGAGGAAAGGATGACAATCAATGGGACATTAATACTAGGATGCACAGTGTACAGGGAAGACAGAATAGGATGTTACTATTGAACAGATGCTTTTTATCAGTAATCATAGTGCACACACATTCAATATACCCTTGCAGGAGCAAAACCAAAAAAGTAAATAATAATAAAAAAATCATTATGGTTATACTTCATTTCTGAAAGGGGTACTATAGTAAAATGTGAGAACTTATTCAGAAGAAGGAAAAAAAGCAAGTTAAAAGTTGAATCTTTAAAGATGTTGTATAAAATGCATAAGAATAAAATTCTCAAGACTCAGAACAAATGCAACAGAGTCACAAAGAAATGAGGAAAGTCCAAAAAGAAACCGGTGTGGCTAAAGAGCAAGGATAAAAATGGCAATCAGAAATTAGAAGAAAAAGTGAAGCTGAGTCTGAGTGAGGAAAACGGGCATGACCATAAGCTCTGGCACTTTAGGTGAAGAAATGCAAATAAGACAGGCCATTAAAAAGTTTTGGGGAAAAGTACAAAAAGCACAAAAACTAGTAATAAATTCTTTTCAAAGCACATCAGAAGCAGGAAGCTCATCACAGTGCCTTTAAGATCAACAAAGGCTCAAGGTATAAAAGAAGAACAAACACCCAAAGTAATGTTTTGCATCTGTGGTGACCTGCAGTCTGTGGAGCCACCCATACTGAACTCCTCCTACAGAGGACTTAGAAAGTAGAAAAGTGAAACTAAGGGTCAGCGGAAGAGATCATGGAATAAATAGAAAAATCAGTGGTAACAAATCACTAACATCAGACAGTATTTATCCAAGAGTTTTAAAGGAACTCGAGGATGAAAGATCTTAAGTACTAATGATGGTGTGTAAACTCTAACTTAACACTGTCTCCATACCAGAGGCTTTGAGAATAATTAACCCGGTAAGAATTTTTAGGATAGCTCCAAGAAAGATCTAGAAAACTGCAGACCATTAAGTTGACATCTTTACCAAACAAACTAGTGCAAACTACCCTGAAGAAAAGTATGAGCAGGCATGTAGATAAAAAAGATGTTATGGACAAGAGTCAGCTTTTGAGAGGCAAGACATGCCTTGCAGATCCACTGGAATTTTTTTTAAGGAATGAACGTGCCATAGGATGCATCTAATCTGGTCTACTTAGGCTTCCATATGATGTAAGATAATTCCATCAAACACAGTCCATTAAAGAAACCAGGCTGTTGTTAGACAAAAGAAGTGTCTTACATAGAGCAGTCATTTGATGAAAGTATGGCAAGAGAGAGTATGGAGTAATGGTAAATTATCACAGGGAAGAGGATTACTAATTGAGTTGCACAAGAGTCAGGAATAAGAAGACCTATGCTGTTGAAAAGATTCAGGACCACAAATGACCCAGGAAGTGACTAGTGAGGTGACAAGTCTGTGATGATATTAAGTTCTGCAGGATCATAATAACAAGTACTATCTGTTAAGAGCATTACAACACTGAGTTACTGAAACAATAAAATGGCATAGCCAATTAAATGCAGAGAAGTGCAATGCAACATAAAGAGAGAAAAAAACCCAAACCCACCAAGGGCTATCAATTGACTATTACTACTCCAGAATGAGATCTTGAGGTTTTTATAGATTGGTTTTGTACATTTCTCAATACTCAGTAAAAAGAAATAACTCAAAATGTTAGGAACTACTAGTAAAGAAATAGAGAATTAAACAGAAAACATTGTTAGGCCTTCACATAAATTCACCCAAATGCTATTCAAGTTGTGTCCCTTCTACTTTCGAGGAGACACACTTCAACAGTAAGGAAACAGAGGGATGACAAGGATGAGCCAAGGTGCGGAACCAGCTACAAAAGCATGATCAGCTTGAAAGGTAAATGCTAAAAGTTTATATGATCTTGCAAGAAACTAGACAAATCTATGGAAGAAAAATCCATCCAAGGTACACTTTCTGGCTCCTGAATCTCAAACACTTTAGAATGGGATAGGTTTCTAGGGCAGTATCATTATGTGATTTCCCTCTTCATTAGGCAGCTGTAATTGATTACTGCCAGAGACAGGATACTTGACAATATTGACTTTTGGTGTTACCTAAGGGAGTATCTGTTCTTACATGTTTCTGAATAGTAAAACAGACAATATCTGAACCTGTAAAGTCTTGATTCCTTTTTATGTACACTTTTCCATTGCTTTTTTATTATTGGAAGTTTATAACTAAGCATGCCCACACTGCAGAGTACAGGAATAGTTTCATTATGGATAAAAAGATGCTGTGGCCTTTTCCTATGTAAACAAAAGCTTTTCTGACACTTCTTTTGTTAAGCATATGCCTGAACACATGTTTCTTCAAGACACTCTGTAAACACATAAGCTAGGAAACTAGAGATCTTGCTGAAGCAGCTTTCATCTAGTAATGAGTAGTGTGGTTTTTTTTTTCCCCCACTATGCATAACAGTAGTTCAGCTTTAGTTAGAACTAAGGATCTGGTTTTGCTTCCTATTGCCCTCCTCTGTGCCTGAAGGTGGCAGCATCAAGATGCTAATAATTTAGCAGTTCTAATCAAACAGAACATCAGTTAGTCTTAAAAATAAATTTGATTTGCAATTTGAAAATGAATAGGTTAACTAACAAGTCCTCAAAGGATAGAGGGATCAAAGGCAATGGGTTATACTAATTAATTTAAAATAATGTCTCAATTATTTTGTTGGAATCATGCACAATAGGTATTAATAATAGTTTTTGAATAATAAATGCAAGTTATTATGTTCTAGATGATAGACTTTCTTAAAACATATTCATAAAGCAAAATTTAAAAACTTAGTATTCTCTTGTATTTATTACATCTGTTCATATCCTGTTGCATGTCAGCAAGCAGAGGGCTTCACCTGTTCATTTTAATGTATCTTTTTAAGATCTATACGTAATGCAAATGTTACTTCATCACTTCAACCACTTCAACTGCAGCATAACTGGCATATTTCACATGGAAGGAAATTTGATACAAAATTTGGGAAAACAGACACCAAACTCAGCATAGATGTATAATACTACATCAGAGGTCTGAGAGCAAATGACAAGAGTGATGCAAGCAAACACACATACAATTACTTTGGCCTTATTGTTTTCTACTCTAAAGTGGATATATCAAGAGTGAGCAGAAAAGTGACAATGGAAAACAGCTTTAGCACTGTGCTTTTAAATTTTTTATGAATATGGAAAATACTGCTTCCACTCAAAATCCCATTGCTAGAGTAGACCACACTTGACTATGGGCTTGCAACAGGATTTTGAAGTTGTGTTAAACTGTACCATTTAATTTTACGTAAAAAAGGGAGAACAATAAAGTAATTTTACAGATGTTTGTATATAAACCTAGAAGGCAATAGCAAAACATTAGCATATAAAAAAGTAATCATGGACTGATATGGATAACATTCAAATAGTTTTGTAATGGTCAAATTAGGATCTCCTTATTTACTGTTGAACCACATAAATCTCAAGAAATCCTGTAAGCTGGAAGTTGTTGGAAACTGGGAGATTTTAAGGCAAAAGATACCATTTATGTTTGCCGTTTCCTACATGCAAGCTTACAAACATTGTTGGAAACTGAATTCTGAACTGAATACACAGGTCGGAGTGTTACATAATCTCAGGTAGCCTCTAACATGGTCAGGAAAAGCATCCGTGCACTACAAGTGTGACCCAACTGTCAAAGGCCACTGCCAAATTGGATTTACCCTGTATGCAGTTGAACTCAAAGAATGGGATTTTTTGCAACTCATGGAGATAGACAAAAAGTACTGTAAGTACACAAGCTCTGAATGGTACATTATCTATCTGGGAAATGTACTTTGACAAAAGCATTTTGTAAGCAAAAAAAGCTTAGTGGCTTAAGCAGTGGTGTTACATTTTAGAATGAGATCTGATTAAGCTTGTCTCTAGCTTGAGAATCAGCATGAGAGACTCACTATATGGTACTGGCAAAGTTGCATAACTTCTGTCATTTTTTTCAATAGTCATTAAAGTAATAGTAAAACAAACCTGGAATTACCACCTGTTATTAAAATCACATGACAATTCCCTTTAATAGGACTCCCTCCTCAATCCCTTCAAGCATTACTAGCATAATTCATTCTGGCTGAAAATCCTATATAATGAGGTTTTTATTCAAGCTAAAATTTCTGGATATAGTCATAAAGGTTTAAAAATGTTCCCAAAGAAAAATGAGGTACAAACATGACATTGTGCCTATGCTAAAAAATGTTAATTAAATTAGGACCCCTAAGCTTTGAATCAAGGACTTTAAACTCGGCAGATAACTTCTGTGCTAAGGTTTTGCATGTAGACTAATCTATATGTAGGGTTGTCTGGGCTGCAAAATTCTTATAGAATTTACCTATGTCATACACTTTTATAAAAATAATGTTCACAAATAGGAATATTTAGTTTAACATCTCAGAAGAGTTCATTGTTGCTATGCTTTCAGACCTCTCACAAATTCTTCCATAGACAAACAAGAGTGAACACAAAAAATCCCAGAGTTCTGAGGAATGCTCTAGTCAAGCTAATGACTTTTCCCATGATAGTCTTTGCCAGCTACTCCAACTGAGGGAGGAGCTAGATACTGGAGATTTGTGATACTAGCAGTTTGTGAATCTCGAGTTTACCACCACACTGATAAAATACCTGGTTTCAGTAGAAAATATTCCTGTGTTGGAATTCTTGGGCTTTTTTTAGTTTGCTTTTTTTTTCCCAATCAAGGGATGTACACAAAAAAGTCAGCAGTAGAAAGAGCATTATTGGAATCATAACGTCAAGCACTCAAGATGAGGCTCTGGTTGCCAGCACAAAATTAACTAACCCACATTGCTCTGACGGATTATAATGTACTCCTTAACTACAAGAATACATACACTATTTCTTAAACACTTCAGCTTTTCCGGGACAGTGAATAGATCTCCCATGGAATCAAAGCGCAGTAATGAAGGAGGCTGTTCACTGTAGGACCTCTGTCTAACTTGTTATAGAAATGGAAGCTATATAATAAATAAAATACAATCTTGCAGAGAGAAAAAAGGATGGTTTCCTGGCTCACACTGTTGAATTCTATCCTACAGAAACAGTTTTTCTTCCTGAGATTTCAGGAATTGAGGAAAGCAGATCTCTCATGCTTAATTAATACTGCATAGTCTTTTTTTTCTTATTACCTGATTTAGTGATGTGGTCCTGTTAGCATAAATGTTTCTTTCTCACAAATGAAATTGAAATGGAGAGAAATTTTCTATGAATAAAGCCTTATGTAAAACTTAGGACTCTAAGAAACTAAGTAGTAAATGTTACCCACATTATGGAGATCTGTGACCTTACGTTCTCAGTAATTCTGTTTCCTTTCTACAAATAGGGGTTAATTCCACCACTCACCCACAAGGATGTTATGAAGATTAATTAGTGTTTGTGAAAAACTCAGAGAATATAGTGATGTGCACCAGCGAAGAACTCTTGAGGAAATTAATCATTTCTTCTTTACAGCAGGAACTGAATAGACTACAGTAAATAATATATGGGGCAATGCAACAAACCATAAGGAGAAGACAAAATATTGAAAAGCTGCTTATTAGCTGAGCATTATTTATTTTGGGTACTTAATAAGAAAGGGTTCCTGTAACTAAAGATTGCTGTAATCCAAATGCAAAAAGTACAAACAAAGAGTGGAGGAATAATTCTGATTCCTCACCTTCTTAACTTCTGAGTTCTGTGCAAACATAATAATGTTCTTATTTTTTTAATATAGCAATAATGACTGTGTTATAATGCTATTTTTATTTTAACAGGTTGAAATTTCTGAAGCATTTTGAGATCCAATAACGGAAGATGCAATGAAATATCTAATTACCATGTTAAAAAGCCATATTGACTCCAAAGAAAGAGATAGAACAGTGGCTAATTCACTGTCTGTCAGAATCAGAGCCAATACAAAACCAGTTCTTCTATGCTGATGAGTGATGCTTATCACTTACTGTCTATGAGTGATAATATTGCAGAACAGAAAATACGCCAACTTGATTTTTTGCTTCAGCAGACCGCATGTGAGAATATAAACCATATTTAAATTAGAATATAAAAATAAACATATAATTAGTGCAGCATTTTCCATTAAGTATTTTTAATTACTGAAGTTGAAAGCTGCAACTTATTACAATTGTAGGGAGCACATTTTTTTCCTGAACTCCTGTTGTTACAGACTGTAATACATTATCTGGTAATCTTCACCAATTACCAGCTAGTAGTATTTAGCAACACACAGTCCTGTTAAAAATGTTTTTAAATAATCGCCAGTAAATGCAAGTTTCAACTTTTGCTCCAGTTTTCAGATTTCTAATAATAGAGCATTTGAGCTTTATAAATCTTAGAAATCTAATTAGACAATGTTAAGTTCTCTCTAGCTGAAGTCACAGATGTTTCATACTGGGAAAATCAGCAAGCCCCAGGGTTTGTTTGGTCTAGTATAGTGTCAAATTTTCATGGATAATTTAATAGCTAATAACTCTAATTCTTTCCCATAAACCAAGAGATGATAAATAATGATTGCTCTAAAGCCATAAAATTAACCCTCCAGGCTAAAAAAAAATTTTCAGGAACCATTGAGGAGATTAATTTCTGGTACTTAATGTTTCCTTATTACTAATTGTCTCTGAGTTGTATACATCTCACAATATGAAAGAAAATGCAAATAAATCCACTGAAATTGTGCAATTCAGAAAGAAATATACATCAAGGATGCTCTGTTCATGCACTGATTAGACTTTAGTGAATTTTTTAAATTTTTTTTTCTTATTGGGTTCTAGTAACAACAGTTTATGGTCACATCTGATGTTTCCTCCAACAAAATAGCAGCTTCTATCAAGAAAAGTAAGATTTTCTTCTTTCAAAGTGGTTTGTTTGTTTGTTTGTTTTAATGTTTTTTCTCCTTTGCAAAATTATCAAATGAAATGTAATAATTCTTCTTCCTTTAAATAGAACTAGACATACAAAGGTAACTATTTAGTTTTTATATGTTTGAGAAGATATATTGATTTTTTTCTGAAGAACATCAAAGTAACATTTAGCTGTTTTTAATAAGGCTAACAGCAGGTTGGGGCTTATTTGTTTTTACAAAATCATTAGCTGAGTCACTGTGTGGAATTAACTGGGTATACCAGGTGAACAATGCTCTATTGCAAGGGTTTCCCAGATTCTTTTAGAAAAGCCACACCATAAATAAGATGGGTTTGCAGATAATCATCCATTTTTTATGTTCCATCAGACCAGTTGGTAACAATTTTTCTCTCTCCTATTCTTTTTAATACAGAGGAGATGGCTTTACTTTTAAGCAGAATGGAAACAGAGTGCTGGCAATAAATAAAGAATGGGAATAATGCCTAAATGTGGAAACTCAGCAAAATTCAGAAAACACATAAATTCTAAAGACATACTACAGTATTTGGGAATAGCAGTTTATCTAATCAAAAGTTATGTGCAAAACTGTGAGGAGACTCTTACAGAATTATGCTACCATGGGAAAAAAATGGGTACTGAATATACAGTCTTTGAGGAAAATGGATTTCAACTGGTCATAAATTAAATGACTGTCCTGGTTTCGGCTGGGGTAGAGTTAATTGTCTTCCTAGTAGCTGGTACAGTGCTATGTTTTGGGTTCGGCATGAGAAGAATGTTGATAACACACTGATGTTTTCAGTTGTTGCTAAGTAGTGTTTAGTCTAACGTCAAGGGTTTTTCAGCTTCTCATGCCCAGCCAGCAAGAAGGCTGGAGGGGCACAAGTTGGGAGGGGACACAGCCAGGGCAGCCGTCCCAAACTGGCCAATGGGGTATTCCGTACCATGTGATGTCATGTCCAGTATATAAACTGGGGGGAGTGGGGCTGGGGAGATCGCTGCTCGGGAACTAACTGGGCATCGGTCAGCGAGTGGTGAGCAATTGCATTGTGCATCGCTTGTTTTGTATATTCCAATTCTTTTATTATTATTATTATTGTCCTTTTATTATTATTATTATCATTATTAGTTTCTTCCTTTCTGTTCTATTAAACTGTTCTTGTCTCAACCCACGAATTTTACTTTTTTTCCCCCGATTCTCTCTCCCATCACACTGGGTAGGGGGGAAGTGAGTGAGCTGCTGTGTGGTGCTTAGTTGCTGGCTGAACCATGGTTAAACCATGACAGAGAGCAAAAGACAAAGCTAGAAAGTTATAAACAACTGTTCTTCACCTCTGTTTCTTGTAGCTGCTAGTTTTAATTACTCAAGAGAAGCATGCCATAAAGAACTTCAAAGACACAAAAATGTAAGGTGCATTATGAGGTTAATAATAAATAATCTTTAAAGTTGATTAATTCAGAAGTGAAAGGAAAATAAACTATCCATACAATTTCTAGCATTTTAAATTACCTAGAAAGACTACAAAGAGTTCAATGATTATTTTAATTCAGTACGCAGATCCAGCTGGAGAAGTAAACAAGACATACGAACGTGTGCAAAACAGTATGGAGAATAATATAGAGGATGTTCCAATACCATTATATACATTAATCTTTAATTTGCAGTTATAGTTTCTCAATTTCAAGAATCAGACTGTACAGTTCGGAAAATTATGAGGACAACTGCCAACTACAGTGAAAACTCACTGAAGAACAGAGATCAAAGACACTACGTTAAGAATATGAAAACATAAAAAATAATAATACAGAACAGATAGGAAGATCTGTTCTCCCTCAATGCAAAAATAGTTGCTTAAATAACTGAAAGAAAAAAATAATTAAAAAAAATTATGTGACAGAATTTCAATACTATTTTTATATTAAACGTATGTGTACACTCTCTAGCCATGGAAGAACTTACATGTGCACAAGCCAATCAGGTGATTTCCCAATTATATCTGTGCTTACTGATCTCATTTGATAATGCAAAACGCAACACTATCCAGCCACTGTGTCAACAAAGAAAAGTTGTTCCACTTTTTTTTTTTTTTTTAAAGCTACATGTTGTTTTGGACTCATTTCTATAATTGATTTTGAGATATTTGAAAGCCAGAAAAGTTTTCTTCTTTTGATTCCAGTTCATTTTTTTCATTTTCCCAATGGTAGTAATGTTGCTAACTTGAGCATCCTATGACCTGATGAAAAAAATCTGAATATATATACATGTAAGTTGATGGAATTTATCGCCTGGGGAAAAGGCTATGTACAATTGCTGTATACAAATATTGTTCAGGAAAGCAAAAAACCCAGAAATATTACTTTGAACTTGCTTTGACAATGCTCACATACTGGTTGGGGAAAAAAAAAAAAAACCAAAAACAACAAAAAAAGGTGTGACTTCTTTATGTTTGTGTATGTATTCTCAAATGCTGAATTAACCTGTAAGATTCAGAACAAAGAGTTGTGGTGCTGCCACAGAAGTCTGGAAGTCAGTTGCCAAGTACATATACCCCGATAGGTAAGATGAGGACTTTGACTGTGTCTTTTTCTTTGTGACTATTCTGCATTTATTCTGATAATAATGAATTTTCTAAAAGTTGTTCAAGTACACTGCCATTTCTAATTTAAATATAATTTAAATTCTTTTTTTCTGACAATGAGGAGGCATCTCTCCCACAACACACCTAGGAATATTAAGCGAGTACTTAGACTACAAAGACTCTTAGATTAGTATCAAAACACTGCTCTTTCCTCTTCTCTACAAATCTTTTTGGAAAGAACAATGGAATTATTGGCATGTAATGAAAATTAAAATCAAATGCAAGTCACACTACTACAAGACTTTGAAATAGCCTACCGGATAATTTTTAATAATCTGTGCCCACATTCTTGTTCCGTCTTCTAAACGCTAGCTCAGCCTCAAAATCAGCTGGCTTATGCTAAGAATTCAAAACCTTTACATTATTCTGTAATTAAATCTACCTTGGGTAGATTCTGTTCTTCTTACACTGGTCTACACAAGCCTGCAGGCTTAGGTACATAAATAATTTACTGGTTTAACAACATATGACAGATCAGCTGAGCTGTGGGAACTGTGTGCACAGCAGATGAGAAGCAAATCCAGTTAATTTAGACGGCAACTAAGGGACAGCAAAATACCTTTTTTTCTTGTATTACTTAAGATTGTACACACAGACAGTTGCTGTGTCCCAGTAGGTATACAAGGTAGCATAGTAACTGGCTTCCTTTCTCTTGAGAAAGGTCTTGTGCAATCACTTCTGTTCTGGTTTTCCCTCTTACACAGACCATACCGGTTTATGTCTTTTCAGGTGTTGCAGAAGTAAACATCCTAACCTGACAATATCTGTCTCCCTAATTCCAGTTGACATAAAAAAAAAAAAAAGTGTTTTCATGAGGAATGGATTACTGAAAAAGCAATAGAAAGTCAGGAGCTTTTAAACTTAGATGTACTAATCAATAGACAATGTGTAACAAGTCTAACTCTAAATTGAATCACAAAGAACAAAGTTAATTACATATTTAACTTTTTCCCTGAAAATACCTGTCACACTGTCCATCTTCTGTAGTTTCAAAAGCCCCTGATCTTTGAAAGTCTTTTTTTTTTTGGTCTCCTATTACAGCTAAGGAGTGGCCTTCTAAAATAAGTATGCACTGCCTTTGTTAGCCTTCCTGGCTCCCAGAAGAACCACCTCTCTGTCTGGCTGCTTCCCATCCTCTCTGCTTTAGCTTACAAGTCCTCATCAGGAAGCTGTCCCCAAAACAGAGCAGATTTTACTTACAAATATGTAAAAAGCTAATATAGTTGATACATCAAACAGTTATTTTTAGTGCTTGCATTCATTTTTTTTCTCAGATTTGAAAGCATCAGCTGTGTCTGCTGTGTTTTATGAAACCTTCAAATACTTACTCTGCTTGTATATGCAGCACACTGCTGAAGTGTTGTCTTAAGGTATTTTTTGTCACACTGAGGTGATATAAAGAGTTCTAACAAGTTATGTATCTATGTATTTTATAGAGAGAAATAATGATGTATGTTTGTATAAAAACTATGATCAGCAAGAATTAATCTTCCACAGCATTTAACTTGGGTAGCTCCTTTCTTCCCAGAGCCCTGGTTTCTAGAGTGGGTGGGAGTCCACTCTCTCTCTTCCACTACCCACTGGAGTAGGTGGGATGTTACCCCTCTCTCCAGAGGATCTGGAGAGACTGGGTACATGGCAGGGTTGAATGGCCTAGAACTTACCTTGGAAAAAGGACTCCAGCAAGCACGCTGGGTGTTTGGACACCCTTAATTTGCTTTGTCCTAGGTGTGAGGATTACCTACAAGCCAGAGGAAGAAGAAACCTTATCCTCTGGCTAAGGAGCTATTATCAGATGGCCATTTGTTTTTTCTTTCCTGAAAAAACTGTGAGAGTAATATCTTATCAAATTTTTGCCTTTCTATAGATTGTATGAAGATTCTTTGTCCTCATAAAAGAATAAGACCAGTGTCTACACAACTCAAATCTGTGAACAGAATTTTCATGTCATAAGTTGTAAAAAACCCAGTCAATTAAATGCAATAGTATTTTGTTGGGTATGTTGGGTAAATTGCAGGAAAAAATTGGTGGCTTGGGAATTATTCCTCTAGAAAAGCTAATTTCTTTGTATGCATAATTTTAAATACTTCAAAGTAATTAGGAAATATACTTCATAAGCAATTTTAAAATTAAAAAAACCCACAATATTTATTGCTTTAAAACAGTTTTTGCAAATATGCACATTCTTGTTAACCATTAAAGGAAGTTATTCTTCTAGCCTACCAATTCCGGGGCTTTGAAAAAAGCCCCTACATTAATTAAATCTATTTTGGCATCACTGGGTTATCAGGTGTTATATTATAAAGTGAGAGGAAAGTAAATTTTGAATTATCAGTATCTACAGTTTATTCTTTTGCTTTTTAATGAGCATTCAGAAAGCCTGATAGCTTTGCAAGGTGTTAACTGCCCTTTGCTCATGGCACATATCTCTGGCTTGGGGAACTTCAGCAGCCACCCAAAGACAATCACTGTAAGACAATAATCCCAATCAAACCAAGTTCTTGCTTGGAGTCAGGTGTTAGTGGGGACAAAGCTATAGAAAGTCCATGTCGATGTCCTTAAAGAACTGTATTCTTTTAACTTAGTCTCAGACTTTTCTTGTCATTGCAAAGCAAACAAATATCTGGCTGGTTATATCTCAAATTTACCTCTTCCCCATACCAACTGTATTAAGCTATCAAAACAGCATGCACAGGCACACGCATGTCTAATCACATTTCTTTGCTTAATTATAGCTTTATTTTTAAACTTACATATTTTCTGGGTTTCTTAAAGCTTTTCTGAACACAATCTTTATTTTTCTGTTTGTACACAGAGATAGAATGAAAGGCAACACATCTGAGTTGGATTAGTTACTAGCAAAAAATGTTATACCACTAAAGAGGGTCAAATACTAGAACAATTTGCCCACAGCAGCTTTGGAGTGTCCTTGAAAGTGTTCAAGACTCAAGTGGACCTGGCCCTGAGAAACCTGATTTAAAAAGGCCTGCTCCGAGCAGGTGCTTGAACTAAATTTCTGGAGATCCTTTCCAGCCTCAATTATTCTACAAATCTATGAAAGCAGTTGCCTGTGTTTTCCATTAAAATTATGTATGCTTTACAAGATCTGAAACTGCAGAAATAGGGTGGGGAGGAGAAAGAAGTATGACTGTAGCCTCGCAATGAGTCCAGTCCCTAGAGGGATTTTGGCCCTTGCTCTCAATACTTACTGACTCTTTTTATTCAGTTTCTCTTGAATGCAAAACACATAAACACAAATTAAAACTGAGACTCCTACTTTCATCCTAATCAGGAAGATATAGTTGAGCTCCCTCTTTGCTCTCATGAATCTTAAGACACCTGTGACGATTTCTGCATTTGGCATCAGTAAAGGTGGAATTAGATTGTAAGCAGAAAAAAGTGATTCGACCACCTCCATCTGAATCCTAGAAAGGTTTTCAGGCCATGAATACTTATTTCACAGATGTGTCTACTACAAGGCTACAGCCTAGTTTCACATCCAGGTGGAATTCATGAAAAGCAGCATCCTTCAGCAATTTGCATGGTTTATGTATCTCCTGTTCAGTCTTCTAGCTACTGTGCATACTCAGTCCCCATGCAGTTTACCCTCAGATTTTAAGATGTGACCAAAAGAGGCATACTGAGAAGAAACTTTCTGACTTAATAACCCTGACTGAGCAGAAAGTTGGGTAAGACTAGACTGCTTTCCTTTCAGTTCCCTCCTTTTTTCCACAGCTGTTTCGTCCCATTTCTCCCTGTGGAAAAGCCCAGCCCTCTGCACTGCCAGTCACTGGCCCACGTCCAGTCCCTGGGGCTCTGCTACCTCCTTCAGGTGCCAGGCAGTTGGATCCATCTGTGGTCTGGTCCCAGTCTGCTTCGCTCACTTTAAACCTGTTAGAAATCCTTGAACACTATAAAACTGCTGGATCCCTGTGTTAGATATACTCCACAGGCAGAACCAAGGAGAGTTGGCTTTTCTCTTTCTTACCTACACAGCATTATCAGCAATTCTGTGTCCAACATATTTTGTATTTTTTAAGTTTCAATATATACTCTTTTTAAGTTTCAATATATACTCAAAATATGTAAGTTCACATTTTAGGTACTGAAATTATTTTCAATTCCCTTGTGAAAGCTTTCATTAATTTCTTAAACTGATTTTAAAAAGCAGTAGGGAAAACAGCAGTCAAACCTATCACTGGCTTCTCAATATAATAACAAAAAGAGCTTCACTATTCAAAAAGTACCACTGATAACACAGTGCATAGTTTATTAACAATACAGCTAAAGGATAATTTTGAACTGGAAATTCAAAATTATATAAAACACATCTAAAACCTCAGAAATTAAAAATTTCATTCATGTATAAATTTCTGCTATGAGACAAATAAAATAAGCAAGTTCTCTCTATATCTTGTTAATTAAATTTTTATCTAAATGTACAGAAATCAACATAAGAGCAAGACATCTGTTTTCTCAAAGCACATTTTGTCAAAATTAAAAATATTAATTGGTGGCTGTGAAATTTATTTTGTAGTAAAGGAAAAAATAAATAAACTGCAAACAACCTGAAATGTCAACCTGCTATTCTACCTATTTTTGCTGAATATACTTTAAAGCTTTGATTTTAGAAAGCAAGTAAATATGGCTGTGAATCATACTCTCATAACATGAGTTAACCCAATTATGGCTTATAAATAAATAGACAGATGTAACCTCTTCACAGGACTCTGTGGGGATTTTTATCTATTCATGATTGCTTTTGCCTAAAAGCTAGAATAGTGTTTGGATGCTTTATCAGTAAATAGATACATACAAATCGAGAAGTACGAATATTCCCCTTTTAACTAAAAGTGTTAATGACTTTACCGCTCATAACACAAATGCAAGTTTTGCATTTGCACCTGATGATACAAATAGTTGCCAATTGACTTCAAATATATTCTTTTGAAGTGTTAACGTTGTTATTATTGTTTCCTTGTTTTAGCCATGACCTCCAGCTATAATGCTTATACAGCCTGATTGATTATTCTTGTCCACAATAATATGTGCACTCATCTATAAAGGAATCCTGTATTAGCAACATTTATGTTTGGGCTAAAAAACTTGTTTGTCTTAGAACCTAGAGAAAGTTATTTGACAGTAATGTTTAAATATGAAGAAAATTCACATAAACATGATCTGATATTCTAGCTTGGTCAAACATGGTTTTGTTTTGTTTTGTTGTAGTTCACACACAGGATATTACCATCTCTTCAAATGTTCTCATTTTACAAACCAGAAAACATCATGAAAACAGATAATTGCTCAGCAACCACTTCTGTGGATCACATTGTGCCCTATGCTGATCACCATAATGTCACAACAGTGTTTTGCTATTGCATTCAATGGTGTTAGGCTTATACACAGTGCCCATCTGCATAAATTGTCCTCTGTTGACTGGCTGCAGCTCGGAAAGGACTTCTGTTGCCAATAGCTAACAAGCTCTCCCTTTATATCAAGTGCTATAGGCCCATGTTTTTGAAGTGGAAGGATCAGAGTTTTTAGATCTGCAGATTTGTGAAGCTTGTTAAAGCTTTTTATTAAATTCAGCTAATTTCAGAACTGTAGAATGGTAAAGTTATTCTCTTTTTGCAGTCCAAATATATAGTATTTGTTCTTTTATTTTTAGATTTACATAATTCTTTTGTAAGTGAATTGTGAAAACCATGGTGCATATTTTCCCACAATATTCCGTGGTCCATGCCAAGCTGGTGTTATTTATTGACTGGGGTTATTTGGACTGTCTCAAATTAGGGTAAAAATGTCTTACAAGCATATCTGCTGATTGCACTGTAAGCTGTTATAATAAAAGTTAAAGCAAAATGCATTGAAAAAGGCTTAGATACAAATTGATATGGGGAAACCTGATACACAGATTTTCCTCCATAGGGAAAGCAATACATCTGCTGTTGTATTGTAAGAAAAGATTTAATTCATAACAAGTGAAATCACCCTGTCATTTGCAGAAGAACAAAAAGTAATGCTCAATAACAAACTCAGGAGATGTGTTCTAAAATACCACTGGCCAAGAAAAAAACGTCAAAATAGCATAAAAATACACAGAATATAGTTTTATCACTTTATATTACTTTGTAAGATTTCTTAGACAATGAAGGGTGACATTACATTTTTACATCAGATATCTTTTCCAAAAGCATATATATATATATATATAATATCTTTCTGACACCGATATTTTGAGAGGTGATTTCAAAATATATATGCACTATTTCATTACTGCAAGCAGAAACTTCCTAAATAAGTTACAGGTACATAATTTAATTCTTTGTTTAAGGGATTTAAGTTTTTATAATTGTCCTAGTTTCAGCTGGGATAGAGTTAACTGTCTTCCTAGTAGCTGGTACGGTGCTATGTTTTGAGTTCAG
>JANHGO010000001.1:49729659-49768648 GCA_024606505.1 Aquila spilogaster
CAAACAAAAAAAAAAAAAAAAAAAAACCACAAAAAAAAAAAAAAAAACAGGAGCCATTGAGAAGATAAATTTCTGGTACTTAATGTTTCTTTATTGCTAATTATCCCTGAGTTGCATACATCTCACAATGTGACTGAAAATGCAAATACACTGAAATGGCATAATTCAAAAAGAAATATACATCAAGGACATTGAAAATATCTTTGATCTGTTGCACACAATGATTAGGCTCCAGTAACATCATGATTTTTTTTTTCCCTTTTAGGTTCCAGTAAAAAAAATAAGTTTATCGTTATATCCAATGTTTCCTCCAACAAAACGGAAGTTTCTATCTAAAAAAGAGAGATCTCTGTTTCTAAATTTAAATGTAACTTTGTTTGCCTTTGCAGAATTGCAAATAAGATAATTCTTATTAATTTAAATGGAACTAAAGATACATAATATGAGTCTGTATTTGAGAGCTTGCCCTCTATAAGAAGATATATTTTTTTTTTCTGAGGAATAAAAACCAGAATAACATTTAGTTGTTTTTAATAAGGCTATAAATGATATATGCTCTGTAACAAATTGCTATTGCAAAAGTTTGCCTATACTTTTAGAAGAGCCATCCAGTAAATATGATGGGTTTGCAAATATTCATCCATTTCCTGTGTCCCATCAAAGCAGTCAGTAACTGTTCTTTGTATCTCCTTTTTAGTGAGGAAGATCAGTTTGATTTTAAGCAAAATGGAAATACAGAGACAATACATAAAGAATTGGAAGAAAGCTTAAATGTGGAAACTCAGCAAAATTCACCAGACACGTAAATTGTGAAGACATACCACAGTATTTGGGACAGTAGTTTAATCAAAATGTATGTGCAAAAGACTGAGGATATCATTACAGAATTATACTGCTACTGGGAAAAAAAAGGGTACTGAATATATGCATTCTGAGGTAGATGGATTTCAACTGGTCATAAATAAAATGACCAGAAGACAAAATGGGATGATTTAGACAAACTGTTCTTCATCTCTTAAGTGTTTGTTTCTTTTAACAGTTTGTTTTAATTATTCAAGAGCAGTTGACCATAAAGAACTTCAAAGACACAAAAAAGTTAAGCGCACTAAATGGTTATTAGTGGAGCATCTTTAAAGTTGATTAATTTTGAAAAGAAAGGAAAATAAACAACCCAAACCATTTCTATTGTTTTAAATTAACTGGAAATACTACAAACAGTTCAATGATTATCTTAACTCAGTATGCAGATCCAGTCAGGGGAGCAAGTAAAAGGTATGCAAAACAACGTAGAGAATAATGTAGAGGGAGATCCAGTATAGTTAATCCAATAAATAAATCTCAAATTTAAGTAAACACTTGCTGTTATAGTCTCTCTATTTCAAGAGTCAGATTGTACAGGTCAGAAAGTGATGAGGACAATTGTCAACTACAGTGGAAACTTAATTAAGACCTAAAACATGGGTATTATATTTTAGACAA
This sequence comes from Aquila spilogaster, assembly GCA_024606505.1. Taxonomy (NCBI): domain Eukaryota; kingdom Metazoa; phylum Chordata; class Aves; order Accipitriformes; family Accipitridae; genus Aquila; species Aquila spilogaster. Next base: position 49,731,139 of record JANHGO010000001.1, read on the forward strand.
AATAATATGAAAACAAAATATAATAATACTGAGAAGGTACAATTTTCTCAGTTTATAATTTGTTGATCAAGTAAAGAAAAAATTAATACAAATGGGACAGAACTTCAATGCTGTTTTCATATTAAATGTGCATGTTCTATCCTTGGATGTTTGCACAAGGCAGTCAGGTAACTTCCAGATTCCATTCGTTCTTCCCTATCTCTTTAGGAATGCAAAATGTAATGTTATCCAGCCATCATGTCAATAAAGAAAGTTCTTCCACATTTAAAAGAAAAAACAACTAGATGGTATTTTGGATTATATATTTGATTTTGTGGTATTTGAAAGCCAGAAAAAGTTATTTCAAGGTGTTTTTTTCCTTTTCCCATTGATAATAAGTTTGAAACACTGAGCTTCTTAGGACTCAATGAAAAAGTATCTGAATATGTACATACACTAAATATATACTAAATATAGTATATGTACTAAATACATATCTTTGGATATGTAAGTTGATTGAATTTATAGCCTAGGGAGTAAGACTGTGTTCATCTGTGGTATGATACACTGATAAAAATATTGCCCAGAAAGGCAAAAAGTAACAGAAACATTACTTTGAGCTAGCTTTGGCAATGCTTATACACCAGTCTGGCAACAACAACTTTCTAAGAGTTGTATATGTACTCTCAAATGCTGAATTAATCCGCAACATTGGAACAAATTGTTATGGTGCTGCCACAAAAATCTGAAAGTCAGTTGCTAGATACATACACACTACTGAGTAAGACTACAACTCTCTGTCTTTATAAACATTCTGAATTAATTTTGATAGAAAGGAATTTTCTAATGGTTTTTTCAAGTACACTGCCTTTATTAATTTAAATTTACCTTTTTTTTTTTTTTTTTGTCTGACAATCAGAAAGGATCTCTTCCACAACACATCTAGGAATATTAAATAGAAACTTAGGCTACAAAGACTTTTGCATTAATATTAAACATTTCTCTTCTCTGCAAAACTTTTTTTGGAAAGAACAACAGAATTAAATGCAAGTCACAGGGCTTACTAAAGACTACAAAGTGATCTATAGGATGAATTTTAATGACCTGCCCCCAAGTTCTTGCTACATCTAAATGCTAACTTAGCCTTCTTATGCTAAGAATTCAAAACTTTTACATTATTTTGTAATGACGTTTATCTCAGGTAGACTGAACTTTTCTTATGCTGGCCTACACTATTCTATGGGTATAGATACCTTCTTAATTCACTGGTTTAATGGTGTATCACAGACTAGCTGAGATGACATAACTGCCTGCAGAGCAGATGAGATGCTAATCAAGATAATTTAGATGGCAATTAAAGGACAGCAAGGACGTTTTTTTCCTTGTTCTGTTAGTTTAAGGCTGAACACACAAGCAGCTGCTGTCTCAGGGTGTTACCCTGGGCATCTCCTAACTGCCTTCCTTTCACAGAATCACAGTGTTATAGAAGCTGGAAGGAATCTCTGAAGACCATCTAGTCCACCCTCTTTCCAAAGCAGGTTCCCTACAGTAGGTAACACAGGAAAGCATCCAGGCAGGTCCTGAATATCTCCAAAGAAGGAGACTCCACAATCTCTCTGGGTGCAGCCTCTCTTGAGTAAGATCTCAGGCAAGTACTTCTGTTATTGTATGTGCCATGTCAGTTTATAGCTTCCCAGGTACCAGAGGAGTGAAAATCCTAATGTGACAACATCTGTCTTCTTAATTCCAGTTGATGAAATAAAAAAAATAAAATGTTTCCATGACAAACAGGGTTACTGAGAAAGCAATACAAATTCAGTAGCTTTTAAACTTGGATGTACCAATCAATACATAACATGTCACAAGTCTAGCTCTAAACTGAATCACAGAAAACAAAGTTAATTACAAATTTAACTTTTTTCCTTAAAATGTCTGTCAGATTGACCAAGCTCTGTCAAGTAGCCAAGGAATTCTCACCCCAAACACGTATGTGTTGCACTTATTACCTTTCTGAGCAAAAGTATGTGCCTGTCTGGTTTGCTGTTTCCCAACCTGTGTGCTTAGCTCACAAGTGCTTATCAGAAGGTTGTTTCTAACCCTGAGCACATTCTATTCAGATGTTTTAAAAGTTAAAACAGTTGATACATCAGATAGCTATTTTTAGTGTTTGCATTCATTTATACTTCTTTATACTCCAGACTTGAAAGAATCAGTGATGTCTGTTGTATTTTTTTTATGAAACCTTCACATATACTCATTCTGCTTGCACACATGGCACACTGCTGAAAGTAGTTCTTAACATATTTTTTTCCATGTTAAGATGATATAAGAGATTTTGAGTAAGTTATGTATCTCTATATCTTACAGAGAGAAATAGTGATTTATAATCATATAAAACTACAGTTAACAATAGTGAATATTCCTATGTTTTTCTTTTGCAAGGCTCCACTGTTCTCGGAGCTCTGTTTTCTGAAGTGGCTGAAGTCTGTGCTCCTTGTGCATTGGAGTGGATGGGGTGTCACCTCCCTGACAGGGTCTGGACACAGTGCAGGACAGAAGGACTTGGAGTACAGGCTCCCTTATCTCACTTTGCCCTAGGCAGAAGGATTACCTACCTACAGGCAAAAGGAAGGAGAAGCCTTATCCTCCGGCTAAGGTATTGCTTGTTACCAGATGGACATTTCAATTTTCTTTCCTGAAAACATTGTGGCAGTAAACCCTGCTTGAATTTTTGTCTTTCTATAGATTGCATGAAGATCCTTTGTCCTCAGAAAAGAATGACACTAGCATCAATGCAACTCAAATCTACCAACAGAATTTTCAGGTCATAACTTGTTAAAAAAAAAAAAAAGTCAATTAAATTTAATAGTACTTTTGATGGATGAATTACAGTAAGAAATTGGTTGCTTAGGAATTTTTCCTCTTGAAAAAGCTGATTTCTTTGTATGCATAATTTTAAATACTTAAAAGTAATTAGGAAATACACTTCATAAGCAATTTTAAACCTAAAAAAAACCACCACAATAATTATTGCTTTAAAACATTTTTGCAAATATGCACATTCTTATTCTATTTGTTAAAAGGAATTCTTCTACCCTACTAAACCTGTGGCTTTTGAACAAAGTACCCATGTTAATTTAATCTTGTTTGGCATCATTGGATTATCAAGTGTTATAAAGTGACTGCAAAGTGAGTTCTGAATTATCACCCTATCTAGTTCATTTATTCTTTTTTACTGAGAATTCAGAAAGCCTGACAGCGTTGCAAGGTGTTAATTGTCCTGTGTTAATTCCACACCTCTCGGCTTGGAGAACTGCACCCAAAAATCATCTCTGTGAGAAGAGAATCCCAATCAAACCAAGCTCTTGCTTGAAGGTGGGATGCTGCTGAGACAAGCTATAGAAGATCCGTGTTGATGCTGTGTAAGGACTGCATTTTAATACAGTCACAGGTTTCTTTTCTCCATGTTTCTTTTGCCAGCAACAGCGAACATAAGTATATGGCTGGTTATGTCTGGAATCGACCTCTTCCCCCTTCCAACTGTGTTCAGCTATCAAAACAACATGCAAAGGCACATGCATTTCTAATTGTATTACTTTTCTCAGTTACAGCTTTACTTCTAAAGTTACACATTTTGAGAATTCTTTATAGCTTTTCTGAATATGTTACTTTTTTTTCTTTTTCTCTATACACAGAGATAGAATAAGAAGCAACGGTCAAATTGGAGCAAGGAAAATTTCAGTTGGATAAGAGGAAGAAAAAGAAAGTTTCATCATGAGGGATAAAGAGATTGCACAGAGAGGTTGTGGAGTCTCCCTGGAAGTGTTCAACACTGAAGAGGATATAGCCCTGGGAAATCTGATTTAATTCGAGCTACTCTGAACAACTACACCTCTTGAGGTCCTTGTTGGCTTCAGCTGTTCTATGAACATATGAAAGCAGTTACTTGTGTTTTCCATTAAAATTGTGTAAGTTTTAAAAGATCCAAAGTTGTTGAAATAGCAGGAGGAAGGAAAAAGAAATATGACTGCAGCCTGCCTAGTGATGAGTTCAGTCCCCAGAGAGATTTTGACCCTTGGTCTCAGTACTTACTGACTCATTTTATTCAGTTTCTCTTTAATGCAAAATAGATAAACAAAAATGAAAACCGGGACTCTACTTTCACCCTCATCATGAAGATGCCAAGCTCTGCTACCTCTTTGCTCTCTGCAAGAGACACTTGTGACACTTGAATTCAGCTCTCAGCATGACTAAAGGTGGAATTAGATTTTATGTAGAAAAAAAGTGACTTGACCACCTCCATCTGAATCCTGGAAAGGTTTTCAGGCAAGGAATACTACTTTCACAGATGTATGTAATACGAAGCTGCAGGCTAGTATTCAAGTCCAAGCGGGACTATTTGGTTGTCTAGCTCAGTCCCCATTAAGTTTATCCTCAGATTTTGAATTGTGACAAAAAAAAAAGGCACAATTAAACTGTCTCATTAACGCTCTTGGCTGCCTAAGAACGTGCAGAAGACCAGACTTCTCCCTCTTCTCCACAGCTTTCCTGTGAAAAAGCCTGGCCAGCCAGTGATCCAGCGCCTGGAGCTGTGCAGTCCAGCAGTTGCCAGGTGCCTGCATTCCACTGGGCTCTGCCCCAGGGTCCTCCAGCCACTGCACACCTGTGAGCTGGTGAAATCTTGCAATGATGTTGAGCTTTCGGACCCTTGGCTCAATTAGATATACTCAGTAGGCAGAATCAAGGATTATTATTATTTGCAACACAGCATTATCAGCCCGACAAATCCTGTAGTTTTTTCAAGTTTCAACATATACTCAAATTATGTAAACATGTTTAAATCACTTATCTTCCTGACATTTGCAATAATAATTGCTTGGCTTTCAGGGATAACAATGATAATTCCATGTTGTTTGGTTTTTTTTTTTATCCTCTCAGACTGCATGACTTGAAAATTTCAAATGCAGATAAAATTTGGGCAGTCATTAAAGTTTCGTATTTGCAAATTGATCCATCCATCCTCATGATAAACATGCATTTTGTCCTGGACTTTCTTAATTTTTTTCAGCTCTCTGACTGACCAATCCCTATTTTCTTCTGGCTGTTTCAAAGTGTTCTATTTCCTGGTAAGTACATGCAAGTATATTTTGTGGTAAATTAAAAAAACTACTAGCAAACACAACCTGAAAAGCTATCCTGCTATTGTTTTTTTTTTTTCTGAATATACATTAAACAGTGAAGGAAATACAATTGTGAAACAATTGTGGCTTTTACACAGCCAGCTAGAAGTAACTTCTGCACAGAACGCTGTGGCGATTTTTATCTATTCATGAATACTTTCACCTAATGCATGGAAGAGTTGTTGGGTGCTTACTGGTGTAAACAGCTACCTACAAACAGAGATGTAAGAATTTAACTAGAAGTGTTAATTACTTTATCTCTGGCAATACAAGTGCAAGTTTTACATTTGCACCTGATGATACAAATACTTCTATATCAGTTTTAAAGATAGTCTACTTACAAGAGGGTGTTACTTTTGTTATTATTCTTTGTTTTAGCAGGGATGTCCAGCTATAATGCTTACACAGTCTGGTAGATTATTATCCACAGTTGCACTCCCCTACAAGGGAATCCTGTATCAGCAACAGTTTGGGACTGAAGAATAAGTTTGAAGTCAAATAACTGAGTTAGTTGTTTTAGGGTGATGTCTGCATATGAAGAGAATTCACATAAACATGATCTGACCTTTGTCAAACACATTTTCCTATAGTTCTCAGGCAGTATATTCCTCCTTCTTCAAATATTCTCATTCTACAAACCAGAAAAAAATCATGAAAACAGATAACTGCTCAGCCATCACTTCTGTGCATATCGTTGTGCCCTGTACTGATCGCCACATTGTCATAACCATTTTTTGCTCTTTCCTTCAGTGGCATTAGACTTGTGCACAACAACTGCGTGCATAAAGTGACCTCTGCTGCATGGCTGCAGCTTGGGAAGGACTTCCACTGCCAGCAGCCAGCAAGCTTTGCCTTCATACTGAATGCTCCAGGCCCATCATTTTGAAGTAGGAGGATCAGAGTTCTTCTCAGATCTGCAGATTTGTGAAGCTTTTTAAAGCTTTTTATTAAATTCAGCTAATTTCAGAACTGTACAATAGCAAAGTTATTCTTTTTGCAGTCCAAAGTCAGAGTCTGTTCTTTTATTTTTGAGATTTACATAACTTTTCTGAAACTGAAATATAAAAAACAGGATGTGCGTTCTGTGTTCCATACCACCTTGTTTTTTTCATTGACTAGTTTGTTGTTTGCTTGTTTTTTACTTTCTCTTAATAGGTAACAATGTCTGGTGATTGCATTATAAATTGTTACATGCATTGAAAAAAGTCTAAATAAAAATCAATATGGAGAAACCCAATGCACAGATTTTTTCCATATGAAAAGTTTTACTGTATAATTGAAAACAAGCACTACTTGCAGAAAAACAAAAACTCATGCTCAGTTACATACTCAAGATGGCTGTGCTAAAACATCAGGGGTCAAGATAAAATGTAAAAATAGCATAAAAATGCAGACTGCACTTGCAACACTTTCTAATTATTGCTTCGTAAGATCTGATTAGAAAGCAAACCTTTCCTAAAACAATGGTATCCTTCTAATGCTGCTGAGATTGATTTCAAAATGTGCTCAGTAATGTGTTCCATTTCCTAGCTGCAAACAGCAACTCCCTGAACAAGGTACACGTACATCATTTCATTCTTTGTTCAAGGGTTTGAAGTTCTTATAATCATCAAGTATTTTAAACAGCGTCATTGACAGTGCAGATAGCTGCTTAATAATTCAAATGGGACTCAGCACTGCGAATGTCACATCAGGATATCGACATTTTTCTGGCAGCTGAGATATTCCCAGACTTTATATTTAACAGCAGTATGAGGCATTGCCTTATCACAATCTGCACCATGTAGTGTCTACAAATAGCAGCCTAAAGGATTAGGAAGGTTACTTGATTTAAATATGACTGATACATAGAACGCTCAGGTATTTTGCATTTCTTTGTATATAACCAATTAGCATGAACAGTGTTATTCATGCCAAAATTTGGACAAAAGCAGCTTTGAATTTTACACTAGAGACTACATGCACTACTGCTGCCTGGGGTAAGGAAAGGTATGGATCCAGTCTGCCCTTCAGCAGCACAGGGAGTACTCCCAGCTCTAGAAACAGCACAAGACATGGGAGAGCACATTTGCTGGTTTTGGAAACTTCACTGTACCTCCCCTGAGGTAGCTGTAGCCAAATAGAAAAGAAAGGAGAGGTTCATGGCTCTTCACCTGCAGTAAAACATGTGCATACTTTCTAGCCTTAAAACTTAAGCAGACTTGGAAATTTATGTCTATTAAGTCATATATATTTAAAGAAAGATGGAAAGGACAATAGCTCATTAAAAGCAGATATTAAACTCATCTATTTCTAGAACCACAAGCTAAATATCAAACACAGTATATGATAGTTCTTTGAGCCAAAACATCTCAAGGGCTTCTCAGAAATGAGTGAGCCCATCTAAGATACAGCATCCTAATCCTATCTGTTAGAATATATTTTCAAGACAGAAAAATCTTTGCTGCAATATACCTAATTTTAGCTGTCATCACTGTCTAGCTAAAAAGAAATAAATGGATACATTAGAAAGAAAAGGATGGAAATGAAAACCAAGTACAGAGAGAAGTTTCTTTTCATTAGTGTGACATTAAAAAAACACAAAAGTCAAACTATCAACATACCATTAACTTTCTTCATTTCAGTGTACAACATCTGACACAGATCTACAAACAACCCCTATTTCAAGTTTGTTACTGTCTTTTATTTGCTTGCAAGTAACATTGCTAAGCTTGGGCTGCAAATACATATGAAAAACCACAGAGATGGAGGCGTTACTGAGGAGAGTTCCTAATACCATCTTCAGTAACACCAAGTGATGACAGTCAAAGCCGAGTTGCTAATTTGTGAACTTCAATCTTACATACTTTTTCCTCACAATAATGAATCTAATTAAACATTGTATGACAACTTCAGTTTTTAGCAAGTTACACATGAAAGAATCAGTTTTCTCTTCTGCTGTTAGAACTTAAAAATCAACGTAGGTGCGGCCAGAATATTTTTTAAACTATTTGTGCAATAGTCAAAGCTACAATTGTGGGTGATAAGGTCTCCTCCCACCCCAGCACAGTTCTGAACTAACAGAACTGTTATTTCCCGCATCTGGAGGACACAATAGCCTGGTGGGCATGATGAAAATTCCCTTTCTCTAGCAAGAGCCCATCATACATCATAAGTCAGCACGTAATGATCTCTGCTGCATCATCAAGACCAATACCATTAATCTGACTGATAAGTGACACTTCTTGTATTTGTTAAGTTCACCATACAGGCTTTTAAATAATTATTATACTCCTCTGGAAACTATTTTGTAATTTTACACGTCTTGGTTATTTGGTTATTTGAAGTATAAATTTAAGTGTTTGTTAACCTCCCATGTTCAGCTCAGAGAAACTATGTCTGCAAGGATGAAATATGCAAGTTGTAACATTAATATTAATAAAACACTGAATCTGGGTTTCTCACATCCAAGATGCATGCTGGCATCACTGAGATATAGTAAAAACTTAAACCACTATTGTCTCTCTCTCAATGGCTGTTTCTCCAAACAGAGCAATGAGATATACCTTGTTTTTTCAAGGGATAGGGGAAGCTGCCTGTGCACGAGAGCAATGACAGAATGCTTCTTAATGCTTCTCAGGTATAAGAATTCAAACACATCCCCATCTTGAGCATTTCCTGACTCCCTGACTTAAGATGTCCCCCTGTATGGTGTATTGGAACCTGTATGACATGTAAAATATTCACATGACTGTGCTAATGGACATAATTCGCTTATCACCAGGGCTTTAAACTAGAGCTGCTGGGGCATGGAGGTGTACTACTGAGTGACAGAGAAGAGCCAGAGAATGTTGTCACTTTAGGAAGCAGCAGGGGAAAACCTCAGGTTTGTCCAGGAGGTTTGTGGGAGTGCTCCTCTAGGAAGGTAATGTGTCTGAAAGCCCAGCTGAAATACCTCGATACCAATGCATACAGCAAGGGAAATAAGCAAGGGGAGTTAGAAACTGATGCCCTTGGAAAACTTTGATCTTGTTGCTGTCACAGAAACATGATAGGATGATTTACATAACTGGAATGCCATCACTGAGGGCTATAAGCATTTTAGAATGGATAGGCAGGGTAGGAGGGGTGGGAAAGTTGCCCTCTATGTTAAAAAGTGGATAGACAGTGAGGAGTGCCCTCTGAGAAACAGTTGGGAACAGGTGGAGAGCCTGCTAGGATGTGATGGGACCAATAAAGGTCAGCTGGTGGTCAGGGTCTACAACAGGCCACCTGATCAAGGGGAGCCATTGACAATGCCTTCTTTCTTCAGCTGTGAGAGGTATTGCACTCACAGGCTCTCATCCTGATGGGGGGGATTTCAACCACCCAGATACCTGTTGGGAAAACAACATGGCGAGCTGATAACTTTCCGGTTCAGATATTGGACAGACCAACCAGAGGTGACGTGTTGTTGAACCTGTTGCTCACCAATGCGGAGGAAATTATTAAAGGTATTAAGACTGGAGGCAGCCTGGGCTGCAGCAACCATCCCCTAGCTGAATTTGTGATCTCTACAAACACTGTCCTCACAAAGAATGGAGTCAGGACTCCATTCTCTGGGATAGTGAACTTCAGGCTGTTTAAGGAATTGCTGGATGACATACCCTGGGAAACTTTCTTTAGGGACAAAGGAACAAAACAGAGCTGGCAGCACTTTAAGGATGACTTCCTTAGAGCGCAAGAGTCCTCTGTTCCCTAGTACAGGAAAACAGGCAGAGGAGGCAGGAAACCAGCATGGCTTGGCAAGGACCTGCTGGTCAAACTGAGGAAAGAGGGCATGTACAGGCAGTGGAAACATGGATGTGTCACCTGGGAAGAATACAGGGATGCTGTCCAGACTTGAAGAGTTGGGATTAAGGCCAAGGCACAGGTGGAACTAAACCTGGTGAGGGGTGTTAAAAAGGAGGAGGAGTTCTGTAGGTACATAGGTCAGAAGAGACAGGCCAAAGAGAGAGTACCTCCTCTGATAAATGAGAAAGGAGAACTGGCTACAACAGATATGGAAAAGGCTGAGGTACTCACTTAGTTCTTTGCCTCAGTCTTCACTGGCAGCCAGGATTCTCATATTTCTCGCATCCTTGAACCTCTTGGTGGAACCTGAGAGAACAAACTGGCCCCCAGTACAAAATTGGAGAGATATGGATTTGAAGGGTGGACTGTTCAGTGGATAAAGTGGTTGGAAAGAGGCAGAGGGTTGTGATCAATGGCTCTATGTCTCAGTGGAGGCTGGTGACAAGCAGTGTCCCACAGGGGTTCATCCTGGTACCGGTAATCTTTTAACATCTATATCAATAACATGGATGATGGATTGAATTCACCCTCAGCAAGTTTACTGATGACACCAAGCTGAGTGGTGCAGTTGGCACAGCAGAAAGAAAGGATACCATCCAGAGGGATCTTGATAAACTCAAAAGGTGGGCCCTTGAGAACATAATGAGGTTCAGCAAAGCAAAGTGCAAAGTTTTGCGCCTGAGTTGGTGTAATCCCTGATATATAAACAGACTGGGAGAAAAAAATCCTTGAGAGTAGCCCTGCTGAGAAGGATTCAGAGGTCATGACTGATGAAAAACTTAACACAAGCCAGCAGTGTGCGCCTGCAGCCTGGAAGACCAATGGTATCCTGAGTTCTATCAGAAGAAGGGTAACAAGCAGGGCAAGGGAGATGATTGTTCCCCTCTACACTGCCCTCGTGAGGCCCCATCTGGAGTACTGTATCCAGGTCTGGTGCCTCCAGTGCGGGAAATATGCGGAGCTTTTGGAGAGGGTGGCCATGAAGATGATCAAAGGACTGGAGAACCTCTCCAGAAGTGCTGGACAGGCTGAAGGAGCTTGGGAGAAGAGAAGGCTGTGGTAAAACCTCATCATGGCCATGCAGTATTTAAAGGGAGGTTATAAACAGGAGGGAAATCAACTTCTTACAAGGGTAGATAGTGACAGAGCAAGGGGGAATGGTTTTAAACTAAAGGAGGGAAGATCTAGATTAGATGTCAGGGGGAAGTTTTTCACAGAGAGGATGGTGAGGTGCTGGAACAGGCTGTCCAGAGAGACTGTGGATGCCCCATCCCCAGAAGTGTTCAAGGCCATGTTGGATGTACCCTGGGCAACCTGACCTAGTACTTGATCTATCAGTTGGCAACCCTGCCTGCGGCAGGGGGGTTCGAATCTGATGATCCTTGAGGTCCCTTTCAGCCCAAACCATTCTATGATTCTATTCTATGATAAACCAAAATACGGATTTTTTCTAAATTTTCAACGTTTCTTATATTGCTGAAACAATATATTCAATCTGAAACTATATATTCAACTAATCCCTCAATATCCAGTTTAATCTCTAAAAATGACATGTTAAAAACCCAGTTCAAACTCAAGACACAACATTTTGCCACTCTAACATCTGTGAAGCTAGCAAATAAAAATAAAAGTAGTCATATTAAAGTTTCTAAAAAGACTACAACATATATTTGGATATAAAATAGTCTACACTTCCCCCCCCCCCCCACACACACACTCCAAAGCAGGGCATTTAGAGACTCAACTTACCTTTAGCACACTGTCAGTATTATTTTAAACAGAGACCAAGGCCTTAGGCAGTAGCATATGTTAATTAGATTAAATCATCCAGGAGAAGCAATTAGGACTATAAATAAAATATCTGGCAATGTATTCTTAAGGGCACGATCTATAAATTTAGAAGTGTGATCAATAGACCACATGCTAACCCCTCAGCCAGCTGGATAAAGGGGCTTAACTTTAACTTCTAAGTATGAAGATTTCCATATTTTCAAGCTTGGATGTTAAATCAGTCTGTTCTGTGAGGAAGTGCAATAATTATCAGGATCTAAGTTGAACGGTGTCCCTTTAAAAGGAATGGACAATATGTAATGGACAGTAAGAAGTCATTGAATGTCTTTTTTTATTTACTGGGGATAGTCCATTATCCCTTTTATTATACATTTGTTGTGTGCTCTTTTGTGTATGATTAAGTAAAACATAAGTATATTAAAAATATATACTGGGGGAGCTGCTTTTTGCTGTAGCGTAAAATTGTGAATTCACAATTGGAGCACAAAATACTGCAAGTAAATAGAAATGAAGAAACATCTCTGCTAACATTGACATAGTGAATTCACAGGTTTGCTAGTTAATGATCACAAATTGCTAGACTTGCTTTAATGGAATTCCAAATGCACAGAGAAGAATCGCCATGTTTTTAATGTTTAGAGTTCTGAAAATAAATAAACTAATTTAAAGGTGTGGTACAACATTTTTTTCCCATCCCAAGCCACGGAAAATGTTAAATGCTAACTATTAATAGACACTGACTACTGGTTAGGACTTAGAGCCCTCATAAAGGGAACTTATCCCATCTCTAAACTCTACTTTTGGAGTCTTTTCCTTTGTTTATTGCTAATATAACTGCCAATCTCCTGGATTTTATTTTTCACATGTCCTCTATATTCCAAATGACTTTTGACCTTTAATAAAAAAAATAGGAAAAAATAAGGAAAAAGGAAAAGAGAAAAAGCAGAAAAGGAAAGGAAATGGAAAAGAGAAAGGAAAAGGGAAACAAGACGACAATTAAGTGAAAAACAGTTGACAATGCACTCAAACAAGAATCACTGAAAACTAGGAACATACGCGGTTAAGCACCTTCCAAGACCAGGCTTCTAAAATAATCACAGGGAATGACAATTCAGTCAAAAATTATGACTAACAGATAAGATCTAAATGAAGTCTGCCAATAGACAAGTATACAGAATGGTAGGAATATTGTATTAATTTCAACCAATGTAAAGAGCAAGTCACATTCTAAAGAGTACTGCTGATAGTAACATTTAGCAAGTCTGACTCCATTTATACATCTTTTTAGTATACATGTTTTTTTTATTACTTATTTCTTATAGAATTGAAACTGTGCAACACACGATCTGCTTTGCCCCTTTTTACTCCTGAAGTTCTCCTCTGCTAGCTGATAGCCCCACTGTAGCACTGCATCAATGTGATGGATGCAATGAGTAGTTGCCTAATACAACACCCCACACTGCTGATTGCAGCCCTATTAGCATGGAGATCAAGGTTCCTTCCGAGGTTATCCTGACCCAGAATCCATCCATATCAGACTTATCCCATTTAGGAATTTCTTATCTGAGCATATTGCATCTCAAAGCCGTTTACAAAGACTCTAAAGAAGATCTAAAACTCTTTTACTCAGTTTGGAAGAGAAACTAAATATCATGGGACTTCAGAAACAAATTATGGAAAAACGATTTGTCATGACCTTTAATGGAGTGTGACCTCAGTCCTCTAAGCACACGTGAATGTTTTCTGTTAAAGGAGATGTATTTCTCAGGCAGAATGGAGATGAGATAGTTCTCCAATTTGTGTGAATAGCTAAGTGTAGAAAGTTATGCCAGATGTTTCATAACCCAACTGAATCATCGGCTATTTGAAAAATAGCTTCTCTCACCTTTCCACAAAGTTCAGAACTCTACTGACTGCCATTCACTATTATGAGGTCACAGCTGCTGAGAACGCTCACACTTGACTAGCGTTCAGTACAATTAAAACATGTACCTCTTCCTGAAAAATCAGTGCTGTCACACTGCATCTAAGGCAGGGCTGTGACAGCCAAGGTAAAACTAGGACTTCAGTTGACAAAAATACAAATATAGGAAATAAATCCAATTCTTCAAGCAAAAACAAACAAACAAACAACAACAACAACAACAAAACAGAAGGCTCACAGTAAATAAAAAGTATCTACTACATAAAAGAAAATTCTAATTCAAAAGGTGTAGTTTTCAAGATTTGTTGGTAAAGAATACCATGCTATTTGCTTTATTTAAATTCTAGTCCCTTGGCTGTCACCATTAGTGCCTACACTTTTGATTCCAAAATACAGATTCAGGAGTAAAAATGTCAGAAGAACTGTTCTCCATCTCCTCCCTTCTCTGTAACGCTACATGTAAACACTTCGCTGTTGCTTTTCTTACTTGTTTCTCAAGTAGATGAACCCTAAAATCAACAGGAAATAATATACAATGATCAGAGGATGTAAAAATCCTGTAGTTGCGGAATGCCACTTGTAACTAGCCTGGCTACAGAGAGGAAAAATTAAAAAGGAAGAAATAGGTGGATAGCCCATTTTGCATAGATATCTTTGGAAGAGTCTTTTGGTAAAGAGGCAGCCATTAATCTGATTCATATCTTATAGGAAGGGGCAGATGCTGTCCTCATTTGGACTAGCAGATAGTTTAGCAGCAAACCAAATTGCAGGACACTGGCTTAGCTTTGCCTAAGGTAGGTAATTTGTTAGCCTGCAATTTTTCCACACAGTTATTTATATCTCGCTATCCAGTAGGCTGACACCCAGGGTTGGCAGCACCTGGCAGTGCTCTTAATGAGTTCACCAGCATTTCCCCTGAAACTGCTGACTTCAATAACTGCACTGCCACATTTACTGTAGGAAAAAAATATACAAACCAGAAGGCAATGAATTAAAAAGGTCAGTGGAACAAATGTGATTTTTTGAGCTAATATAGAGTGCAATTGATAAAGAGAAAGGAAGACAGAAAAGCTTATAGAAAAACTTTCATTGTCAAATGTCACAAGAATATTTTGCATAATGCTGCATATCAGTTGCAAAAAAGGTACTTTCCCCTCAAGAATGTTTTAAACAGTTAATAAATCATAGTCAAATTTATTTAAACCAGACAGTTTGTTATCCTCTCTGTAAATACTACTTCAACTACAAGTTCCTGGTTAGTAAACATTTGAGAAGGCAGCAGTTGTTTGACTTCAAGCTTGAGTGATTGAAAAATAAATGGAAAACTAGATTTTCACATTTGTTGTAGGCTAGGAACACATTTGGCCTTGATGGGATCTGAGCACTTGCCAAATGATACTGTCATCCTAAAACCACAACAAGACTTTATTCGCAGGGTACAAGAATTGCTGGCAGCCTCATTCAGCCTCAGAGCACCCTAGCAGACAAGGGTCTCAAGGCCTCCAGACATCCCTTGTGCTGCTGGAGGCACTTCTGTGACAGGCACCAGTGCTGCCAGCAGAGGGGTGCTGACCTCGCAGCACCACCTACTTAGAACATTTTTCCCCCAGAAAAGGCGCTTTCTGCATATTGGGCATAAATAGATGCCATTCTTTTAAAATACTTAATACTCATTTACACATAGCCTACAAGTATATGTTTACATACTATAGAATTAGATATATAGTTACATATATTGACTGTGCTTTAAAGAAATAAAGGCATTTATGCAAAATAATAGGTACAGCCATTAATAATAGTGTTTGCCCTAAAGGACTATGTACTTTCTTATAAACAGAAAATGCAAAAAATATAAAACACATCATCAGCCTTTAGCCATGAGGATAAATCTCCCCTCTGAAGTACATCTACAACTTTTAGCCCTTATAATAACATTTTCCCCAAAGCACTGGAATAAGCAATAGCTGTGTAATTATTGATTCTCACTGTATCTATAATTAATAGACAATATACTAGCATCTATAATGCCTATCACAAAAATATTATAAAATATTTATAATGGAATTGTAAATTATTTGGGGACATATACCATGACATATACACATGACATGTGCCATAAATATATTATTATTTTTTTGTAAATTATGGAAAACATGTAGTTTTGTAATAAAAAGATGAGAATAACTTCATTTTGCCAGTAGTGTTTTGAGAGCTGCAAATGCCCATTCAAGACGGACAGCCTACAGCTCTGAAGTCATCAGGTAAACACTTTACAATTAGGAGCTAAATGTAATACAGCTGGCTATGTGACACCAACACTAAACATTTTAGGAGTCTCATACAAAACAAACCGAAGACCAATGCATAAACTTCATCATCTTTAAAAGGCCTTTCCAGAAAACTTGAATTCTTTTGAAAGCCTTGATGTTTCAAGTGATTGTTACTGTTTACTATGGATATTTTCTATAATCTAAGTTTGACAAATGTAAAATGGAATTATTTTTTATATATTGAAGTGTAAAGATATCAAGAGCCTTGTTGGACTCTGAAATTTTAAATAAAATCAGAATTCAAAATCAAGGGCATTTTCAAAGACATTTTAAAAGTATAATTGCAAAGCATCATTTTACTTCATAGGATTCATTTGAATGAACTAAATATAGGCTCTCTCTTTATTCTTCATCTTTCTAAGAATATCTTTGGTAACTCAAAAGTGCTCCATTTACCCATAATTATGTTTTCCCACAGTGTTCCCAGATGTAGGAGTCCCAAAATGCAATCCCACTCATTTGCACAGCTATTGTAAGAAAATCTGAAACATATTACAGAATATAGAATGAACAGTGCACATTGATTGGAATATCTTACGCAAACTTGCACTCCTTGATTTAACACTTAATTACCTTAAAGACAATGTGAAGTTTTTCACATATGAAATAAAATGAAACCACTGTGATTGATGGTAGCAGGAATTTAGTGTCATAAAATACATTTTTCTACCTTCACAGTCTTTTCAATCATTTACCTTTAAGTAGAAATAAATACTTTTTGTAAATGCATGACAGTTAATAATGGCTTTATTTATGTGGCATATTTCATGCTAAAGGTCTACTTACGAGTACTTTATAAAGGCAGTGGAAGAAAACAGAGCATCACGTAAATGGAAGAAAGAAAAGAAAAAAGAAGAAAAAAGAAAACCTCTTTAAGCTCATGTTAGAACCACCCACAAGCTAATAGGAAAAATGAAAGCACAGACATTGTTTCACTGTATCTAAACAATGATCGTTGTCTTACTTTGGCATAAAGACTGTATAAAATCCAAGTAGGCTAAAATCAATAGGAGCTTTTTCATTAGATTCTACTGATTTTGATCAGACCCTACATTTGAAATTGTTTCATTGAAGCAAATAAATGAGGAAAACAGTACACCATTCACTCAGATTTTCCTGAGATACCCTGGAATAATCTGTGGGGTATCTACACAGGTACTATGGCATTGAATCAATAAATTTTTTAAAAGACACAGATCATATCAAGTGTCATAGATATGTGAGCTTTTTCAGTAAATATAAACAAATAATGGAAGCCTTTACAAGTGGAGAAAATGCATGACAAGTAGGCAAATTGTTGCTATTCAAAAGAAAGAATTGTGATAGTCAGGAATGCAACCATCTGGACTAAAAATATCAATAGCTGAGTAAGAAAGATTAGCAAGAAAAAGAAGTCCAGCTTGGTGTACTTCTTTTAAGGCAGCCGTGGAAGAGACAAATTTCATATTATTATAAGAAAATTGGTTAGTGCCCATTAATCATAGCCGAGTATAGATTAAGGTAAAAAATAAATATGAAATACTTTGATAGATAAAAATGTCCAATGATTTTTGTATTTCATAACTTGGAAGTAAAAGCAGTGCAGAAATATGACCCAGAAAATTAAAAGGCTAAAATCTTAGATAAAATAGTGCTAGGAATGAATGAAAACAGGCAAACACTGAATAATTAGCAAGATCACTGACATGTTTTCACTGAAAACCTAACCTGTGAGGGAGACCCCTCATTTACATGACTGACTGGCTCTCAATTATATGGCAGTGATTCTGATATCACCTAATTGCCTTTGGTTTTATTTAAATAAATAACATAGATCACCAAAAGGTTGAAAATACGACCTTTCACCTCCCCCCTCAAAAAAAAAAAAAAAATAAATCCTGCAGATAACATTTAATTAAAAGATATCAACTAAAATATTTTGGCCTCATAAATTAAAATACAATAAAAATGGCACCATCAGTTATTCCCACACCCTCCTGAGCAATGTTCTGTTTTGCACGTCCAATTACAAATGTGTGTACATTTCAAATTAATGCTTTGGATGCTTTACTTCTAAAAGAAATCCAATTCTAAATCAATTATAATCTCTGCTTGGTGGAAAGAATCTGAAAAATAAGTGTTACTAGTTTTGCTCAGATTTATGTACCATATGTATAAGAAAGGGAGTAATGCTGTCGAAATGTAAGCATTTGCATGTGTAGGATCAGAAGAGAAATGAGACAAAAGATAAAACTCCATTTGAGTTAGAATACATCTGTTGCATAGTAAAAGGCAATCACTCATGTACAGTGTTAGAGTTTTCTTTGTTCACATGTATTTATGAAATTTGCTTCCATACATTTCAGTAGGAAATGATTTTCCGTACATAACTTTTCCAGAGGAAAACTAGAACAGACATCTTTTAAGAAATGTAGGCTAACAATCTCTTGGGGAAGATAAAGAGAGAAATATGTATTGCCATAGGTATGTCTTGGTTAACAAAAGATCTCTAAATGTTGTTTTTAAATCACTCTTGAAATCTGACATACACAAACAGAGCCCACTGTAATGTACATTAGGAATCAAACTACTACTTTTTCCGTGGTGTAGTGAGCAGAGGAGAAAAAGGAATAGAAGTCCCATAACACGGAAGCTCTTAAGCTTCATCTCATGATCTGGTTAACTCCTAAGTGAGCTAATCTGTTCCTATGTTAGGAAAGATATTGTCTGTATCACATCTTATTCTGTTTGAGACTTGCAGCAGGAGATGAGCTGGTCTTAACATTTTTTGCAAGCCCTAACAATTTCATTATTGCTGCTCCTCATTTTAATTCATACTTCAAAACACTTCGAAATATTTAGCTACCTGTTCTCAGAACATTCTTTCAACTAGTATATGAATGTGCAGCCGAAAGAATGGGAGAAAGAAAGACAAAAACAAAAATCATATTTTGTGTAGTAGTTCATCCTATTATGTAATTTGTGATGCAAAAATCCTCAGTTTACAGGAGTGTTGTAATTAAACTTCAGCTGTTACTGCAGTCCTGTTTTGAAGGGAAAAGAGAAGAGAGTGGGAAAAGGTCAAAAATCATCCAAAAAAGGCAATAATACGTGTTTAACAAAGGTGTACTTAATGGCTCCATTATTCCATCCAAACACCAATGTATCTATAGCTGGAAATCAGTAATGTATAGCATCTGTATATTTTGTATCAATTAGTGAGATTATATTACAGATATGGGGAAAAATATCCCCAAAAGCCAGAGAGACAAGAAAAATCAGAGCAGCACACTGCCAGGAGGAAACACTACTCTAACACAGTGTTGAAATAAAATATAACCCCCACAAACTGATATTGTCACCACTTGAAAATACACATGTTTGTATCTTGTTATTTGTGGTAACCTTAATCTCAGTCGAACTCTGTCTTTGGTTTGATATTAAAGATCTGGGAGAAGTGACTGATCTTCCACTGTCATCTCAATATTGTTCATATACTCAACAGTCACTTTGTTGTTTTCAAAATGTGTTCCTGTGTTGATAGTTTTAAGGTGAAGCAGTACTTCAGAGATTGTACCTGCTTCTTGAATGATGGCATGTTGAAGGTTGTTTTTTTTCCAAGGGCTTTCTTTGAGGAATAAAAGCAGGAACACTTGGAGAATTCACACTCTTTATGCACAGTGTAAATCATTTAAATTATAGATGGTCTCTATGGAAAACAGAATATATTTAGACCTAAGGCATTAGACAAGAGAGATAGCTACTTTAGATTTATACCTTCAGTAGAAGATACTTTGAATATTTCAGGGAGGACTTACTGCAAAATCTACATGATGCTATTGTTTGCTGCTAATGATGTCACAGATTTTTCAGGCTTCCCAGGATGAAGTACATGACATAGGTGGGTTTCTCCCTCAAGATCCTAAGACATGACTAACTTACAAATCTGTCTGAGCTTCCCATTCACTCTGAAAGTTACTTTCTCTCTTATCTCCCTTTGCCACGTGCTAAATTCCACCTGCCATTCAACAGCCGCCTTGAATTAGGACAGGTGAGTGAACATGTCCTCACCTTTACAGGCTCACCAACAGAGCTGTACCAAAGCTCCATCATTCACTCCCAGATATAAACATTCTATGTGCCAGTATGTACACATTCCTACGTGTACTTCCTTTCTCACCCTATGGGAGCCCTGTGCATGCCTGGATCACATATCATATCATATATTGCAGTGCCCACCAGGCTCCTTTGGGAACAAGCATAATGGCTCTGGCGATGAGGCTGACTGCAGCACACACATGGCATGTTCCTCTAAGGCAGTAGGACAAGGGAGGAGATTGCACCACTTCTATTTCCATGAGCAGCAAGTTAGCTCTAGAAATGTTATTGCAATATCCATAAGCAATAGTCAAATACTAGAGAATGAGTAAAGCGTGATTCCTCTATTTGTATTACATGATGCCAGAAGGGAAATTATAGATTTTACAAAGAGATTGATGCACAGTGTATTAACAACAGCTTTCTTCATGCATTAACCCTGACTTTCTATGGCTGCCATGCCTGTCATTGATTTGAGCCTTAGGAGTGCAGCAGATTGAATTACATGCTGTGATATTAACCAGTGATATATTTAGCCTCTCTCTTATCCATGCTCTTTTCATAGTCAAATAGTTGTGATTTCTGTGGATAGGATTAAATAACTGTAACAGCGAAAACAATTTTTCTCTAGGTTTAATATGAACTAACAGCTATGATTATTTACTCTTAGTCAGCTATAGCAGTGATTCTGTTCTTTAACCTGTGAGTTTCTACAACACACATCTAAAGCTACACTGAAGTTAATAAAGATTTCTAATTAGAACTTCCTGTATATGGTCTTGTGAATATTCTTGGATAGAAAAAGCATTTTACCAAAAGGAACTAATGTCAACTCAGTTACAGTTAGGAACTGCCACGCAATATACATCCCCACAACCCCTCTCCTCTGCCTCATCAATTCAAGACATTGTTGAGATTTTAAGTACTTCAATACTATAATCTAGAAGAAATAAATACCTAGACAGAGGAAACAGGTAATAGTAATGAGATATCCCATGTAACATTACTTCTGAAATCGCAGACATTTTTGTTTAAAAGCATCAGTGTTTTGATCAGATCTAATTTCAACCTAACAGCTGCCTCTTTCTTCACGGCTACTGAGAACAGCAAGGAAATTTTTCCTGAGCCTCTTTCAGGCCTGATTACCATCATTTCACAGAGAAATCATGAAGTTTCTGATCGTTTATGGCTATTTCTGTAATTAATACATAATTACACTGATAGCTTCATTTCATGTCATGATGTCATAGGATGTTTTAAGATTAATGTAACTTTAAAGGACAATGATGAAAGTATCTCATAATGGCATCAAATTCTTTATGAAGATGAAGTAAAAAAGCCTTCTGATGTATATCTCAAAGTATTTTTTTAATGAGTTTACTATAGTACCAGTGATCTCAACAAAGGAAACAAATCCCAAATTACTGGGTAAAATATCAAATATGAAATCCAAAGAGTTGAAAACAGATTTCAAATGAAAGTTTTAAGTAAAAAGAAAGTAGAGTAGCAAAACTTCCCCCTACATTTTGTATTATTTCTGGGAGGAAGTGAAAGCAAATACATTGAGAAGAATCTGAGTTTTGTTTAATATGACCATTCCCAGAGTTTCTTCACATTAAAGCACCTTGCTAAAAAGAAGACAAAGCTGTAGAAACACAAAACAATCTAACACAGAACGTTAAACCTTTGTAAAAGTTCAATTTAATTAGAGTTCAACTATATCTTTAGATTGTTTTAACATATATGTGACCACGGAGGAATTTCAGTCAATATAAGTACCCTGCAGTCAAGGAGAGTTTTTATCACTTACAGACACTTGCCTTTGCTGGAGCATCTCAACCTGCAGATTGAGTGTTCTATCTTTATCACTCTGAGATTGGATTACTCACTGAACACTGCACAGAACTGCCTACAAAACTCTTCTGCTACCAAAATTCAGAAGGATTTATCATGTTTGTACAATGATAAAGACTGTCTACTGCACCAGAACTGAAAGAGTTAAATACTACATTTAATTAGCTCCTCATTCAGGACGTTGCAGCAGCATTGTAAATACCAGTCTTTCAATATCTTTCACATCAGCTCATATCTTGAAGTTGATTAAAACATTAATTCCAAATGTGGATCAGTCTCCAGATTTTTGGTTTGGATGTACCAGTGCTTCACAACATTGGGTAATTTGATAGGTATCTCAGTTTTAAAAGGAAAGAAGGATTAGTGAATTTGATTTTACTCTCACAAGATCCTGTTTCTTAGCTTAAAAAAGAAACACTCCTATAGAACTGAAATTAGTGCACTCCTGTCATGATGAACACATAACATACACACGGCATGAACACTAAACCCACATTTTAACTGACAACTAAGGATATCCTGGCATTCAAACAAAAAATATTAAAAACAATGATGTGTGAATGGATCAAAGTGAACAAGGGACTATAACACCAAACTGAATGTCCTGGTTAGCTATGGTCGCTGTGCAGTAACCCTTGCAGCCCCACCTATGCCACATGTTGTGGTCATTGAGGCCACAGGGATGCTGAGCTGCAAGACAGGCAGGGTTAAAGTCGTCACTGAGACACCACGTGGAGCAGCTCTTTGTCATGATCTCATTTTCATTACTGAAGATTAGCCATCAGCACATCCAAATTGATTAAGAAATAAAATGAATAAGAGAAGTCATAAGGAGAACAATGGAGCAGCTAAAAGCTCCAAAGGGCTCAAACTCTCTTGATATTTGGATAAAATTGCAACCCTGACTCAATTTGCAATCACATGCAATGTGCGCCTGTCACAAAAGACAGACATTTAGAAAGATGCTTTTTTATAACAAGTGATTCTGATGCACTTCATAGTTCTAAGTATATTCAATTAGTTTAGACACAGAGTGAAAAAAACAATATTGAAGCCAAAGAATGAGGTTTGAAGAGCTACTGTATCCCACACAAGAAAGAAAGAGGAAAAATGTGTTTTCAACCACGAGATTCAGAAAGGAAGATGAAGCTATACCTAAGTTTATGCCAGATCTGCTCTGATCTTGCACCTTTGGATATAAAACGTGTGGTACAAATTTTGCAAATATGGACAAAAAATAACAGCCTGACCAGCTGATATTAACTTATCATAGTGAAGGATGAGGCCGCAACAAAGGTAATTATACTATCAGAATTAAAGTTAGTGGTATGTCTATTGATTTTCTTAGTTGGATACTAGTGTATAAGCTTGTCATGGTACCAGAAACATCAGAGTCTCTAAATGAAAGCAACAATTAAGACCATGACCTTATTTCCTCTGAAGATATCAGAAAATTGGAAAAAAATAAGATTTATAATGGTATCATGAAAAAATGATATCCATTATTGCTACAGAAGTGTTCAACCGTAAGTTTAATCCAAAGGATGTAGTCACTGAAGAGGAAGGGAATTAATCCAAGTGAAGAAGAGCTCTAGGTGACTTACAATAGAAAATGGTGCAACCATCCTAATATTCATTCCCTTTAGAAAAGGTGATTCTTTTCGAGCTTTTCATTAAGAACAAAATCTCTTATACTTTGTGTGACTATGTAAAAGGGCTTGCAGCTCAGGAAAAAAATAGCAGTTTTCCAAAGAGGAAAACATAGCAATGTAGGCTGTTTGCGATAATTTTTGACATCACCTGACTCTCAGTATTCTATCCAGCCTCCTTAGAAAAAGATACATGGTTTATGAACAGTGAGTGTTCAGTTTGTCAAGTATGGCTTTCATCACACACCTCTGCACGTCATGTGCTTGGCTCCCGTGTTCTCCAGCAGGGAGAAAGCGTTTCTGATGACCAACTTAGGTAAAGTTTTGGTCTGAAGGAAAACAGCAATCCAACAACCAGTGGCCAGGGGCTTTCAATGGTTTCATGAAAGAGCTGTCAGATTTAAAATTAAGCTAACAAAACCATAATTTGTATTTGCTGAAACTTAAACAAAGACATTTACAGAGCAAAATGTACTTATAGGATGCATTAGAAAGAGATGTTGCTGACTTATGTGTAAGGATTAGAGAGTTTATGAAACATAGTTTAAGTTAAAAATCATTTCTAAATTCCTTTCCCGAACAGCAAGCCCTCAGGCACTGTTGTATACAGTCCAGGAGACTTCATTCTTAATACAAATCTTGAGAAAGAGATAATTAATTAAACAGCTATGCTTTCAGGCAATAAGCATAGAACAATCATTTACACAGATGTCTTCAAAGGCAGTACCAGTGAGGCAGCCTTAAATTACAGTCCTGAATGTTAAGGTAAGTGCCTGCATGAGATGTGCAGGGGCAGTGACCCATCTGTCTGTGGTGTAAGCTCATGAGTCAAAGCCTAGGATGCCAAATTTACGAGGTTACTTTGGCTTTTGTTCACAAATACAAACATTTCATATCTTTATTTATTGGAGGCATCAACTACTTATTTCCATTGCCCCAGAGCGCCTGACAGCCTTCCCAGTCTTTTGAGAGAAAAGAGAATTATTTTTCTGTTACAAATGTATCCTGGAAAAGAAATGAAGTGTAAGTTTTCTATCACTTAGACTGTGATTAATTTGCTTACAGCAGATTTTGTGTTGCATTTCATTTGCTCAGGGCTAGTTTCTGGCACTGTCAATTACACTGAATCACACAGACATACTCAGTTATAGAAATCAGACAATTTGTTAGAACCCCCGCAAGTGACAACATCAGCATGCAAAAAACATCTTAGATTCCTTCTGGTTCTCTCATGAGAAACAATTTCATAATGTACAGGAGCAGAGCAACTTAGAACCACAGTAAGTTTATTTCCTTCCTGATTGGAGGCTTTGCTTTCTGCACTCACCATCTTGCTAATTCCTCACTAGAGGTCACACTGAGAGGAAAAAATAAGTGCAAGTACTACAAAGATATAAACAATGTGTGATCAGTGATTTCTTGTGCTTTAAGGTATTAGTGACCTGAAATCCTGGACCCTCATGGCCTGTTACCTTACTCAGACATTGAGAAGTTCAGATATTGATGGCTTTGAAGATTCTGTTTGCATCATCCAGGTACCCATGGGGTGCAGCTTCATTGCACCTGGGGCACAGGGGCAGCTGCTGGAGGTTTCATGGCGATATTTGCACCAGCTATGTCCCACTCAGCCATTCTTTGAGCAGAAAAAATCCATAGCCAACTAGAAAAGATGTACAGCCTCTTTCCATTGTTTAGCTTCTATTTATAAATAAGTGGCTTAAATGGCCTTCTTTTAAAATAGGCTACTGAATAAAATAAATGTGTACGCATTTGAAAAATGACTTTCTGCATACATTGTGCAGTGCTTGCTGAACCTCTGTTAAAAAGAGTTCCTTTTGTCAAGAACTTTAGATGACAAAAATACCTGTTTACTCTGTAAACACACACAGAAGAAATGCCTGGGAAAATGAAGCACTGGCTTTGGTTCCTCTAGGTACTCCACAATTACTACTAAAGCAAAATCAGTGCCTACGCATGGGTGAAAAAAAGTGAGCAAGTATATCAGTTGCACTGCTAACTCATTAAAAGGTTACAATATCCCATTAAAATTACATTAAAGTATATTAGAGTTCATTGGCTCATTTGGCCATCTACCCTCAACCACAGCGAACAACCTAGCACATTGTGCCCCCAGTAACAAGCCTCACTCCTGGAGAAGGCTTCCAAGAGCAGGGCTCTGCAGCCAGCAGCATGAGCTGGCTCTTGGCAGGGGAGGCAGCACAGGTTTTATTGCCAGACTTGTAGGCTTGGCCTGAACCTTGGCTTATGAACTAAGCTGTCTGCAGAATCTGTTAGCACAGTAGAATGTGATAGCCTCCAGACAGAAAGCATTATTATTATTTTTTTTTTTTGTCCTCAGCAGATGTAAAATGTAAATGTATCTTTGCAAGTCTTAAGAATCTTTTCAAAAATCATCAAAATTGACATTTCTTAATTCTGTTCATCCCTTTATGCAATTATTAACAAACCACACAGTTAGCTTTCTGCCTGTACCTGATAAATTTAGACGAAACAGGTAATTCAGGAGATACTGAGGATGATAAAGCTGACTTATAAATGGAATATATCTACCAGGACTAAAATCACACAACATAATGAAATGAAACAATACCTGCTCAGTTAGAAGATAGATTTCTCACAAGTTTTGACAATAAGCAGTGTTACCCACTTCTAATACTGGCAAAACCTGGGAACTTTAACCTTTTTTAGGACCACCGGAGCTTAACTAGGAGAAGCTGCAGAGAGGTAGCACTGAACTCTAAAGAAAAGAAGTACATGACCAGAATTGTCCATGTTTAACCATTTTCTAAATCAGTGAAAAAAACTGCTACATTTCACAGCTTCCTGATCTTGCTCATTTCAGAGTTAGTACCATTTGATTTCAGGGTTATTGGCCTTTTCTGGTGCTATTCATAATAAAAAGAGATTGATACTACACTTCTATTTAAGCACATTTAATTCTGCAGCATTCTCTGCTTTCACAGTATCATAATTTATCTAGATGGCAAAATGTATCTCACTCCAAAAATATCTCTGGCTATTTTTATGATCAGAAAAAGAATTGGTCAAGAATTGGAACTGACTGTACATCACATAATGGAAGAAAAACCAACAGCGATGTTGAAAAGCAATAACTTCATCATCTTATGTCATTTGCAGAGAAATCAATTGAAGTGAATTTGTGGTAGGCAAGCTAAGGCACATAAAAGTGAGAATAATCAATTTATGAAGAATTTTCAATATATTGTTCCAATCTGCAATAATTTTCTCCACTCTGTGTCTGATAAGAATTTCTGTTCCCCTATAAATTTCTGTTATCAGTTTATCCTTCAGGATTAAATAAGCAGCATTACTGAAAAGGAAAAAGGGAACAAAGTGTTTCTATTTTTTTTTTTCACTTTATTCTTTTACCTTTAGCTCAAATAGCCATTAGATGAAGATTAAAAAATGAAATAACCACAACCAATGAAAAAGCCAGCAGTGTTCTGGAATATCTACAACATCAATTTGCCTACTTATCTTAGGTGCTGTCATAAACCTCGTATCAGAGAAACTGCTACGCTTGTGCAGGTAAGGAAAGTTTCATCACTCCATGCAAACCCTACTGCATCTCATTTCCAGTATCCAAGTATTCTTACTGGAATGAGGTTCATATATAAACAAATCTGAAAAATGTGATACACAGTTAAACTGACTTGCATGTTTCCACTAGGTTTAAAAAGATTATGATTAAATCTTATTCTCCTGAAGTAATTGGAACCAATTCCAAAAATATCCCCCTGCTTTTATTTATTATAAGATAAATATTATATAAGGCAGTATTTTAGCTTCTTTAATAATCTATCAAAAGTAATTTCCATGATAATTCAAAAATCAGATTATTTTATTTAAATTCAGTGAAGAGAAAATCACATTAATGAGACAGAAGACAAAAAAAATTTTCACTCATCTTTCTGCAGACCTATCTTCTGGTATTTCTAGCCAGTTCATTCTGCAGGACAGTTCTCCTTTGCTTCTCCATTGCAAATGCTTATTGTTGCATTACAAAAACATTAATTAAAAGTACCTTCCTGAAGATATTCACATCTTCTCCATTTCAGAAACTCCTAACAAATCACTGGATTAGTGTATTTTTAGTTTTTCTTTCCAATATGAACATCACTGTAGACTGCTGGTTATTTAATTCAATAAAGTAAGCCAAACTTACAGTCTCTATACTTAGTTTGTAAAGTACTTTGCATAATAAATGAAAAGGTTTTATTATTTGCACTCCATTCAGTGAAGAAAATGTTCAACTTAAATAATGCAATTAAAGGTGAGAAGAGAGTAATTTTCAACAAACTCTCTCTGGCGGTTTTATCAGTAGGAGTCCTAAACCTTTAAACGCTTTCACAGTAGCAACCTGTTCATTTATCACTTGCAGGTTTTATTTAGCAGTCATTACAATCTACATCAAGACACTTCCAAATGCCATAGGCCTACAGGAGCTCTATGGCATAAGACACAAATTCTTAATTCTAACAACTTTAACAAATAGTAGCTACATTGTTAGAAGCTAGTAGGGTTCCACATGGTTGTATTTTGAGCTTTGGCCCACACAATTCTGGCTAAGCAATATATTTTTTCTTTAGAATAGAACCTATAGCTTTCACAAAAAAGAAACAAAAAAATAAAAAATAAAAAGAAATTCAAATCAAGATGCGATACTTGCCGTAAAAAGTTCATTCAGTGCAGTCTGCTATAAGCTATTCCGGAATACAAAGTACTTGAGTCTCTACTGATAGCTAGTTAAAATTCCTATTGGGGAAAATAAGGCATCTTCATGAATACTGTGTTCTAAAAAGCTGAAAATTTGATTTACATTACAAGTACAAATACACACAAGTTATAGAACAACTAGGAAAAGCTTTCCTTAAAAATCTGTTTAGCTTAGTATACCCCAGAACCTTCAGAAAGAATTAAATAATTTCCTCATCTGTCCATCATTTATCAAATAACTCTAGAAGACTGCTTAATCATAGTCCTAAAATACACAAAATAATGAGAAATGTTGTATATCTGTGGTGAAAAAGATAAGGAACTTCAACAAACAACCTCTGCCATAACTTCAGGTTATTAGCCCTGTTATTTATAGTAATTCCTGTGAAACAAGACGTAAAATACAACATGACAAAGTAAAAATGAATCATAAATTTCTGGAACAAAAATCTAGAGCATATAAAAAGACTAAACATGTAGTCATATAAAAAAGACTCAGAGAAGTGCAAGACACATGAAAGTACTTTCAACTTAGATGGGAGACAATGACGGAAGGCATCTTATTAGTTAGGTAAGATGGATGAAGTTAAACTAGTTCAATCTTTGACATCTGCAATATTATACTAAATGTTCCAGGAAGGAACCAAAAACATAATTTCACAGACATTAAGTATTCAGGAAGCTTTTTTTCAACTAATAGTAAGAAACAAATGAAGAATTTATTGTATTGTATTTGAAAATATTCATCATCTAAAGTAGTGTTGAAATAAATAAATACACATTTATTTCACTTAAAAGCAGGTTTGTCCAGTTATACATATGCGTCAAAAATAATTGCTCACCTAAACATAAAGAAAAGAAAATGACCAGAGAGAGCCACCTTTTGAAGGATACTACCTTAACAGCAATACAGGTATTTAGCACTATTTCCTTTATCTAGTTAGGTAACTCTAATGATGTACAAAATGGATGGGAAAATGAAAATCTGCTTTAAATAAAGTATCCAAACTGCTGAGAAAGTTTCTTATACTAAATGGAGGAAAAATGCATGCTGGGAAACACAAACGTGATGTGCTCTTTTTGTTTCAAGACAAAACGTGAGTTTTAATTACGAACTATGGGCTGATTATTTGTAGAAATGCTTTTTTGTTTTTTTTTGTATCTTTCCTTTAGTAAGCATGCAGAAATTAAAATGAGATATAAATAAAGAACAGACTTCTTTCTTACAAATAAACTATATATTTTCAGGAACCTTAATGTTCAGATTTGGAAATCCATTTATCTGTACTCAATACCCACAGATAAAATCTCCCTACCATTTCTACTCTTGAAATATATCCATGCTGTAGCTCACTCATGCCCTAGTCCACATTCCCTCCCATCATCTGCTCCTTGTGGGTGTAGTCCCTGACCAGGATTCTCCAGCCAGGCCTCTCATTGCCAAAAATCTTCTATGTGTTTTGCAGCCTTTGTTCTGAACAAATTTTCAGACAACTTTCATTATGCAAACACTAAAAAGTTCTTTATAATTCCTAGAAGTCAAGGCTGTCCCAGATAGCTGTAAGACATTTCTTTACTGTGGCCTGCAAAGTGGGGAGGCTCTCCTTCAGAGCCTTAAGGACAGTCAAGCATGTTGTAGTTAGGGTGCTAGCAAATGTCTTCCTTCTCATTCAACATCCTATTCTTGAAGCAAGGAATCCTAAATGAAATCATTAAAATTCATATTTGTATTTTTTTCCTTTTGCTAGTTCAGGCTTAGTAACTACAAAGAGGAACTACACAAAATGTCTGATACCAAACATGTCAAAACAAAAAAGGAAACAAGTTAAAAGTTTGTTTTTAAAGTTATTTCAGCATTAGAGAACACTATTCAAGATATTCATGTAAATCAGACAATAAAACAAAGTATTCGAGCCTTAAGTTTATAATAAAAGTACTGCACCAGCCATTTACTACTAATTCCATGCATTTCCTTGTGACACAAAAACTCAGAATGTACAAAGAAGGCTTACTTACTAGTGATTTATCAGCAAGGGTGTCTGATTTGAAAATATATAAATTAACAGAAAAGATGAAATTACCTTGCTGTTATGTCATATATACTGTCTTGACAGTTAAAAAAATAAAGATAATGTCATTTCTGGATTAAAAACTGAACAACGGGTATTCATGAATCGGTTTTTCAAGTATCCTTTACTAATTTGTCTTATACAAATACTTTGAAGTCAATAGAACTAGAGAGATTATTTACATCTCTATACACATCTGTTTTCTAATTTTGGTTATGCTGTGCACTGACTCAATTTTAATGAGTCTTCAGTTAAATATAAGGTATATTTGCAACGTATCCCTTCAGTGCTCTCTGACTTGTATACTGGATTTAAGTTCTTGAAATAAATCCATTAAAACCAAAGGCACTAAACACATGCATCAGTACATTGAAGAATTTTGCTAATTAAGGAGATGTACGTTCAGTACCTTGCAGAAATGAACTTTGCTATTCAATATCTTGATCAAATCCTGAAACCTTAATGTAAGGCAGATGGTCCTCAAGAAAGCCTTATAGAGGGTTTGCAGTTGAACAGTGTAAAGAATGGGACTGTTAACAAATTTGGTAGTATTAAGACTCCATGAACTATCTCATAAACATTTACTGTCCCTCTTACTCAAAGAGATAGTAACATTGTTTAGACTAGAGACAATAATAACATAATTAAGCTTTAAGTCTTTGACTGTGGCATTCTCAGAAAAATGAGGGATTTACTTTACATATATATTATTAACTTGCTTAATTTATACCATATCACCACTTCTTACAAACACCAGTTCCATTTAAAACAGAGGTGCTCTCTCCTTCAGCACTCCCCATTTCTGCTTACATTCAATGGCTCGATGGTGCCATAGATGGCTTTGAAGCTTGGTGCAGAGGTAAGAGAAAGTTACGACAAATTAGCTGACTTCTTCCCACTAACATAACAGCATGTAGAAAAAAAAAGAATTAAAAAGGAAGAAACTTTCCTCCTTGACCTGCAACCCAGCTGCCACTGTCAGTGCAAAATATTGCACAGTTCAGGATCTGCCTAAGTTCTGAGCTCATAGGAAGCCTGGAGGTCATGCCATTCAGGAAAGATTGATCTCCTTGGGTCATTCAACTCCCACAACTCAGCAAGATGTAGAAGCCAAGAGGTCTTCCCTGCCACAGCAGCAAGATATTGCAGAGTTTTTAAGTAAAATCTTGCAATTATGAGAGAAAACTTCTGCCTCTCAGGTGAGGGAAGGTCTCAGAAATAAATGGTAAATGTGGGGCATGAGTTCCTGTCTTTGTGTTATCAGTGCGAACAGCAAGATCTTCATATCTGTTCAGCTGTAGTTCTCTATAGATTCATTTTTCCCCATTCATCTCTCTCTCTCTGATCACCATATATACAGAAGTTTTTAATTATTGAGCATCTATTTTGTATTTTCCCTCTCTAAGAAATGAAAATCAGGTTTTTAGTCTAGAGGATATTGCTTTAACCTACAAACACTGCTTTGAAATAAACAGAAGCAAAGGGCAAAATGTGCTGCCCCATTCTCAAGGCAGATGTGAAAGAATGATGCTAATGTCACAATGTCTCCTTAGCTCTTCATTTTACTCTCAGGTAAAACAGTGAGTACAACCCACTTCCCAAGGCAGCTGCTCCTAGAAACTACACTTTTAAACTCTGCTATTAAACTCGTATGGGGAGATGAAGAATTTACCCTCTTCACATTCCAAGGCCAATGGAGAAGACCTTGGAGTTTGTTTTTAGCGATCAGAAACTTCTATTGGAGGTGTCAGCGTTGATGATCATTAAAGATCTCCCTTTGGTTGCAGATTCAGATGGGCCAGACTGAAAGATTTAAAGATATGCAGGTATATAGCTATGGATATAGGTATACAACTTTAAACATATCTATAAACATAGACATACAACATTTTAACATCCTGGTGTTGATGTTTAACCTGGCAGGCAGCTAAGTACCACACAGCCTTTTGCTCACTGCCTCTTAGTAGGATGAGGGAGAGAATTAGAAACAAAACACAGAGAGTGCTCCAAAAGTAATGCCTGCTATTTTATTCTGCTAGCCCATGATGTCAGAGGTGGATGTTGGTGGAATGGTACCAGAGGTCGAACTTTTCCACCAGTACTCTGTTATATTTTGTTGCTGTGCTACAGATAGCAACAGAGGGTGGTTTGACAGAATGGCAACTGACATGGAAGTGTGTATGAAATTGAATTCCTCTATGTGGAAAGAAATTGCACCCACTGATATTCACTGATGCTTGCTGAATGTTTATGGAGACCTAACACTGTTAGTTCAGTGAGGTGGTGGGTCACCTCCACTGGTGCAGATTTTTATGCATATAGCATGCAGGCTCTTGTTCATTATCGGCAAAAATGCACAGCTAATGGTGATGACTATGTTGAAAAAAGAGTATTCTAAAGCTGAGAACTTGCTCTATCAAATAGTGGCATGCTCTTTGTTGTAGTTTCCACAGAAATAAATAGAAGGCATCACTTTTGGAGCAACCCAGGTAGAGTTGAGATAGAAACTAGTTACTAAGACAGAAGAGCAAAACTAAAACAAAAATGCAATGACAACTACATATGTCCACAATGCGATTACTCACACAATTACCACTCACTGACCAATGCCAAGTTCACAATACAACTGCCCATCAACCAGTATCCTAGCAAGACAGGGTTGCAACTGCACAAACTACCACCTAGCCAACTCCTCACAGCTTTATGGCCTTCTGTATGATGTCATATGGTATAGAATGACCCTTGGACTAATTCAGACCAGCTGTCCTGGCTCCGCCTCACCCCCTGCTGCTCTGCCATGAAGTCAGCTACTCTTCCCCACCTGGTAGCCTGGCTTGGCTCTGTCTGCATTCCTATCACTCAGCAACAGTGAAAATATTGGTGTACTGTTAATGCTGTTTCAGTCACAATTATGATACATAGCAATATCTATATAATGTTCTATTGTCATTCCTGTGTTGCTATCTCTACATATCAGTACAGTTTAATTCATTTTTGACCTCTGTGTTGAGCTGGTATTGATTTATTCAATTTTATGCTTAGGAGGCTTTGTTTCCATGTGACTTCCTTCCTGAAATAAAACCTTGCAAATTGATCTATGCTGATTTGACAAAGAGTAGGCATGAGTAAAACTCTGATAAACCCATTGCTTTTCTTCTGTTACAGAATACAATAAAGAACATACGTGTGTGTATAAAGTTTTTACATATTTCAAGATTCTCGTTGCACATTCAGTGAGGCCATATGTTGGGTATATGTGGAGACAAATGCTAAATTAGTGACTATACATTATCCTACACTCACAATGGTACAGAATAAAATATTTATAGAAGGATTAGCAGCCAAAGTAGGTTTTCCCTACAACTTCTATCTTCCAAATGCCAGTCTCTTGGTGAAAGTAGCAGATGCAGTGAGGTCAGAAATGTTTTGTTATTTTTTACTTCCAATGTAGTATGCAAAGGACTCATACCGTTTGTTTCAGTTAATACGTAAGGCCAAAACAATATGTTTCAATCATATTATTCATAGATTCATTTTTTTTTGTTTGCCACTTAGTTATGGCAAGCTGTAACGCTAGTAAACTTTCATATTTTATCAAAGTCTAATAATGCCTTGCTTTTTCACAAATACTTCTCCTTGATCTGTCACCTTCATTTTTGTAATAAGATAAATATACCAGTACTTTTGAAGAATTGAAAATACAAAATGAATATTCCAGAGACACAAAAGGAGGAAGGAAAAGAAAATAAACAATTCTGTGACTAAAAATGTGTTGTTTTCATATAATGTCGTTGCTTTCAGGGAATCCTGAATTCTTAATGGTTGATGTTGGTACTAAAATAGAAACCAAAAAGAATGATCCACATCAGAAATATGAGTTGGGATAGATGGTACATTTACTCTGTAACTATATTAACAGTTGCTTCAGAATT
Organism: Aquila spilogaster; assembly: GCA_024606505.1. NCBI lineage: Eukaryota > Metazoa > Chordata > Aves > Accipitriformes > Accipitridae > Aquila > Aquila spilogaster. Next base: position 49,765,494 of record JANHGO010000001.1, read on the forward strand.
GCTATATAGTCAAAATGAAGTATGCAAGCATGGTTGCTGCAGGGCATGTGGAAAGACAAGTAAGAAACAATGAACTAACGAATATGAGCAATTAACAATTTTCAGATATATATATATATATTTAACAACAGGATATACATGCTGGAAATACTTGACTACAGGAAATTCTACCTCTTCTAGTATAAACTGTTTCTCTGTATCATGGAGACTTTCAATGTATGATCAAGATCAAGAAAACATTACAAAAGTTCCGTAGTAGCTGGGGTTAGTGTGTAAGTAACACAATGCATCAATAAATAGTATACTTAAGGTTCACAGCCATGAGAGCTGCTATAGTGCTGTGCTGTTCTTATCAAGCATTCTAGAATTCATGAAGTTCTCCTGTAGTGGTTGGTAAGGAAAACAACAGTGTTTTTCCAGATCAGTTCAAACATGCTTTAAATTCCTAATATTTTCATGAAGAATAATAACATTGTGGAATATGATGTTTGTTTATAACTGATTCTTCAGTACTTTATTCAGAATCTTTTACTTGCACATTGGGAAAATAAGAGCTTTTTCTGTGTTTGAATAATTAAGATGGCCATTTTTTTCATATCTTTTCATTTAGAAGTCTGTGCCATCTCTACTAGTTGATTTGATTTAGTTTATTTCTTTGGGTAAAATAGTCTCTTTTAGCACTTGTATTTAAGTTAATCTCAAGTTGCGAACTATTTTATTAACTCAGCATAAATCCATTTCATTCACTTGGAAAGTAGATTTAAAAGTTTCCTCCTTGATAAATTTTTGTAAACTCAATTTTAGGCTACAGAAAGCATTTTTTCCCCAATACTTACATTGTCATAGTACCTAAATCTTGCTTTATGTCAAGAAAAGCTTGCCTGTTTATTACAAAACCTAAGTGAAAATGTAGCTTAGTCAGGAATAAAGTACTCTCTTAATCTACTGTGATGTAATTAATCACCCAAAGTTCAAAAAATAAAACATCTCCTTCTGAAAAAAAAGAAAAAGGAAAAAAAAAAAAAGAAAGAAAAAGAAATCTGGCAATTCAAGCTGTGGTAGAGTGAACTCTACATTATAAAGATGAGAATTTGTCTCTTTATTTCCACGCGCTATCAGGAACTAGGAGGCAATGTTGCAAACCATTCAGTGATGCAGCAAGACAAAATAAACTGCTTCTTACTAACCTCATCCAAGTGGTAAAGAGTGTTATTAAGTTTAGAGGGAATATATGTCCATTGATTTTATGTCACAATATAAAGGACTTCAAAAAATTGAGAGAGATCTCTGAGACTGTCTCCAAAAGTGAACTGCAAAGAATGAGCTAAGATGTGAATAACAGGGAATAGTGAGGAGAGAAGTATGATTAATTCTTAGTAAATGGCTGTCACTGCATTAGTTCTGGAGGAAGTGCTGAAGGGATCATTCCCTTATCTGAGCCTATCTTCTGTTATCGCAGGCGACTGTGGCTTATAAATCTAACTGACCTGTCTATTTTTATTTCCACCTACACTACTATGTGGAAAAAAAGTTCTAAACCTTGTTCTCAGAGATCTGAAACTTACTCCTGATCTCTAACTGAAAATCATTTATATCTGTTGTATTTTTTCTTTATATTCTTCCTCAATGGACAAATTTATTTTGGTTGCTAGTGGAAATAAGTGGAAATATCCTCTCAATTCTTGCACTGACTGCATTTCAGAGCTGTTCATTGATATTCTCTAACTCATAAAGCCAGGTCTTTCTTTTCTTTCTTTATATTCCCCAAAGATAAGGCTTATAACAAGTTCTAACAAATTTCTTGGTCCCTCAGTGTGTAAGATTGCACTTCAGAATATCATATTCCTGTGCCAAGCATTCTAAAGCAGTGTAAAGGTAGAAATAATATATGTTCCCTCTACTGCTTGGTGTCCAAATTGTGATATGAAAGCTTAAAGAACATTTGTTTACATTCCCTTAAAAAATTCTACTTAAAACTACAGCTCTAACAGAAGTTCCTGTATCCCATGGCTCCAAGACCAGGGTATCCTGCTTACTAAAAAAGTTTGCACAAACACTAAAAACCAGATCCAGTACTGAGAACAACAAGCCATTTTCTCAAAAAACCAAGTCCCTGCTACAGTTACTACTTAAGGAAGTGGAGACCTTACATTCATGACAACATTTCAATTGCTGATAACCCTGCAGTGCAGACCATGGGCTAAGCTTGATTTATTATTTTAAGGAAATGATCCAGAGGCAGATTGATGCTCAGTGCTCAGAGACTGTGGATAACCTTGTCTCTTAAACCAGTTCTGTGAGAGAAGTTCCATTTTCAAGTATATTGGCCTGCATTGCCTGTCTTAATGGGATAACATGGGGGATCTCTAATAAATAATTAGATTGGAGTTTGCATTGTAATTATGTTTAAACACATAAAACTGTTGCATATCACTATACTACATTGCATAATTGCCCCTAAAGAGGAAAATTCAATACAGATTAATGCATATGTGTATTACTAGTTATTAAAAAGATATAAACTTACGCTAAAAGATTTAGGCCTACTGTATGATATAATATTCATACTTTATATGGTATTATTGTCACCATGTCAGCTGCTGTCATGACATGTATTGTCGCTACAATCCTAAAATGTTTGTTTGTAGCTGATCAAACAGTGTAGATTTGAAGAAAAAGAAACCACTATTCTTTTTTCAGTAGAATAGCAAAAAAAAAAAATTAAAAAATTAAAAAAAAACACATTCCTTTGAATAAAAGCACTCTAACGATTCACTTGTAAAGAATAACCACCGTAAGTGCTGAAGAAGTCTTTTTTGACAGAAAACTGATCAAATTTAGAAAGGGGAAATTAGCCACATAGCAAAAAGAGCAAAAGGAAGCAGAAAGCAAATGGAGGAGGTAACTGTGAAGGGAGATTCTAAAAGAAAGGACCACTGAAAATGAAAGGAGAGAGAAGCCAACAGGGAAATTACACTTAGAATGAAAACAAAACCATAGGGAAAAAAAAAAAAAACAACAGTGGAAAAGAAGACAGAAAAATAAGTGTTAGAAAGTATTAATTAGTAATAAGAGAAGGGAAAGAAGTATCACAGGAAAAATGAGAGGCAATAAAAGAAACAGAAGATGAAGAAACATTGCCTTGGGCCCACTGC
>JANHGO010000001.1:49776234-49797694 GCA_024606505.1 Aquila spilogaster
GGAAAGAAGTATCACAGGAAAAATGAGAGGCAATAAAAGAAACAGAAGATGAAGAAACATTGCCTTGGGCCCACTGCTATTAATTTAATTACTAGTGATCTTCCTTTCTCTGACTTCTCTGCTGCAAGATTGTTCCTGCTCACTGCAGACCTTCACGGACTAATGCTAGCTTTCAATGACTCTCTAGGCTAGTTAACGTAAGGATTTCAGTGCCTTGGGTTTGGAATCACACAATTGCTCAGAATAAATTGTATTTTACTACAGTTATAATCTTCACTTTGGGAGGATAGAGAAAAAATGACAAAAAAAATCACTTTTTTTCATATAACAACACTATTTTTTGCAACGCAAACTCCAAGTTTTACTTGACTTCTTTTTATTTATTATTACTTGAAACCACTGTTTATAATGCTTACCATAAGCACATGATCTCTGCATCTTGAGTAATAATAACAGGAGATTCTTCACACCAATTTGGAAAACTAAGGGTAAATGTTACTTCTGAAATGGTGAAGAATGCAAGTTAAACTTGGCGTCTGTTAAATGAGAGTGCAACAGCTTAAAAGACAGCTAAATATAGTGCTACACATCAATGTAGTTCATTTCAGCTGGTGTACCACTTATTCATGTTCTATTACTCATAATTTCAGGCAAGTGGAGGGAAAAAAATTCATTGACCTTGAACAACCTCAAATAAATTTGGTCCATAAACTTTGATATATCCTTCTTACTGACTGCAATACCTTTCTCATTGTGCAAGTTCTCTTCTAAGAATAATAAAAAAATGACCATTTCACCAAGCTTTTGTAACTACTATGATTGAATCTTTAACTGAAAAATGTTCACCACAGTGCACGGTGGTTAGTATTAATTACTAATTTTATGCAAAATGACATGCCAAATTAATTAGCGATGAGTTATTTTAGTGGATATATGCCAAACCTCAGATTGTTTTGGGCAGTAGTAGAATGGGATTAAATATTTACCATGCTGTGAGATGTTCTGGTTACACTGGTCAATCATTAATTTCCTTTGATCCCTAGAAAGTAATTTTTGTTGCAGTCAGCTGTAACTGATTACAAACAGCTTTCTTATTCAAGCTTCTAATGTACTTTTCCCCAGTTACTTTCCTCTGATTGGAACTATTTGTAGTAACACATTTTATCACACAGTGCAGGACCATTCCTTTTCTGTGACTATACACTAATAGTTATTTAATATTGTGTTTTAATATGATCTGCATTTATAGCGTTATTCTGAAAGAAATTCTAGAAGTACAACAATAGCAAACATTTAAAATGATCAATGGAAATAGAAGGAAGTCACAGGTGTGCGAAATATTTTTAATGTGGAATAACTCTGAGGAATCCCAATATTTCATACTCTAAGGAAAAATATAGTTTAGCTATTAAAAGCAGACTTCTTTACTTCAGCTTTAAGCATGCATTTTGTTAGTTTGTATTACCACACTATTATTCCCACATTACTGATTTGACTCTATGTCTGGGAAGCAGTTTTTAAAGTAATCCTCAACCTCACTGTCAATAGGTTGTTGGGGAAAAAAGTGCTTTTCAGTCTTTTTTTTTTATATTTTTTCTATTATTGAAAAGGAACCATATTTGAAAATGGTGTAAAAAATCTTTAATATCAGTGCAAGCAAAAGTTTGAGATTGAACTAACAAATCACGAAACCCCAGAATTACTGAGAACAGAAATGTTGAACCTGGAGATTGCCTAGCCCAACCTCCATACTCAAAGTAGGATCAGCAGGATGCTAAGGGCCCTGTTCACGTGTATTTTTAATATCTCCAAACCTGGACACTCTTGAATATTTAACAATCACATAAATTTTAGATTTTAAAAGCTAAGCAAAATAAGACTTCTTTTTGACATGCAACTTCTATCTTGCCTTTTCTATGTGTCAAGATTCGCTATTTGCTACTATTTGGTCGATACGTCACAGAATAAATTCTCACTGTTCTATTAGTAATTTGACATAACAAAATGAACACAGGAGACTTCATACTGATAGCATGAAAATAAACATTCTCTAGTACTGAGAAAATATTTTATGCATTATTGCTTCTCTATTTGCACATAGACCACCCTTGCAACTCAGGCATTAGTTAGATGAAGATTCTTGAAAAGTCTTCGGTGCAAGTCCTGTTTTATAAGAAAATGATCCAGGATCATTTCTGTCTGCATAAAAGAAAATCTGTCAGCAACATCTTGTTTGCCTGGATTTCTTATCCATCCTAGTTTCCTCTAAAAGTTCAATCTCCACACAAAGATATATAAACTGTTCCAGTCTATTCCTCCCCACTTTATTCTGTTTATCTATTTTTTTGTTGTTGTTTCTCTGCTTAGTCCGTCACCAGGAGGTTGTGGTACACACAGTGCATACCTGCTGTCAACTACATTTCCATCATATGTGACTCCTCCAGCCTGGGAGTTCAGTTCTGATGGCAGTTAAATTACCAGAAATCTACCCTATGCATTCATCTGACTTTGATGACAATGACTGACCTTTAATTCCCAATTGTCCCTGCTGCTTTTCTTTTAATATTGTTCAAAGCCACGTTGCAAAAATTCACAAGGTAAGGAAGATATGCTGAACAATTCAAAATCTCTTCTCTATGATTGACAGTATTTTCAACGTTACGAAACAAGAACCAATAAACTACACTACCCAGATGAGATTACAGGCTCATCTCAGTATTTTCTGTATGCTATCGAATCGTTTCTTGATTCCTACTTTTTCAGAGAAATGTAGACCATTTGAAGTCCCTATTTAAAAGTCGTGTGAAGAGATGCACCATGCTAAATAAACATGCCTTGGTGGACTTAAGTTCTCCACTCTATAATTTTCCTCAAGAAAAAAACAGAATATTAATTTAGAATATTTTTTCTTAATTTCTGGTGATGGAAGAATAGAGACTTCCTTTTCCAGTGAAAATAAGTACTTCCCCTTAGAGATTTTCTCTAATACAGCTGAAAGAATTACAGAGATTATAACATAACTCTAAACCTGCAGACATCAAGTATAAGAAATGTATGAAGACAGCATTTTGGTAGTGATGAATGACTAACCTGCACTGAATAATTTATGGAGCAAATTGAACAGCTTTTTCTGTTTTTACAATATACACTAGCAAATCGTGATCTTTCATTTACTCATTTGCTGAAACCACTTGCCAAATTCTTGCATGTGATAATGCTTGGAACTGAATATTGATTGTGGAAGGTTCTCTTCAAACCCCCTGCATAGGAGCAGTTTTTTCTGTCAAATAAGTTCTTCACCAGATGGATGAGTGCCAAAGTATTTCTAGCAAAAGTATATATATGGACTTCAGTTGTGTTTTGTATATATTTTAATGGAAATTACTTAGTAGTTCAAATTCTGTGAACTTCATATCTTGGAAAAATCAATGCTCCACTTTATAGTAAGGATAAAAGTAAAATACCAGTTAGAGCATCAAAGTAAACTCCAAAAGCAACTGAATTGTGTGTCCTTTCTTTACATTTAGGCTGACTTTTCTTTTAAACCAATACAAATAATTAAATAAAAGGCAGATAAGTTACAATCATGCTCCTTTAGGTTCTATTTCATAAATGGAATTTGTGAGTCCTGCAGGGCCAGGGGAAAGCTTTCTATAGATAATCCTTAATAAGACTAGGTTAGGTTACTATATCTGATCTAAAGTTTTGGTGTTGTTTTTGTTTTTTAAATAAAATTACAGACTTTTCTCATAAATCCAACTATATCCAACTGCTACCCAATAGTTCTTTGTAGAGTTACAGCTTAATACTAAGAAAACAAACCAACATTGAGCATGGAATGAATTCAGAACTGACAGATGTCAAATCAGCTGTCATCACTGAGAGCTACATCTTTAGCACAGGGTTGTGGGATTAGACTATAATTAAACCACTAGACCTAGGCAATGCTATTTGTCATTTTCAACAATAATTTGCTGGAAAGTATATTTGACACAGAATGGAAGAGAAATAAAGAAGGATGAAAATGAATTATGAAAAATAAGCAATTAGCAAGGTAGTCAGAAAATTCCATCTATAAAAAATGCACATGAAAGTATAAGTGCCTGTGCCCTGGAAAGCAGTAATTTTCTGATTCGTATTTAGGCAAATCATCAAACTGTGGCAAAAAAGTGTTTGGTTTTGTTTTTTTTTTTTTAAATATATATAAAAAAGGATATGCTTAGACTTAATCATTACATAAAAAAAATTGTGACACATACAGCATTATTGTATGCAAATCCAATGTCATTACTTTAAATTTAGATAAGCTGTAAAAAAATCACTAAATAATGGGAGGATAGAAAAATGCTTTAGAATAAAGAAAGCAAACAATAAATACTAATTCACTGAACTTATTAAGAAATACAGAGCCTTTCTGCTTACACAAATAAATACTGTCCATACCCCAAAAAGCCTTTTAACCTAATCAAGATAAAATTGTCATCTTGGAAAAATAAGGCCTGGCAATGCAGTCACAATGACATCACTGGGCAGGGAGGAATGGGAGAACAGGCAGTGTGTTCTGGCGACATCAGCTTGGATGTTTCATGGCAGATGGAAGCCCACATGATTCCCGAAGGAACTGCTGGCGTGTTGCTCTCCTGGCTATCCACTAATTCAATTTCTTTGAATTTTATTCAAAGTTGGCTTAAGAAGCAACACAACTGTAGTTATCTGGCCATATGCCTATAATAATAAAGCTTTCCAGGCTTGAGCGGAAATAATTTTAACCAAGACATCTAACCAGAGCCAGCTGAAAGCTGAATGTAAGGCATGAACTTTAGAGTAGGAATATTTGACCATTGGATCAAATTACAAGAGAAAAAAAAAAAAGGTTTCTCTGCCTCTTTAGGGGCTCAAAGTAAGACTGGATATCTTCTTGGAAGATAAATATTTTGGCCAAATATGTTATGCTTTACTGAAAAAATAAGTGATTATGGTCAGTTCAGTATTTGGCATGAAAGTGAAATCTATGAGAGCAGTTTTACTACATGGCCAAGTCAAACTAGAGATTGAATATAAAGAATTAGCTTCATTTAATTGTCCCCATACCCATTAATTTTTATGTCATAAGCTGTCACAATCACTAGGGTACTTCCCTAGTATTATTAGGGCTGTCCATAGATGTGAATCTGACCTCTGAGCACAAAATAATCACACAGAAAACAACCAAGTGATCAGTGGAGCGAAGAATACCTTTCTTACTCCGCTTTCCAACCCTCCGTAATCACTTAGTTTCTACAGAAAACAAACAGAGCAAAGCAAGTTTTTTGCCTGAATTTCTTTATACACAAGATTTTTCTAGTGGTTGGTCAGATCTGATTGCAACATATATAGATCTGCTTGAGTACAGTTTTTCATATTCCAGTCTAGTCTCACTAAACAGGAAACTAAGAATTGTGAACACGACAAAACCAAGACAGAACAAATTAGGGCTTCCTGGTCTGGAAATGGGCTGATTTTGTGCCCTAATGTGATTATAGAGGATTTTCCCTACAATAAACAACATTTGGAAACTGTGATAATGTCATGCTTACTGTTGGTGAAAAATATGTGTTTGGATAGTGTTATAGAGTACAGGTTCTGATATATAAGTATAGTGCAGACTGGTTTGGGCAGGCAAATAAAATGCTGGTTCCTTTGGATTTCACTGCTGCTGCTGCTGTTTGATCAGCTCTGCAAAACTTCTGGTTCCTGGTTTAGCAATATTTTCACCTGGTTACTGGTTAAGCAACATTTTCATAAGGCCATCTTTAACAGACCATTAAAACAGAACTCTACTAGTAGCAAGACATAGATTTCTGTAAATCATCAGCATTGTCACCTTTCCTGGAAACATACGGTCTTCTTGTGTAGTAATTTTGTATCTAAGGACTGAATAAATTTCATCTTAAAACATTGTAAGGTTAAGCAGCCAGTTGTAACAAAAGGAGAAGCATCCAGATTCACCAGTGAAATACTTCTGAAAGCAAATCATTGCATTTCACTCACTAGCAAAAGTAATTAATAAGCAGCAATGACTTTACATTAAGAAAAGACACAGGCAATATGAAAAAAAATGCATCCACAACTTACTAGCACTGGTAATCTGACCCTGCAAGAAAAAAAAAATAATATTTAATAATGGATGCTGTTCATAATTTAACTAATTAATAAATGTCTAGATTCAAAAATGTAACGGGAAAGACCACCATGTAATGAAAATAGATACCCTATCTTTCTATTTGCCAATCAAGCTCGCTACCACAGTGTAGCAACAGCAATAAGTTTTGCCTGGATTCCAGGTAGTGCATCAATATTGCCTTAAACAATAAGGCAAGATTTTTTTAAAGCCTCACTGAAAGCCAGATTCTAAGGGTTGGATAAGAAAGTTCACCAGGCTCAGAAGAGAAACTGCTTTATTTCTGTGTATGAACATGTACAAGTTTGTATATGTACTCTGCTTTTAAACACTGACTGAACAGAACAAAGAATTTGTAAAGGCAATTGTCCTGAAAGTGCAATTTTTAGAGTTTTAAAGAGGTTGATGAAAGAATTTGGATAAGCACAGGTTTTTTTAAAGGACTTTTTTATAAAGAGTTAAGCTTGACAAAAAAAATTAACTAAAGGGCTAACATTATATATGGTTGCTTTCCTTTTAATTTTATATTCATAAAGTATATCTTAATAATGGGAAGATACACGCTCTTTAGTTAGTGCTGATTATTAACACAATTTTTGAAATTCACAACCTTTTCCTTTTAATAGCACTTTCTATACCAAAGCATGTCTTCCAATGATGGTGATTCAGGTCACATTATTTCCTATTCCTGAGCTTAAGTTTGTTTTATTCCTCCAGCACAAAATTTATGGTCATATGACAAAGTGCAAGCAAGAGATAGCAAAAGCAGGTAACCTATCATAGCACAGACATAATGGCATTGTCCATAAAACATTGTGTATTTCTCACATTAACTGTTCACACATTACACTAGAATACAATTATTAAAGTGCATTACAAATTGCAGAAAGCACTATAACTGTAAGATAATAAATGAAATAAAGTGCTGGCAATTTTGTCAATATTGTTTTCATTTGTATATGTACATCAAGAATAGTTTAAAATTGAGTAATGCAAGACTTTTAATAATGGTGAAATTAAAACACAACATCAAGCTTAACTGAAGAATAAGAATGTAGCAATTATTCACAGTATAAATTAGAATTATTATTGGAAGATTGACTTAAAAATATACTTTTTTGTTCTGAAGGTTTCTTTACTTATGGGCAGTTACAATGATCTTTATTTTATAAAATAATCACTACAGGTACGTATCAACTTTTAAGATAAACAGCTCCAGTCACTGGAGTTTGACTTATTATGGAGACTGAGACTCTTTCATTCAGTCAAAACAACTAACGTTCTTTCTTCTGTTTTACCTGTTCCTTGGACAATATTCTGTAACTTAAAGAAAGTAGATCTGATTTAAAATATTGAATAAAAATTCAAACAAAAATAGCCATACAATCTTTATTCACTAAAAGCAGGAACTAAATTAGAACTATTTGGTCAACTTCATCATGTTCTTTACTCTACAATTTTTCTTATTTCAAAGTTTTAACTAAATAAGTAATGTAACACAAAGTTTTCAAGTTTTTTGGTGGCTATCAAAAAAAGCACTTGTCAGGAATTCAATGCGGAAAATGGTTATAGATCTTTTGGTAAGTATTCTGGATTTTTTCAGCATGGGAAAAAGGATTCAGAAGCAGTTAAACTACATATTTCTGCCTCTGAAGTTTTGTACAGAATCAGAGAGGGTCGTCTTCTATCTTGAGATACATATTCCTATAGAGAAATGCAAAGGATGGAATACAAAGAGAAGATTAAGTTAGTACATCTGAGAAAAGTTTTTCCTCCTTCCCTTTTCCCTCTAAAAAAGAAAGGAATGGCTCTCACTTGGCTGGTCTCAACAAACTTTGTCCTGACTAACAACATGTAAGATGGAAGTAAATTGCTTAATAGTACCTCCTCTACAATTCTCACATGGAAAGTATCATGCAATCTGATTTAAAATGTAACTTTTTTCAGTGAAGATGCACTTTGGTTTAGATGTTTATACCTTCTTCAGCTTTCACGGACAATTAAGTTAATGATTCTGGAATATGAATGTGTGTGTGTGTCCATTTAAAATTTGGTTTCATCCTGCTCCAGGACAGACACAGTAACATAACTGAGCCAAGGTCTACAAAATGGATTTGACAAATCACATCATTTTCTTTTTTTCATTTTGGACTACAAAATATGGAGCAAGATAAAGACACAGAAATAGGATAAAAATGTTTTATAGATTAACTTTATCATAGGCAGCCTGAGTTTCTTTACTGGATGTTTTCTCTGGCCTACATGTAATGTTTCTTTACTATTACTCTTTGCATGTTTCTAATAGTGCACTAAGACAAACTTTTTGCACACAGATTATCTTAGAGGAAACATTTTTGTACTTTGCTATTTCTAGTTACTATCAGAATAAGGTCGTCATTGTAACACAAGTATTGGTTTAGACAAAAATTCAATTACAGTTACAAATGTGAGTAATGAAAAAGCAACGGAAAAAGAAAAATAACACCACAACAGTATGGACTGGAATAAGCACTTCACTCAAAACCTGTCTTCAAGACAAAAGGCTGAGCAATCAGAGAAGCACGTAAAGTTCAAGAGCAGCTGGCGCTTTCCTGATTATGCCACAACTACAAAAACCACTTAATCACAATTCTTTTTATGCACTGCTCTCTATTGTAAGCAGTAATGAAAAGATGAAGAGGATCATCATATTGGGACATCTGTAATTTTGATCTGTGGAGGTCATAGTTTTAGAAACTGGTATTGAGAAGATACTCTTTGAATTCTGTTGTATAGTCCTATTTTAATAGAAAAGAATATACATATTGCAAATATTTGTCATTATTTACTTAATTCACATAACTAGGTAATTTTGCTTTCAAGGTATTTTCAAGAAACTTTTTTTTTAATGCCGTTTTAATTCCCTCAAGTTTTAACTTCAAATAAACAGTTTACTTTATAAAAAGAATTTATTATAGAAATTAATATTCAATTTAAATCTATTGTAGAAAGATTTCTTTCCCCCTAAATTTTATGTGTAGCTCTGTTTTTCTTGTTACTGTAAATTTTAAATACTCAGCCTTTCTTCAGAGCCTGAGTTGTAAAGTCTCTAATAAAACGTCAAACATAAAAGGAACCCACATCCATTGTTTTTCAGCTCTAGTGTATTGTTTCTTGAAACACATAAAGTATTATGAACAATGCACATTTTATAGGATGCTATTCCTCATTGTGTCACTGCTCTTAAACTGGAGGTTACCAAGCAGTTTTCTAGGTCAGATCAAGTGTGCTTATATTAAAAGGCTGCAAGATGCAGCCTCTCTCTATCAAATAGTGCCACTGGGTGCAGAACGGTTATATGAATTAACAAAGTGACATTGTCAACGGTTCACACTATGTTCACACTATGTTCACACACAGGTCAGTACATCAGACATGACCATTCTACAAGGGAAAATTCTTGAGATATGGATATGAAATAGCTTGATTGCCACCTGCTTTGTGACAGTAGATGGTTTATCTTACTCTAATTATTCCTGCTACCATTTCTTTTTTAAGCATCTATTTATCACTGAGACTGAGAAGTTTCTAAAGTAAGAAAATTAAAATTTGGACTTCTCTCAAACATACATTGATTTTTATTGTTTGTTTTTAGCATCACAACATTTGACCAAACTCAATATATTTCAGAGGAATATTCTACTGAACTTTCATACGAATACTCCACAGTGAAGATTCTAAACCACTCCACACCTTATCAGTCCTCAACTCAAGAAAGTTGTCTCTGGTACCTAGATAAAACAGTATTGCAATTCTCGACCATTGTGTTTCATCTCACTCCCAATACAAACAGAATTTATTACCTTCTTTACAGAAACTCTTTACTTATCTGAAAACCATTTTTTTTTTTAATTTTTTTTTTTAGCCACCCTTTCATCTTTTCTTATCTACAACAGGGTTTTCTTTCATGTCTTTTCTCATAAAACATATTTTCTGACCTCCAGTCATTCATTGTGAACACAGAAAATGCTACATAAACGCCAGGTGCTCTCATCATCCAAAAGAGTTTTCTTTTGTTTTTATATTTATATTAAATATTTAGTAATCAGCAGATTTCTTTATGCCAAGGGAATGTCATGCTATTAGTGAAATACCAGGCTTACTGAAATAAGTAAAAACATTGTCGTCACATCCACTATTGACATCATGCACCACACACAATCAAACACCTATTTTGCCCCTCAAAAACAAAATCATTTTTCTTTCATTGTTTTAGACAGATTTACTTAGTAAAAAATGTATCACGATTTTTGTGTGTGGTAGTTGATCATACAAAAGAAAACATACAGTAGAGAACGATAATAAATAACAGAGCATGCAATTTTATTTTCCCTCTATTTTTCACTCCTGTGCTTCCCCTTTTTCAAGCTTGCTCATATTTCTGTTCTGTCTTGCCTTTTGATCAGCCCTCTCTATAGAAAACATGCAAAACCAATCTTCTAAAGAAGACAAAATACTGGAAGTCTCCCCCGTATCCTACTGCTATTCTTCTCCTCCGCAGAAAACTGCTATGCTCCCTAAAACTGTAATACACAGGTTTTGATTAATGCACTTTAAAATCTACTTCTAGTGCATTCTTCTTTTAGCAGTAAAACAATCAGTAAAACCCAGGGTGGTTATGATGATCCCTCGGTGGCAGACAGAGGCAGGAAAAGGAAATGCCCACTCGCCAACAACCAGAGGACAGGCTGTGCCCTGGAGAAGGAAAGGAAGGAGGACTGCCTTGCTCGACTGCACATCATTGCTATCTTAGGAAATATAGAAGAAAAGCTGTAGTCAGAAAGTCTAAGGTGTACACCTGTTTCTCCTGCCCATGGCCCAGGGCTGTGGTTTTGGCCTCGCTCCAGGCTGCCAGGCCCTGCCCAGGGAAGCTGTGGGAGAGCCCACTTCAAGCCCTGCCTGTACCTCTGAGCTCCCTGGGCAGCCCTCAGCCCTGATCCTCCACTCATCACTTCAGGCCTCTGTCCCCACAACCTGCTGCGTACTAATATTGCACTATTACTGCAACCCCAGTATTGTCCCCCTTTAGTATTTATTATATAGCCACGTAAATGTTTAACGATTTGTTAAAAAATGCATCCTATGATCCGACGGATTAATTATGGTTGTGCTATGACAGCAAAGATATCAAATTATTTTGAAATTTGAGTTTGTAAAATACATACTTTTCTATTCTCAGTGTAAAAGCAGAGCTTGGGCTCACTGGCTTATATGGGAGTTCAATTTAGTCTTTGCAGAAATGAGTGACAAAATAATAAGGAAAGTAGTATTTTCTTTATTTCTAAGATAACCTAAATGCTATATGGAGGCAAAATGCCTGTGCTCATTCAGAGTAGCTTGCAGATCCAAGGTCTAAATTAAGGACTGAGAGTAAGAGTTCAGAACAATGAACAATTGTTTTTACTATACTTTCAGCAATATAAATGGGAGGAGAAAAACACTTACATGAAAATAACTTTTTAAATAATCTGGTATTCTGCAGTGCAGTAGCCCAGACTCACAGATTAGCTCTGGGAAGCACTGCAGGAAGACAGGAGCCCACTGAGCTTTCTGTGTTGCTATCAAAAAGAAAGCATCAGAATCCTGTTGAGGGAAAGTGAATGTAGAGGGAATGTTTCATGTGAACAGAAACTCACAAGAGACTCAGGACTTCAGATAAACTTTGATAAAATACTTTTTATACGCCATTCTGCAAACAAAACCAGCTAGTAACATACTTCAGAATCAAGCTGCTGTTCTTAGCAGCTAAAACATTTTTCCTATCTACCACAAGAGTTTTTACCAGACCTGCAGTATATCAAGAATAAATCCTAAACCAATGTTATTGTTAACACTGGTGAATACTATACGGAGACATGACTGAGCTGTGAATTTCAAGGGCAAATATGATTTTCCTCATTGCATAATCTTTTGTTTATTGCAAACAGAAGCAGGAGGTGGTTGCATTAAGTTTCTACAAGCAAACATAGCACCTTTTTCTGCCATGTACTGAGTCCTAACATTGCTATTTCTTTTACATTTCGATGACATGATCTCTGTTCTACTGTCTCACCAGATTCCAGTTTTTTGCTTTTGATATCTGCAGTATAGTTTCTTATTTCCCATCTATGTTGTCTTCTAGGATTCTGGAAGCTTTTCTCCCAAGCTTATCTCAAGTTTTTCTTACAGAATATCTCTGTATAAGGATGCATGAAATCTAGAATCCTCAGATTACTAGTATGGGTTTTCTTTTCTCATATTCTTGATAAAATTAACATAAAATTCTCTGCCAAGCAAGCTATGTACTCACTCATCTGACATTTTCAAACTTGCCTTAATTATTCTAAGACTAATGGATATTCCCCTTCCCTAAGGTCTTTGTGTCCAAATAGCGATGCAGGTAGTTACAAATAACAACAAAACATATTCATTCTTCAACGATACTGGGAGAACAGTAGTGATAAATAAACAAATTTTAAAGACATTGATGCACTCAAACTTAATTTTTCATTGAAATGATATATACAAAAATGTAGTTTAAATATATAAATTGAAATCATAAACATAGCCTGAAATTATATAAAAATTAAAAGTTTATATACTAAAACTGAAAACACGGTGCAAAAAAAAGACAGATATGTGAACAGGATATGTGTTTTCATTCCTATTCTATACAGGATACTGTAGAATTCTTCCCACATCTCTTTGCTCAAATGTTTATTCTGTGACTGATTAGTACAATGAGTGTTTATGCTACAGTAGCTAAAATTATGTCAAGATTCCTTTCATAAACTATTATCTTTAAGATTTGAGAACTTTTCCCAAAACCAAAAAGATTTCCAATGTGAAACTAACTATACAGGGTGTAGGAATTTAGTTTGATAGTGTTAATTTATTCTTAGAACATTTGAAAAGAAAACAATTCATTATTTTTAGAGTGATTTATCCTGGCAACATTTCTTCTACTTATAATGTCATCTCACTTTTGTCTTGATACACCCTACACATATCTGCACCTCAACTTCAGCTTCTTCTTACCAGACTTCTATTAACAGACAGTTTTGAATTTTATTAACAGATTATTAACAGATTTATTAACAGAATTAACAGACTGTTTAGAATTTTGCCACTGGAAAATTCAGTAAAATTACACAGGAAATCCAGTGAGGTAGAAATTCAAGGAAGAGCTGAACTTTCCCAGTTTTCTACCTAGTCTCCTTAGAGACAATTATTCAGAGTTTTTCTCAAACAGTAGAAAAAATGAGTGTTTTCCTATATTTTTACTGTCATCACCTAAGAACATTCATTTTGTGAGCAAGATACAGGTTTATCACAGTCTTCCCAAGCAGTATTTTCCTAATAGCCTTTTTTTTTCCAGTACAGGTAACACATATTACCCCCCCCACATCAGTAATTAAAGAATTACTAAGATTTTTAGTGCTATACTTCCATTTCAGTCACTAGGCCAGCAAATGTTTTCCCTGCATAGATTTCTTTTCCTTGTTTTCTTTAAAACCTCTGAGCTATGCAACTACAAGAAAATTCCCTGAATCTTCTCAGCACACAATACGACCGCAATAAGTGAAAAATCATATACATTGTATGAAAAGTTAATTTAACTCATATCAGAAGTACTGGATAGAAAATTAAGTTTAACAACAAAGGGCAGTGCTACAAATAAACACACCGCCTACTAATAATTCATGACATTCCATCTAAGCAGTTACCTGAAAATGTTTCCTTTTATAAATCATGAAAGCTAGCAAGATGAATGACCTTACACAACTTTACTTCATGTATTTACTGAAACTAGAATACAGATTTCTTCCAAGTGAATAAATGAAGGAGAGTTACACATAAATTCTGCATTGTATTTTGCTACTAGTAGGTTTATTCATATAGATAATGATCCTAGTAATTTAGGACTATTTGCAGTGGAGTCAGGAGGACGTGGGCTGCTATACACTTAATGCACTCATTGACTCTCATCAGAAAGAATATACGACATTTTGTGCTGGACTGCAAACAGCAAATCAATTGTCAGTTGTATTCTGGCAGCCATAACCAGCTTATAAGATTAGAAGGCTAATTTGCAGCTTGATTTGTTGTCTGACAACCTTGTTTGTGAGTTTAATATCTCGGTCATTTCAAAACTCATTGGGCTGTAACAGGCTGTAACTTCATATACAAGCTGCTGGCATAGATACATTTTTCCTTAGAAAAAATGATTTCAACCCATTAAGTTATTTTATTTTTAGGTCTAAAGCTTCAAAACACTAATTTGCAAATGTAATTTGGCTGAATGCAAGCTACAGTTGTAAACAGTCTTGTTCTGCCTTTGACTGATTATAATTCAGATAAATATTTCAGATATTTTACTTCCTGCATAGCGGTTGTCGGCACTCCTCCAAATGTAGTTCACAAACCATGTGGCACTTCTGCAACTTGTTCTTCACATAGGACAGTACCAAGTCTCAAAGTACACTCTGGATCCAACCACTGCTGCTGAGGTTCTGATGCTTGCTAAAAGGAGAAGCCTGTGTTGTGGTAGGCTTCCTGAACTTGGCTTCTAAGGGAAAGCTCAGCTGCTGTGCTTCACAGGAGCTTTTGGGATTGTACTTATTTGGCTCTGGCTGCCACAATCATCATACCAAGTGCATTCCTGACAGTGCAGCATTCCCTTCTTTTTTCCTTTTTCTCTTCTTTTCTCTATGCTTTAGGGAGGCCAATTAATAATATTTATTTATCCATAAAATTGTTTTCAGTAACAATAACTTTTAGAGACTTTAAAAATGAAAACTGGAAATCTATAAAAAATAAGTAATTCAAAAGCATAGTGAATCGAAAGATGATTATCAGAAGCTGATTATCCACATAAATCTAATGATTTCCAATGTCATCACTAACCAGTTATTGAGTTTTAATATTCAAAATGACCAACAGTTAAATATCTGTGCAACAGTGTGTACACATCTGTTTAACAGTATGAATATTAACAGCATTTTACTATTACATACTTGACAAATAGTAATTATCCTGAATGTACCACTAATCTCCAAACCACGTCTCACTGAAGTAAGTGTTCCTTTAGTTATGTACATAATTTCAAATTTGTGAAATCAAAGGGAAAATACTGCCAACAGCCATGCAGACCAAGAAGAATATCATCAGAGATCCATAAATGACTTTGGGAGCTTAGTTAATCAGAAATGTGGACAAGGTGAAGTAAAAAATTGAGGGAATAGTTTGTTTCCATAAACTGGTGATTTCTTCTCCTCATTTGCAGATCCTGTCTCCCTTCTGAAACCATCGCATACTAGGCAGATTAATAAAACTCTGTTCATGAGAGTTGCCTGAGCTGAAGCTTGCTCTTGTTGCTTTCAATTTCATTTTGTTTAGGTAGACTAAGATTCCTCCTGATGTTTGAGGGTAAGGATCTTTCTGCATTTGAAGGTGGGCTGTGCTAATGTAGGCTAAACATTTTTTTCTGCTATTGAAATATAAAAGATCTACTGAAGAAGTAATCGAGTTTTCAGTAAACCTAAACTGCAATCCCAAATAAATATTTTTTGGTGACTTGCTTTAAAACATAAAAAAAAATAAAACATTGGAATTTACAGTGGCTTTTCATCTTCATGTGTTGGAACCATTCCTAACACAATGACAGCTTTCTTTTTCTCAGAACCTGGAGGATTACTGAAGCACAAATGCTGAATAGTTGCAATGCATGTAGTTGCTTGCTTTAAAGATCTCTTCCAAGTTTGATTATTTGATTATTTAGATTCTGAAGAGCTGGAACTGCAAAATAAACTCAAATCTTCTGCCATAATGCATACTGAGAAAAGATGATAAATGGTATGATAAAGTCAAATATCTCAAGTTCTTAAGGTTTGCTTAAGATTTAATTTACACTGAAACTCAGAAGCTTTAATCTTTACTCTGTCTCTTAATCAGGATTTCTGGGGACATCATCTCCCAAAAAACAAACAGGCAAAATAATTTTGCTTTCTGTTGTTCCCTGCATCACATACACAGTCATAAACAAAATCCCCCTAACAGAATTATCAAAGAAGCTTTTGCCTCTCTACTTGTTAGAAGTCAATGATGAAAGACTGTTTATCTGGAATTTACTACACATAAGCAGCTTCACTGCTATCTCTAAAACTCTTCCATAGGCATCACGCACTCCTTGCAGTAAAGGATTCCATAGACAGGTGTTAGGATTTAATGATCAAATCAATCACTTTTGAAGAAGTTTAAAAAAAAAAAACCTTTTTTCTTTAAATAATCTTTACTTGTATCTTTTTAATCTTGGGAACGCTTTAATAGGATTATTTTGAACTTCACATTTTTAAATGCATCACTGCAAGGTAAACAAACAACAACAACAAAAAACAGTGATTTTCTGTTAACCTCATGACCTTTAAAAATATATTCTCAATATATTGCATTAGACTTCTGATTAAGCTTGTGAAGGAAGGCAGTCAGTTTACCTTCACTTATTACACAGAAAAGTCATTCTGATCCTTGCATGAAAGTTCCCACTTCCAACAAAAAAAGAAGAGCAGGTGGAAGTTAAGCTATAATCACCGTGTTAAACAGGGTATGAAAGAATACATCCTGAGGATGAATCTTTTCATTCTCATCTTGCTGTTCTCAGCCTCCAACTAGCAATGATACGTCTACTTCATAGCTAATTTGAAAGTCATAACTCTTTAAACAAGTACTCGACTATTTTACTGCTTAGCCTGCATATGCAGTAGATCAATGACAGCGTTGATTGTGTCTGATACTGTTCTTCATGTTTCAAAATAAAGCTGTTGACACTGTAGCTGCAGAATGAACTGTAAAACTTATTTAAGAAGAAATATCCATGTACAGGAGGCTTTGTCTGCTTTTCAGCTGGAACTGGAAATTCCCAGTTGAGCAGTAACTGGTATGATGAGATTTCATGGAGGTAAATGTGGTGATGAAAATAAGATTGGGCCAGGGTGACACTCAGATGAACTCAAATCACAAAAAATAGTTACCAGAATCTCAGGGAGACATTAAATTATTTAATTTGTTTTGCTACAGTTAATAAAGCTGTGGCCAGTTTCTACTGCACTTCATTACAGTGCATGCTGTTTTTTTCATTTATGGGTGACCTTCATATGATCTTGTTCATATTATGGTAAGAGTATATTTCCCTCATGTCTTACTGCCCATTAATGCTTCATAACTTAATTCTTCTACTAAAAGCTAGCACAAATATAAGAGCGCCATTCTGAAATATATGCATTTCATTTGTTCATTTACTTCTTTTTTTTTTTTTAATGTACTGACAGAAATGTTTCCTATCGGTATTTTGTAACAATAATCTTTCCCAGTTGCACATATATCACAGATGGGGTTGCTTTGAACTATATCTGAATCCTGGTCTGTTTCCAACTTTTGTAACTGAAATGCTGAAATAATGACCAGTTCCAGACCATTATCAAAACATGTCAAATGTACAAAGATCCCATGTATTAGAAGTAGTAAATAAAAGACAATTTTAACCTGTGTCCATTCTTGGCTCTCACAGTTTCCCCTCAAATAACTTAAAAAAATAGAATTAAGTCTTTCATTACATAACTCAATATCTGAGTACTGAACAAAGGCAAAAGCTGAAGTTCCAGTTTAGGCCAACTCTACTATGAGCCTAACATATCCACATATTAGGGCTCAAATTTTCTCCTGAGTATCAGGAAAGGAAACACTGTAGGACTATACAGATTTACCTGGTCCAAAGGAAAAAGAATGACACATGAGAAAAACTGATACTCTTTACTCTGGGAGAAGACATAGCTATATAACAATCAGAAAAGTAAATTGCCTGTGCTGTAATAATATCTTTCAAAAAGCAAGTATATAGAGCAACTTCCCAGCTGAGACTGTACCTGTTACATGTACATGGTACAGAAAGAGATTAGACTGAGGAATTGTAACAGCATAAATATGAAAAGGCAACCTTGATAAAGAAGAAGAATCTTAATTGAAAGACCCAAGGAATCAATACAAATCTTTCAGTTTACATCTATGGATTTTGGAACCTTCTCACTTCCATTACAGTCACCCATTCATACAGCCTTCCTGAGCTTCACGTTTTATTTTCAACTGATCTCACAGCGGTTGCTAAAGCTTAACTATAATTCCCAAAAGTTCCATAAATTTATAGCAGATTTTGAAATCCTTGCTAGAAGGTGACATATCAGATTTCATTTTTCTGTGCAATTATTCAAACTAAGAAGAACAGTAACTGAAGGAAGTGGTAATAACAAAGAACTTGTACTACAAACATCATAATTAATGTAAGTTATGTTAAAAGCAGCTGAATAGCAAGTACTCAGTTACAATTCTCACGTGCTTTAAATACATTTCAGGAATACAAAGCCCAGGAAGATGCTTGCTTATGTAATGTATACACACTAATGTATGAGACTGCATGTAAATGAATACATATTGTGAATCTATATGTAAGCAGTTGTATAAACTATGTGAATCAAGCATTTGTGGGTTTTTTTTGTTTGTTTGTTTGGTTTTGTAGTTTTCTTTTTTTTTGAAGGAGCACATGTAGAACCACTCTATTTTATACATATGTTCCACTTGTCATGTTAGAACTTGGCATACAATAAGACTTTTATTTTACAGTCACTCTGCTTTTAACCAGAATTGGTCTGATGCCAGAAGACTTTACAGCAACAATATCAAATCTTATCCAGATGCTTCTGTGTGTCTGTAGAAGGCATACAGTTTGTACCGTGAATAAAGGAGACTTTCTCTTTACTTGCCTGTACTGCATTTGATATCCATCACCAGCTTCTAGATTGCAAGACAAGTTATCTTACAGCCTATGTAATAAAGAACTCTTTCATTTATGGAACCAAATAAAATAAATTGTACAACTGTGTGGGAAATAAGGGTCAGTGTTTGGGGCAGAGGAAAAGATAATGTAGAGTGTGCTGTTTTCCAGCATCAAAACAGGTTCTGAAAAACCACTGGATAGTTGACAGTCTGCTGCTTATGCTTTTTCAGATTGCGTTCACAACGCTTCTGCCCTTCAGCGGTTTGCGGAGCAAAATGACTCCCCTAGCAATTAATAGGTAGTTATCAGGAAATTTAATACATTCACGATTCTGCCTCATATTTTTACAGAACAATGCCAATTTAATATTTTCCAGCTTCTGTTACAGCCCCAAAAAGTTTATCGGTAAAAGACTCAGATCAGGTGAGCGTCCATTTCTCTGAGAACAGACTTCATCTAAAGAAGGCAGTAAGATATGGCACACGGATCTCACATGTGGAAGAGGAGGAGAAGAGACACCAGTGGTTCAAGGCAAACATATGACCTTTTATGCTCTTAAATAATAAGTAAGAAAATCCTGTAATCTGTATGTGTGAAAAATGTTGCAAATGCTGATAATAAAAAGTACATCATGAAATAATTTTGTAGGTAGCTATAAATTTTCAATGTAGCTACAGATTGCAAACTTATTCAGAATAATTTCTGCGTATTGAGAATAAACCCACATCATGAATACACACATATTTACACAGACTGACATAATTATTTTAAAATATGAATGAGATAGAATTATTCCAGCCTATGAAACACATTAAAGCCATTATTTTATTACAGAACTTAGTAGTGAAAACTCTCACATTGTTATCTCTTTATACATGCTATTAGACAGAATGGCTTTTAAAAGCCAATAACAATCCTCCTTTCCCAAAACCTCTGTAATGGCACTGCAATGGGGACTAAAAAAAAATCGTATGTAAGAAATATACATACATGTATGTCAGTTGGGGATCTTAAAATTTTACCAACGTAAAGTCAGCCCACTGTCCATTTTCTTTTAGCTTTCCCAAAATGAAAATGAAGATATTACTGAGAACAATTATATTACACTACTTTCAGAAATTTCAGTATTTTTTTATGATTCTGCAAGTAATATATTTTAAATGTATTATATAATACATATAATTATACAAATGCCTTGTATAACATAGATTTCATAAATCAAATTCTGATTGTATTCATTAAAGTAACTTTGAACTGTGTATACAAAATTATGTTTTTGAATAAAAGTTAAAAAGCATTAACTTTAGAATTATTTTCAAATCTGTTCCATTTATTCAGAGATTACTCATTCCCACCTGCAACAGAGCAGACAGTCCCACAATGTCTGTCCCCAGGAAAGAGCAGCAGTATTTAGTGGCTCAGGAATTCATGTACCCTTGTTAACCCCTTGTCTACTACTGCAGTCAGCACTGATGGATCTGTGTGTGGAGTGCTGTGCCCAGTTCCGACAAGAGAGATGTGGACGTACTGGAGGAAGTCCAGCAAAGAGCCACAAAGATAATGAAGGAATTGGAGTGTCACTCCTCTGAAAAGATGCTGAGAGAGCTGGGACTGTTCAGCATGGATAAAAGGAGGCTCAGGGGGAACTCATCAGGCTATATAAATGGGAAGGTGCTGATAAAATGGAGCCAGATTCTTTTCAGTGGTGCTCTGTGCTAGGACAGGAGGCAGTGGGCAGAAATGGGAGCACAGGAGGTTCCCCTTGAACACCAGGCAGCCCCTCTATGCTGTGTGGCTGGTGGAGCACCAGCACAGGCTGCTCAGAGAGGCTGAGGAGTGGACCTTCAGAAGCCAACTGAGCACAGGCCTGGGTGCGCTGCTGTGGGTGGCCCTGCTGAAGCACAGGCTGAAGCAGAAGGACCCAGAGGTCTCTGCCAAGCTCAGTCATCTGGTGATTCAGTCTGAAATTTCTGGAAGCTCTAGTTCAGGTATTTGTAATCAGAGACATATGTATTGTTTTTGAAAAAAATAACTTTGTTGTTGTTGTCGTTAAGTGATGGTTAATGCAATAGCTGAGTACTAAAGAATCAATCATATGATGTAAGATCAGTCTGTAAACACAGTACATTGGCATTCATTTAATGAACAGATGGCAAAAGCAAATTTAACTTCTCATAATTTTAATTCTTTGAAAGACAATCAAATTTGTGTGTGTGTGTATAAATACCTAGTTAAAGAAGTTATCACAAAGGAAAGAAAAGTTATTATTAAGAAATAAGTAGTATTATTAAAGTAACACACGGTCCGTATGACTCCAATTTTAGTTGATCAACTTCAGAAGAAAGTACATGGGGCACTCTTCTGTTGTTCCTAGAAATTACATTTAAGCCTCTGAAATGTTCCAGAGAGGCTCCCCAAACTCATAACTGAAGATTAATCTTCTTCAAAGATACACT
>JANHGO010000001.1:49797794-49828569 GCA_024606505.1 Aquila spilogaster
CCTCCAGCCTTCTTGCTGGCTGGGCATGAGAAGCTGAAAAATCCTTGACTTTAGACTAAACACTACTGAGCAACAACGGAAAACATCAGTGTGTTACCAACATTCTTCTCATGCCGAACCCAAAACATAGCACTATACCAGCTACTAGGAAGACAATTAACTCTATCCCAGCTAAACCAGGACAACCTCCCATGGAAACTATTGCACAGTTTGTTTAATTTTTTTTTTTTTTTTTTTAGTGAAAATGTATAAAGGTGTAGATGTTTATTCCTTCTTCAAGTTTCACGGGCAATTCACCTTACAATCCTAGAACATATATGTGTGTGTGTGTACTTTAAAAATTTATTTGGTTTCACCCTGCTCCAGGACAGACACAATACTATAATAAACCCACAGTCTAAGCAAAAACATGTCAGGTCCATCAGAAGTTTTTCTTGTCTTGGACTGCAAAGTGTGCAGCCTGCTTAAAATAAAGAACTAGGAGTAAAATAAGTTTTATAGATTATGTTTGTAAAAGGCAGCTTAAGTTTTAATTTTTTTGGACATTTTCTCTGGCCTACATGCAATGGTTTTCTACTATTACTTTTTGTATGTTTGTAATAGAGTACCAGAATAAAATAACTTTTTTGCATAGAGGAAACATTTTTGTACATTGTTATTTCTAGGCTGTTACTGTCAGAATAAGGATGCTATTACAACACAAGCATTAGTGCAGCCAAAAATTCAATTACAGTTACAAATATAGGTAAGGAAAAAGCAACAAAAAAAGAAAAAGAATGGTATGGATGGGAATGAACACTTCATTCAAAACCAGTCTTGAAGACAAAAGGCAAACATGTAAGAGAAGCACACAGAGTTCAAGAGCAGCAGGCACATTTCTGATTATGCCAAGGCTACGAAAATCACTTAATCACAATTCTTTCTTTGCAGTGCTCAGTATTGCAAGCAGTAATGAAAAGATGAAGGTTCATGATACTAGGAAATCTGTAATTTTGATCTGTGAAGGTCAAACTTTTAAAAATTATTATTGAAAAGAGGGTATTCAAATTTTGCTCTTAACGCCTATTTTAATTTATAGGAATATAAATATTGCAAATATTTCCCAGTGTTTACTTACTGTAGACTACTAGCTAATTTTGCTTTCAAGGAGTTTTCAAGAAACTTTTCTTTCATACAGTTATAATTCCATCAAATGAACAGTCTACTTCATAACAAAAATCCTGATTATAGAAATTAATATACCATTAAGAAAATTGAAAGATTTTTTCCATATTTTACATTTGGCCCTATTATTTATGGTGTTGTAAATTTAAAATACTCTAGCTTTCTTTAAAGATGAGTCTGATTTGAAAGTTTCTAATAAAATATCAAACATAAAAGGGGCTAACATCCATTGTTTTTCAGCTCTGTTGCATTGTTTCTTGAAACGCATTACTTTATGAAAAATGCACATTTTATTAGACACTATTCCTCATTGTGTCACTGCTCTTTAAGCAGGGCTTTTCAACCATTTTTCTAGTCAGATCAACTGTGCATATGTTCAAAGCTTGTAGGATGCAGCCCCTCTCTACCAAATGGTGTCACTGGATGCAGGACTGTTAGATGACTGACATCATGGTGCCCTCCTTAATAAAGAGATCTCAGAACTATGTTTACACCCAGGTCAGGACATCAGGCATAACTGTGAATGGGAGAATTTTTAATATAGAGTGATAATATGGAATAGCATGATAGCTTTCTGGAATATTGCTCTGTGGCAAGAGAGGGTTAATTGTATCTTCCCCATTTTCACTATCACTTCTTTTTATCCACCTGTTTGTCATCGAGACTGAAAAGTTTCTAAAGTAAGAGGACTTAAATTTGTATTTGTCTCAACGTATCTTGAATTTTTTTTTCATTACCATGTCATTTGGCGAAACTTAAAATATTTCAGAGAAATATTTGGCTGAACTTTCATACAAAGATCCCACAGTGGAGATTCTAAACTATTCCAGACCTTATTTGTCCTCAAAAAAAAGAAGGTTTTCCTTATTACCTAGATAAAATCATATTTCAATTCTATACCATTATTTCTCACCTCACCCCCAGTATAAAGAAAATTTTATTACCTTCCTTACAGGAAGTCTTTAAGTATCTGAAAACTATTTTTTTGTGACCCTTTCATCTTCTCTTACCTAAAGTAAGATTTTCTTTCATGTCTTTCTTGGAAGACATACTTTCTGACCTCTAATCTTTCATTGTGAACACAGGAGGTGCTACATAAATGCTAAGTACTCCTACTCATCAGACAAAACAAAATTTTTGTTACTTACACTGAATATTTAGTAACTGGAGGATGGCTTTATGTCAAGGGAATGTCAAGCTATTCAGTGAAATTCTGGTTTTACTGAAATAAGTCAAAACATTGCCATCATTTGAACCATTGACATCACACACCATATGCAATTAAACTCCCATTTTGCCCCTTGAATACAGAAGGTCCTTTTCTTATCTCATTGTCCTTTGACTGTTTTAGATAGATTTACGTACTAATAATATGTCACAATTTTCTACTGTGGTAGTTGACTTAATAATTTGATGATTCTTTAAAAAAAGAAAAGATAAAACAATATCATCACACAGCTTCTTAATTATGGTTGTGCTGTTATTTTTTCAAAGAAGAAGGAAAGATATGAAATTGTTTTGAAACGATACTTTGTTTAATATACATATATATATTTATTCTCAATGTGAAAGTAGAACTTGGGCTGACTGGCTGCAATTAAGTCTCTACAGGAACTAGAGACAAAATAATATAGAAAATACTACTTTCTTTATGTCTAAGATCATATAAATTCTATATGCAGGCAAAATGCCTGTGCTCATGCAGAGCATCTTGCAGAACCAGGGACTAAATTAATGACTGAGAGTCAGAGTTCAAAACAATGAACAATTGCTTTTATTGTACTTTCAGTGTTATAAATGGGAGGAGAAAAAACACTTAAAAAATTAAAATGACTTTTTAAACAATGTAGTGTTCTAAAACACAATAGATCAGAGTAACAGGTTAGCTCTGGAAAGAACTGCAGGAAGATAGGAGCCCACTGAGCTTTCTGTGTTACTATCAAAAAGAAAACCTCAGAAACCTGTTGAGTGGAAGGTGAATGTAGAGGGAATGTTTCCTGTGAACATAGATTCACAAGGAACTCTAGACTTCACACAAGCTTTGATAAAATACTCTTTATATACCACTCTGCAAACAAAACCAGCTAACATACTTCAGAATCAAGTTGCTGTTCTTAGCATTTTAAAACTTTTTTACTATTTCATGAGTTTTTACCAGATCTACCATGGTTCCTATTATACAGCATATTAAGAATAAATCCTAACCTAACATTATTATTAACACTGGTGAATATTAGGTAGAGATATGCCTGAGCTGTAAATTTCAAGGGCAAATATGAATTTCCTTATTCTGTGATCTCTTTTTCAGAGCTGTTTTTCAGAGCTAATTGAAGCAGCAGGTGATTGCATTAAGGTTACACATATAAGCACGACTCCTTTTCTGCCACTTACTGTGTCCTAACATTACTACTTCTTTTGAATTTCACTGCCATGATCTCTGTTCTATTACTTCACTAGATTCCAACTATTTGCTTTTCATATCCCCCATACAGTTTCTTATCTCCCATCTATATTATCTTCTAGACCTTTGGAAGCTTTTCTCCCAAGTTTTTCTCAAGTTTTTCTTAAAGTACATCTGCATGGAAGGATGCATGAAATCTCAAATGTTCAGTTTACTAGCAATTGTTTTTCTGTTCTCTTGTTCTTGATAAAATTTTTATAAAATTGTCCACCAAACAAGCCATATATTCACTCATGCCCTAATTATTCTAAAACTAACAGGTATTTGCCTGTCCTAAAGTATGTATAGTCAAATAGTGACACAGGTAATTACAAACAACAACAGAATATATTTATTCTTCATGAGTATTGGTAGAAAAGTAGTAACAAAGAAACTCTTATATTTTAGAGAAGATACAGCATGTTCTACTCTTTTTCCTTGAAATTAAATATTTATATACATATATATACTGAAAAAGTGGTACAAAAAGAATAGATAAATATTTCTGTGTATAGCTGAATGTGTTTTTCTTTCTACTCTGTATTCAATACCATACCATTCCTCCCAAATCTCCTTACTCAGTTGGTTGTTCTGCAGGCCATTACTATGACAGTGTTTATGCTAAAGTAGCTAAAATTATGTCAGCATTCCTTTAATAAACCATTGTCTTTAATGTTTTATAACTTTTCCCTAAATAAAAACAAAACAAAAACCTCCAAACCAACCAAACAAGCAAAATTCCAAGTTGAAACTAGCTACACAGAGTCTAAGCATTTAGTCTGGAAGTGTTGATTTATTCTTAGAACATTTCAAAAGAAAACAATTCATCATTTTTAAAGTGATTTATCCTGGCAACATTTCTTAATGGTCTTCTATTTATAATGTCTTCTCATTTTTGTTTTGATAAACTGTACACTTCAACTATGCCTCAATTTCGTTTTTTTCTAATCAGGTTTCTATTAACAGACATTCTTCTGTTGACAATCTCCCCATTAGGAAAATTCAGTAAAATTTCAAGTGAAATTCAGTGAGGTAGAAGTTCAGTGAGAGACTGAATTTTCACAGGTTTCTAACTAGGCTCACTAGAGCTTATTATCCAGTGTTGTTCCCATACAGTACAAAACCAGAATGTTTTCCTCTATTTGTACTGTCATCACCTGAGAACATTCCTTTTGTGAGTAGGATACATGTTTACCACAGTCTCCCCCAGAAGTATTTTCCTAATAGCCTTTTTCCAAGACAGGTAGCACAAATTACTCCCCCAAACAACATTATTTTCATTAATTGAAGAGTTGTTAAGATTTTTTAGTGCCATTCTTCCATTTCAGTCTCTATACCAGCAATATTTTCCTTCTATATTTTTTTCTTCCTTGCTCTGTTTAAAGCTCTAAACAACACAAGTAAATGTCATGAATCTTCTAAGCAAGAAGTCTTACAATCAGTCTGTAACAAGTGAAAAATCATATATCCTCTCTGAAAAATTAATTTAATTCATATCAGAAGTACGGGACAGAAAATTAAGGATAACTACAAAGGGTAGTGCTACAAGTAAACACACTACTCTATTAATAATTCATGATTCTCTACCAAAGTAGTTACCTTAAAATATTTACTTTTATAACAGTCATGAAAGATAGCACATTGAATGACCTCAAACAGACCTACTTCGTATACCTGCTGAAAAAAGAAAACACATTTCCTGCAAGGGAATAAATGCAGAAGAGTCACATATAAATTCTGCTCTGCACTTTGCTAGTAGTAGGTTTATTTGTACAGATAATGACCCTAGTAATTTAGGACTATTTGCGATGGAGTCGTGAGGACATGGGCTGCTATACACTTAATACACTCATTGACTCTCATCAAAAAGAATATATGACATTTTGTGCTGGACAGCAAACAGCAAATCAATTGTCAGTTGTACTTTGGCAGCTGTAACCAGATTATAAGATTAGAAGGCTAATTTGCAGCTTGATTTGTTGTCTGACAACCTTGTTTGTGAGTTTAATATCTCGGTCATTTCAAAATGCATTGGGCTGAAACAGGCTGTAACTTCATATACAAGCTGCTGGCATAGATACATTTTTCCTTAGCAAAAATGATTTCAAACCATTAAGTTATTTTATTTTTAGGTCTATAGCTTCAAAACACTAATTTGCAAATGTAATTTGGCTGAATGCATGCTACAGTTGTAAACAGTCTTCTTCTGCCTCTGACTGATACTCATTCAGATAAATATTTCAGATTTTGGGGCTTTTATTTTCTGCATAGCAGTTGTCGGCACTCTTCCAAATGTAGTTCACAAACCATGTGACACTTCTGAAACTTACTCCTCACATCACAAAGTCTCAAAATATACCTTGGACCCAAGCACTGACAATGGGGTTCTAGTGCTCTCTACATGCCGTAGTGGGCTGCTTCTACTTGGCTTTGAAGGGAAGGCTCCGCTGCTGTGCTTTGCAAGAACTTTTGGGATTGTTTCTGCTTTATTACAAACAGGGGGAGAAAGGGTGGAATCTTCCAAACTTATTTGACTCAGGCTGCCACAGTTCTCCTACAAAGTCAATTGTTAACACTCCTTATAGTATAGTGCTCCTTTCTTTTTTTTCTTTTTTTCTTTTTCTTCTAATTTCTGTATACTTTAGGGAAACCAATGAATAATATGTACTCATACATAAAATAGTTGTCATTAATGATAGCTTTTAGACTTTAAAAATGAAAGGTAGAATAGAAGTCTGTAAAAGACAAGTAACTCAAAAGAGCAGTAAATATGAAGACGAGTGTCAGAAGATGATTTATCAACACACATCTAATAACTCTGAGTGTTCTCATGAACCAACTATTTAGTTTTAACACTTACCATGCCACAAAGGATGAACAGGTAAATATTTTATTCTACCCCATCTGTTTAACAGTATGAATATTAACAACATTATATTACTACATACTTGAAATTGAATTTATCAGTAATCTCCAAACCATCTCTCACAGAATTAAGCATTTCTTGATCCATTTTTTTTATGGACACAATTTCATAGTTGTGAAATCAAAAAAGAAAATACCGTCAATAGACATGAGAACAATATCCTCAGAGATTCACAAAAGACTTTGGGAGCTTAGTTATTCATAAATGTGGACAAGGTACAATGGAAATGTAGGGAATACCCTGTTTACATAAACTGGTGATTTCTCTGCTTCAGATGCAAATTCTGTCTCCCTTTTGAAACCACATCATTCTAGGCAGAGTCATAAAACTCTCCTCATGAGAGTTAGCTGAATGTTCTACAGCTGAGACTCTTTCATGTTGTTTTCGAGATTTATTTTTTTTAATAGACTAAGACCCTTTCCAAAGTTTGAGGGTAAGGACCTTTCTGCATTTGAAGGTGGGCTATGCTAATGCGGACTTTACCTTTTTTCTGTTATGGAAATATGAAAAATACTAGTGAAACTATTGTGAAAATAATCAAGTTCTTAATAAACTAAAACTCCAACCCAAAATTATTAACTTTTGATGACCAGTTTTAAAACTTGAAAAATTAAAACTTTGACATTTATAATGACTTTTCACCTTCATCTGTTGAAACTATCCCTAATGTAAAGTAATTCTCACCCTCGGATGAAAGTCCCCACTTCCAAACATGAAGAAGAGTAGGTGGAACTTAAAGTATAATCACCATGTTGAACAGGGTGTAAAAAAACTTACCGACATTGCTTTTTATCCTCACCGTACTACTCTGCAGCCTGCAGTTAGCAACAATATTGGGCAGTCTACTTCAGAGCTATGAATGAGAAACCGTCACACCTCTTTAAAAGAGTACTTGACTATTTTATTTCATAGTCTATATGCACAGTAGTTCAATGCCAGTGTTGATTGCTTCTAATGCCATAATTCAAGTGGCAAAATGAAGCTGTTCACATCCTACCTGCAGAATGAACTGTGAAACTTATTTAAGAAGAAGAAATATCCATGTTCAGGATGCTTTATCTGGTTTTCAGCTGGAATTGAAATGCCCAGTTGAGCAGTGGCTGGCATGATGAGGTTTCGTGGAGGTAGATGTGGTGATGAAAAAAAGATTGTGCCAAGGTGACACTCAGAGAAACTGAAATCACAAAAATCAGTTACTAGAATCTCAGGGAGATGTTAAATTATTTAATTTGTTTTGCTACAGTTAATAAAGCTGTGGCCAGTTTCTACTGCACTTCATTAAAGTATGTGTTGTTTTTTCATTTGTGGGTGACCTTCATATAATCATGGTCATATTATTATAAGGATATATTTCCCTCATGTCTTACTACCCATTACTGCCTCATAACTAAATTCTTCTACTACAAGCTAAAAAAAATAATATTTGAGTGTCATTCTAAATATATGCATCTTGTTTGTTTATTTACCTTTTATTTATGCACTACCAAAAATGCTCCCTACCATTGTTTTGTAGCAATAATCTTTCCCAATTGCACGTATATCACAGATGGGGCTGGTTTGAGCTACATCACCTGGATCCTGGTCTGTTTCCAAATTTTGCAACTGAAATGCTGAAATGATGTTCAGACCATTATCAAAACATGTCAAATCTACAAAGCTCCCATGTGTCAGAAATAGTAAATAGAAGTTAATTCTTAATTGTGTCCTTTTCTGGTCCTCAAAATGTCCCCTCATGTGTCTTTAAGTAAAAAAAACCAACCAAACAAAAAAAAACCTGTCCTCACCTAACTCAATGTCTAAGTACTAAACAAAGGTTAAAGCTGAAATTCCAGTTTAGGCCTACCTCTACCATGGACCTAAAATGTCCATATATTAGGATTCACCTTTTCTCCTGGTCATCAGAGGAGGAAATGCTGGAGGATTATACAGATTTATTTGGTCTGAGGGAAAAAGGATGACACATGAAAAAAGATGATATTCTTTTCTCTTTGGGAAAACAGAACTATAGAATAATCAGAGAAATAAATTGCCAGTGCTGTAATGACATCCTTCAAACATCAAGTACATAAAGCAACTTTGCAGTTGAGACTGTACTGGTTACATGTATGTGATATAGAAAGGGATTAGATTTAGGAACTCTAACAGCAGAAATATGTAAGGGCAACCTTGATAAAGATGAGGAAGAATCCTAATCCAAAGTCCCAAGAAACCAATCAATAACTTTCAGTTTACTTCTATGGATTTTGGAACCTTCTTGCTTTTATTGCATTCATCCATTCATATAGCTTTCCCAAGCTTCACTTTTTATTTTCACCTGATCTCATAGTAGTTTCTAAAGCTTAACTATAATTTCTGCAAGATATATAAATTTATAGCAGATTTAAAAATCTCAGCTAGTAGGTGACACACCACATTTCATGTTTCTATGCAATTATTGAAACTAAAAAGAATAGTAACTGAAACCTGAAGAAAGTGGTAATACCATGAACTTGTAGTATCTCTATGAACGTGATAAAAAAGTTTACAAATGTTAAAAGCAGCAGAATACCGAGTGCTTAATACCAAACATGAGCTTTAAAGTTTGCATTTCTTTTTTAGGATATACAAAGCCCTATAAGATGCCTGTTTATGTACTCTATAAATACTAATTTATGAACTTGTATGTACATGAAAGCATATTATGAATCTCTATATAAGAAAGTTGTTTAAAACTATGTGAGTCAAGATTTTTTTTTTTTTTTTTTGGAAGGAGCATGGCTGGATTATCCACTCTCTTACATGTGCATGCTCTGCTTGTCGAATTTAAACCTGGCATAATATAAGACTTTTATTTTACAGTATCACTACTTTTAACCAGTATTGGCCTGAAGCCAGAAAATTTTACAGCAACAATACCAAACCTTACCAGATGCTTGCATGTGTCTGTAGAAGGCATACCATTTGTGTCATGAATAAAGGACGGTTTCACTTTTCTTGTTGATGCTACATTCAATATCAATCAGCAGCTTGTAAATTTCTCAACAAGCTATATCACAGCATATGCAATAAAGAACTCATTCATTTATGGAGCCAAATAAAGTAAATTGTGCAGTTGTGTCTGAAAATAGGGTCAGTGTTCAGGGGTGGAAAAGAAGACATAGTAGTGTGTGCGGTTTTTCAGCACCAAAAGAAGTTCTGAAAAAACATTGGGTTGTTGACAATTTGCTGCTTGTGCTTTCCAGGTTCTATTCCAGAAGCTTATGCCTGTATTCAGTAAGATCAGTGAACTGTGCAGTGCAATGACTCCCATAGCAATTAACAAGGAGTTATCAGGAAATGTAATGGATTCACGATTCCACCTCATACTTTCAAAGAAGTACAATGCAGAAAGAATGCCATTTAAAAAATGTGTCACTAGTGTCATGACCCAGACTGGACAGACCAGGGAGTCGTGCTTAATTCGAAATTCCCTCAGGCTAAATTAAGGTGAAACAACACCAAACGATCAGTTAAAGATTTCATTTATGACAGAAGCAAATGGAACTGGGGAGGCATGGTAGTAGGTGGCAGGGTTTCTCACAACAGGAATTGGCATAAGACTACTTCTGTAAACCCTGTAACCATATACATCAATTCAGGGAATAAGGAGATGCCTTCTGTTGAGTCACGAGGTTCAGAGCAGACCCCCTTGCTTTCCAGACTCCTCCTCAAAGAAGGGTCTAGGGGCGGCTGGATCCACTCTTACTCTCAGACTTGGTCAACGGTTTATATCTTGAAACTACCTCAGTAAACCAGGTAACCTGTGGTAACCATATACATTGATTCAGGGAATAAGGAGATCCCTCCCATCGAGTCATGAGGTTCAGAGCAGAGCCCCTTTCTTTCTAGACTCCTCCTCAGAGAAAGGCCCAAGGGCGGCTGGATCCACTCTTAGTCTCAGACTTGGTCAAAGGTTTATATCTTGAAATGGATGAGGTGTAGGGATTGTGGAAAAGCAAAAGGAAAGAGAGAAGAAGACAGAGAGAGAGAAAGGAAGAGAGAAAGATTTCATCAGTCCTGGGTCCAGCGTTGGTTCAGTCAGCCGAGGTGTCCAGTCAGCCAAGGGGTCCAGTCCCGGTGGGCTTGTGCACCTGGGGCTTCAGTTGGTGTCCTTTTATCATCCTTGCCCCTCCTTTGGGCGGGCACCCAAACTCGTCAGGTTAATGACCAGTTTGTGAGCCTTTGGGCTTGGGGGTCCTTTGTGGAGTAACTTCTCCTTCCCTGCAGACACGGCCATTGTTTGATCTTTGTATCAGAACAGCTTATCAGAACAGGGAGCTGCGCACCCTCCAGCACGCCCTCCCCCTCCTGTTGCTGATATCTGAGCTGACGGGCTTTTCACCTTGGTTCCTTGCTGTGCAGGATTTGTCTTTAAGCAGAACTTGCCCCACCACAATGTTTGAGACGTTAACTCTTTCAGTCTCTCACAACTAGCAGTACCAATAAGGCAATATAATATTTTCCAGGTTCCACTACAGCCTCTCAATGTTTAGCAGTAGAAGGTTCAGATGAGTTAAGCATTATTTCTTCGAGCACAACAGTGTTCTTCATCCATGGAAGGAAGTAAGATATGGGAAGAGGATCTCAAATGTGGAGCAGGAGAAAAGAGAGACTGACAGTTCAAGGCAAACATGCAACCTTTTTCCCTTTTAAATAATATGTGACAAAATAATGCAATCTATATGTGTGAAAAACGTGCAAATATCTTTAAAAAAGAGGGTAATGAAATATAGTAATTTAGTGGGTCGTTATGAATTTTGAATGCATCTACAGATATCCAATTTATCTAGAATAATTACTGCATGTCTAGAATAAACTCACGTCAAGAATACACATAGATATCTATGCAGACTGACATAATAACTATTTTAAAATATGAATGAGACAGAATTATTGCAGCTCCTGAAACACATTAAATCCAGTATGTTATTATAGTACTTCAAAGTGAAAATTCCCACATTATGTTATCTCTTTATATATGCTGTTAGAAACAATGGCTTTTAAAAGCCATAACAAACCCCCTCCCCTAAAATGTCTGTAATGGCACTGCAATGAAGACTAAAAAAAGTTCATATATAAGAAATATACATACATATATATTTTTAGCTCTTAAACCTTTACCAACATTTAGTTAATGTCAGTCCACTGTCCATTTTCTTTTAACTTTTCTACAACGAAAATAAAGACACCACTGAAAACAGCTATATTAATCTGCTTTCAGAGGTAACTCCTTCACAATTTCCCATTAAGTGAAATAAAGAAAACCTATATTTCACCTATTTTTAGCATTTTGCAAGTAATATATTTTAAATGATAAGCACTGTATAGTATAAGTTCTATAAATCAATTTCTGATTCCACCAGTTGTCTACTGTCCTACTCAGCACTGTTGAGACCACACCTGGATTACTGCGTCCAGTTCTGGGCTCCTCAGTACAAGAGAGACCTGGACATACTGCAGACAGTCCAGCAAAGAGCCACAAAGATGATTAAGGGACTGAAGCATCTCTCCTCTGAGGAAAGGCTGAGAGACCTGAGACTGTTCAGCCTGGAGAAGGGAAGGCTCAGGGGGGATCTCATCAATGTATACAAATACCTGAAGGGAGGGAGTAAAGAAGATGGAGCCAGGCTCTTTCCAGTAGTGTTCAGTGACCGGACAAGAGGCAATGGGCACAAACTGAAACACAGGAGGTTTTGTCGGAACATCAGGTAACACTTTTACCGTGAGGGTGATTGAGCACTGGCACAGGCTGCCCAGGGAGGCTGTGGAGTCTCCATCCTTGGCAATATTCAAAAGCTGTCTGGACATGGTCCTGGGCAACCAGCTCTAGGTGACCCTACCTAAGCAGGGGATTTGGAGCAAAAGACTTACAGAGGTCCTGTCCAACCTCAACCATTCTGTGATTCTGTGATTCTCTCTGTAACCATAGTCTGGAAGCTGAAGTTTAGCGCAGGTATTAATAATCAGAGATGTGATTATCTCTTTTGAAAAAAATAACTTTTTTTTCTGTTAAGTATTGTTTAATGTAATAGTAATGTACTAAAGAATGAATAATATGCTGTACTACCACTCCATAAACACAGTACACTGGTATTCATTTGATAAACAGATGGCAATGGCAAATTTAACTTTTCATAATTTCAAATGTTGGAATGACAATAAATTTTTTTGTGTGTAAATTCCTAGTTATGGAAGTTTTCACATAAGAAAAGTGTTATTTTCTAGAAATAACTGATATTTTTAAAATAACCCACAGTCAATATGGCTTCAATTTGAGTTGACCAACTTCAGAAAAATAATACATGGGACAGTTTTCTGTTGTTCTTAGAAACTGTTAGTGATCAGTCTCAACTGTGCTTTTGACATTTTTACCCTCAGCTTACTAACATACACTTCAAGGCTGCAATAACTAGATTAAAGTAATAACCCACCAAGTGTTGCTGCAGGCTACAGTTTTAGCTGACACAAATCATCTTTCACTGGACACACTTTATGGTTTCTAACATGAAATGACTTAGCTGCAAAGCCAGTGCTTTCATTTCACAAACTATCATTAATCTGCTGTACTGGTCTACAAGTTTTTAAGCATTTATGATAAGATTGAGCTTATCTAGTTAAAATGCCTTAGTTAAAACTGTGAAATCACATCAGAATTACTACAAATCTAAGAATAACAGTTCAGCTAAACTTATTTCTTACTTTGTGCCTGCTGCACTGGATTTAGAGAGTAGTTTTAATTAAATTATTACATTACATTATATAATTAAAAAATTATACTTCTCCTTAAAACAATTGAATTTAAAAAGTCAGAAATATACAGGCCTTTTCATATTTAGTGGTGAAATGGGTAAGTGTTGACAGTATTAAAAAATGCAATAATAACAAGTTC
This sequence comes from Aquila spilogaster, assembly GCA_024606505.1. NCBI lineage: Eukaryota > Metazoa > Chordata > Aves > Accipitriformes > Accipitridae > Aquila > Aquila spilogaster. Next base: position 49,811,232 of record JANHGO010000001.1, read on the forward strand.
TTTTCTCTATGTATTTAGCGGTAAAATAAGCCAAATAGGTTACGATGACCATTACATATTTCTTGTTGACGAAAGAGTTGAGAAAATTATTTCCATATTAAAATTACTGTTAAATTAAAAATAACTTTAAAATAAAATTAAAAAAATTACAGATACTACATCCAGAACATGGCAAAATTTTCTAAATGGAATCATCTGAAAAATTCACTTCTTAGAATCAATGGACAAAAATCCATTTGTAAATAATACTGGAAAACTGAATAAATTTACTGCAACAACTGAAATTCTGAACCAGGAAAACTAATCTTATACCAGGAAGTCCTAAATTTTATCCCACAATGTTATGTTTAATATCTTATATAACATTGTATGTCCTTTTAAGATAAAAGACAATTCAGAGGAGTACTAATATCAACTCAAAACATCAGAATTTTATTAAATTTTTAATAATTTAAAGAATTTTAAAGAGGAAGCTAGGTAACACTTCTGAAAATATACTGGAGTACACTAAAAATACACTGGAGTACAGTAGACTTGATTTGTCCAGCTTTTCAGTAAAATGTATTGAATTACCTTTTTAATGACAGATTTTTGGCCAAGTGAACTCCAGCAGCTTCAAGGGAACCATTACAGACATATCATGTTCATTCCGTAATGACCTGCATTTCTTTCACAATTATTCTCAGACAACCTGACAGAGTTACCATGAATGATGCAAGATAATCATTCAAGTTGTCAATGTTTTTAGGCAGACTTCCAGTGTCCATGCCATTCAAGCCCTCATAGTCAATGTCGGAAATTAGCCGGAGAGAGTTTGTGAAAGGAGGTATTGATATTCATAGCAGCAGTCACTAGTAAACAGTTATTGAAAAATTGTCAAAGGAAGCTAATCAAAACAAGTGCAGCACATTTGTCTGTGCTGTTAATAAGTGTCCATAAATTTATTTTATATATCCTGAATTTGCTAAAATATATGTTTCTCTGGGGGGAAAAAAAGTCAGTAATATCAAATCCATACATAATTAATGATGCACTCCTCTGGTATTATGAAGAGGTGTACAGAAATGTTAGAAATATCTGACAACTCCCATTGAATTTCATCCTAAATTGGCTCTATCTAAAAACTGATTAAAAAATCACTTTAGGTTTCCCAGTTTCAAAATGTTGTGTGGTTGTGAGACAAGATTATTCTGTACATCACAGTTATTTAATTATAAGAATAAGCTTTACATATCATACTTTATATCACAAGCACCCAGGATCCCACATAGATCTCAAAAACTTATTTTCAGCAGGTACCAATTAGGACAGAGTCAGATAAAGTTAAGAATTTAAATATTGCAGGTTTAGTAATACTGATAAGGCATTAAGCTAATTAATGCATGATGATAAATTTGTTAAAATGCCTTTACTTTGGAAGAAATGTATTTATTTACATTTTTAAACAAAAATATATGAAATAACTCTTACTGCTTGAAATCCAGACATTTTGACATAATGAATTAAAGAAATAGCACTGTTTAAAAACTGGTAATGTTATGAAATACAAAAGACTACCAAGAAATATTTAATTTTGATTAGAGCAGCATGGTCGCTTTTCACAAGAAATCCTATTGCTTCATACTACTTGCACAGTAGAACAAAATATGTATTGTGATTTTTTTTGCCCTGAAAGACATGGTAAAAAAAGAAAAAGGAGAATGAGGGAAAGAATGTGAGCCACTGAAAAGGATGCTACCCCATAAGTCAAGAAGTCCTGTTTCTGCTCTCAGTGTTACCACTGACATTGCTGGTGACTGAGGCAAAATCAATTCAGTCTATTAAGCAACAGCTTTGATACCCATAAACCCAGAGATAATATTTCCCCTTCTTCATACAGTCTTTTAATATAATATTATGCTACATATTATTAAGTATATTCATGGTTTTGTTTGTATTTGACCAATTTGACAGGCAGGAAATGTTATAAGTTTCCGAAAAGTAACTCATCAAAAAATATGGAAAATAAAAATAGTTTAAGTGAATCATAATGGACATGACTCAAGCAACAGTTTGATGTAGATTTAAAATCTCACCCCCCCAACCCCCCCTGCCCCCCAATAATTTTTTAGTATTCTATTTTATGGGAGAGATTTATCCTTTAAAACATCTTAACAGATTCTCAATTGCAATCCTAGTGTAAAAGAAAAACACCATGTGTGGCAATGCTCTGGTAACAGCATACAGTACCCTCAGAGATTAATATTAAATACTTAAAAATCAGTGTTACCAAAATCATTTAATGATCTTTGAAATTTTTTGAAATTATATTTTACAATCTTGCTTTGTGATGTGACCAAATCAAAGCTCTACTTTCTAAATTAACCAGTGTTTTCAACAGTACTAACAGATTTTAATAGCTATCTTTCTTAGAAAATTCCATGTTAATTTTATATACCAGTGTGCAGTTGTGAGACCTTCTTTCTACTAAAGCTAAATCCCTTCTCTTTAAAACTTGCTTGAATATTTATATGTGCAGACACTTTCATAATTTATATTTTTGACACTAAGTCATTATACGACCCACCGAAGAGACTTAATTAATTGGTTAAGAATGTGTCTGTGTAGATTCACAAATTATTCTAAACATGCTTTAAATATTTTAAATTAGAGCTTCCAATTAAAATTGTACATGTCATATTGTCTTATGTAATTCCGTTCATTTTAGAAGACACAGCTTCAGCTGAAAAAGCTGCATTGATGTGAGCTGAGCTCAATTAGTTTCTGATGTTCTGCCAAATTGCCTCATTACCTGTCATACTAACACACTGCTGACATTTTCAAAGCTAAATTCTTTACATACACAGTATTCTCTTTCTGCGAGAAATTTGAGTGAGTAAAAATACAAAAATTTGAATCTGATTTACTCAAAATATTGGCTACCTGGTGAATAATCTAGATTAAAACAGGTGATAAGTAAGAGTAATTTGTACCCCATTCTCTGATATTTAGAATTGTTCCAAGCAAAGCATTTTCTAAACCCTGCGTACCAGTTGTAGACAAATTAGTTGTGCAGCAAATTCACGAGTATTTAAATAGAAAGTGAACCTCCCAGGTGCAGAATACCCACAGTCCCAATAGCTTTTACTCACTTCAATATCCCATTTGAAAGATCATATAGATGTGAGACACTTCCTTAGCTATGGCATTAAGCTCCCACAAAAGAACTGCTGAAAGGCTGACAAGCCTGCAGACCCACTTAAATTTCAAAGTCAAAAAGACTAGGTCTCTCTCTTAGATATTTACTGTATTTTGCTGTTCAGTATGTAGAAGAGTGCAATGTTAAATGGGCAGTTTGGCAGACTTACCTTCAGTTCATTTGGGTTTGGCTGAATCAATATAGTAAGGGCATTCCATTAGGAAAACAGGCTGATAAAAGATCTTGGCAATATGCTGTTCTGTGTAACACATTGTGGATTTGTTGAACAATGCTACTTAAAAGATCGGCTTTCTCAGACTTGACCATAAAATTAAATGTGCACTCCGCTTTGTTCCCAAAAATATTCCTTAGTATCTTCTCTGTGTGCCCATATCATCAGAAAATGTTGGGAATACCTCTTTTGGTATTTTTTCAGTTTGAATCAATTCCAACTTCTTTTGCTAATCTGCATTTTGCAGAAAGATATTCCTGTAACAGACCTGTTTTAGGGTAGGTCTTTCTTGCAAAAATTTAAGAACCCAGCTTTGTTTTATGGAGCGAAGACAGAGGGGGAGTGATGATCATTGGTCTCCTAACCTGGATGACCAGGGAACAAGAATTGTGGTGTGCACCTTTGAAGATATAAATTACATATTTTGGACATATTGCGCATCAGATGATTTTGAATTACCTCTCTGATCTTTTTATTCTGACCATATCCATGATGGTTTTATATCTGTAAATAGATCTTTAAAATAATCAGAACTCTTTATGTGAATTAAAAAAAGCCCATGTATTTTGTGTCTAGATTGACATATAAATAAATACCTCACAGGAATAAAGTTTGAGGAATCTCGCTCTTAAGAGTTGTTGTCCAAGTACTGGAATTTAAAACAAAACCAAAACCAACCAACCAACCAACCAAATAAACTTTCTCAGGGTAACTGAAAATCCTGCATATGAAGTTCTGAAATTAAACACAGATGCAAACAATACTACATCTTCCTATAATTCTTACTAGTCTAAATAGCAAGTTCTGCATAAGAATTAGAGATCCATAACTTAATAGCATAAAACCAAAGAATGGAATATGAACTGGGGATTCAGAAACAGTGTGAATAAACTGGCTTTTTAGGCCATTTCCAAGTTCACAATTTTTGGTTACTGTTGTGGATTCTGCTAACGAAAGAAACTTCTGGCAACAGCTGTTATCCTTCCCATCATATCAAGCGCAAATATCAAAGTTAAACTGAGGGGTAATACCCCTATCAATGTTATTTGCTGCTATTATAAAAGATTATGGCAAAATTTCTAAAACCTCTAAATATGGTATTGCTTGAAGACACCACAATTCAAATATAAAGGAGAAACCCTTTTCCTTGAAATGCTTATGGTTTAGTTTACCTTGAATACTGGTCAAAAAGTTCTACCCTGAAAACTGATAGCACTTATTATGTACCAATCAACAATCTGACCATCTAATTTCTGAGGATTAGAGCACGATTAAATTGTCAATTTGGAAACAGAGGAAATATCTGGATATATTTTCCTTCCATTCCTAGCTAATATTCTCTCACATCAGTGAATATTTAGGCTTCTGTTAGAGGAAGGGGGAGGAGTAGATCTAGTTTACTTAGTCTAGCTGTAGTATGAAATAGCTTTACGATTTTTCCCTGTGAAATCCATACCAATTTGGAGCATTAGTGTATTTTGACACAGATGTCTCACTAGCTCTCTTGTTTATTTATTTTTAAACCTCCATTGATTGTAGTATCTCACTGGAAGCTTGAAAATAATCATTTTCCCAATACCCTTTTTGTCTTTTTCCGCTTAGCAAATATTAGACTCTCCCCAACCCTTGTGTTTTGAGTAAACTGACATTAGAATTGATGTTTTTGATTAAAAAAAAATTTCAAGCTAGGTATAGCACCTATCTTGTCAAATATCTTAGCACATGGAGATCAAACATAGCAGACCAGCTATGGGAATAGCATTTGTTAATTAACTGCTGCTGCAAAGCCAACACGAGGAGCACCAAGCATTGTGTATTTTATTAGTGTCAGAAAAACTTATGGCTTTGTTTGTCTGTTATTTTGAAGAAAATTATTGGAGATGGAGTGACAGATTAAAAAAATATATTTAGAATTTGGCAGACCTTCACCATAAGAAAAGAACAACTCTAATTTACAATACCATCTATCATTTTAAAACATGATACACTTGTAAGGCAATGCAAAAAAAAACATTTTGGCTTACTCCAAAATCACATTTGATTTTATCATTTAGTGTGTGAATTTTTTTTTTTTCAGATACATACCCACTTTATATACACACTCATTTCTAACAGTCATAACTATCTATGTATGAATATGTTACACTCAAATCTCCTAATTTTCCTAAGTCCATGCTTTGGTCTCTACTTTGGTCTTACAGATCTATGCTCAAAATGCATTTTTATCTCTATGAACATTTCCCACAAAAGGCATGTTCCTACATCCCATCTAATCTGACTTTATTTTCAATAGGACTTACCATAAATATCCATAAAATTGTCTTTCAAGAATCAAGACTGGAATCTGGAATTTTAGACCTCTACCACGTGCAGAATTCTGGTTTTCAGCTTGGATGCATATAACCCATATTGGAGGCACCCTGCTAGACCTCATACTTACAAACATAGAAGATCTGGTTAGGAATGTGAAGGTCAGGTGCAGCCTTGGCTGCAGTGACCATCAGATGGTAGAGTTCAGGATCCTGAGAGAAGGGAACAAGGCAAAAAGTAGGATCACAAGCCAGGACTCCAGGTGACTTTGGCCTGTTCAGGGACCTGCTTGGGAGAATCTCATGGGATACAGTCCTGGGGAGGAGTCCAAGAGAGCTGGTTGATTTTCAAGTATCACCTTCTCCAGGCTCAAGAATGGCTCACCCTGATGAGCAGGAAATCAAGCAATGGTGGCAGGAGGCCTGCATGGATGAACAAGTAGCTCCTGAGGGAACCGAAACATGAAAAGAGCATACAAGAGGTGTATGAAGGTCCCTGAAGGGACAGGTGACCCAGAAGCAATGTAGAAACACTGTCTGAGCATGCAGGGATAGTCTTAAGAAAGCCAAAACCCACCTAGAGTTGAAATTGGTGAGGGACATAAAGTGCAACTATTTGGGCTTCTGCAGGTGTATCAGCAACAAAAGAAAGACTAGGGAAAATGTGGACCTACTGTTGAATGGGTCAGGATGCTGACAAAGGACATGGAAAAGGTCAAGGTGTTCTTTCTGGAATTTACTAGTAAGGACTTCCTTCAGAAATTCAATCCCCTGAGACCAGTGGGAAAGTCTGAAGTAATGAAGACTAACCCCCAGTAGAGAAGCACCATATTAGGGAACACATAAACTACTGGGCATACACAAGCCCGTGGAACCTAGTGGTATGCTCCTACCAGTGCTGAGAGCTGGCTGATGTCACTGCAAGGCCAATTTCGACTATCTTTGAAAGGTTGTGGCAATTGGAGGATGTTCCCAAGGACTGGAGAAACTAAATGTCACTCCTGTCTTTAGGAAGCACAAGAAGGAGGATCCAGGGAAGTATGGGCCAGTCAGCCTCAACTCAGTTCATGGGGTGTTGTTGGAACAAATAACCCTCAAAACCATAACCAAACACATTAAGGACAAGAAAGTAATAAATCCAAGCCAGCATGGATTTAAGAAGGAGAAATCATGCCTGACCAGTGATAGTTTGCTATAATGACATTACTGGCTCAGTGGACAAAGGAAGAGCAATGGTTATCTTAACTTTAGTAAGGCTTTCAGAAGTCTTTCCACACTGTCTCCTATAACAAGAGACAATGGTCAAAAATGGAAACACAGAAAATTCCATTTAAACATAAGAAAAATCTTTTTTTACTGGAAGGTTGATCAAACACTGGAACAGGCTGCCAGGAGACGTTGTGGCATATCCATCCCTGGGAATATCTAAAACCTGACTGGACATGACCCTGAGCAACCTGCTCTAGTTGATGCTGCTTTGAGGAGGGAGGTTGGGGTAGACAATCTCAAGAGGTCCCTTCTAACCTCAACTGTTCTGTGACTTTTTGATTCTGTGAATTGGTAGAAGATCTGGACGTGATAACATATATCTCATTAAAAGCATGGTACATGTCATACCTGTATTATGGTGGACATGATGGGTCCCTGCAACTACATGGGTTAAAATGGCACTGAGGAGAATGATACAAAAAGTTATGATCATTAAAGAGACATTCAGTTCTGTCAAAAAACAACCCACTTTGCATATAAACAGAAAGTAATATTGAAACATTTCCAGGAAAAAAAGCATTGCTTAAAATTGCAAATTCTACTTCAATTAGAAGTCCCATTAAAAGCACTGGAAAATAAAAATTAAAAATTGAGACTTTATTTTTCAGACATGGAAGTGACAAACTAATCAGAAGGTGAGAAAGTAAAGGAAAGAAAATCCAACACATCTCAGTGTGAGAAACCATTATTTAAAACAACAGAGATATATAGAATTTACAAGTCTGTTAATCAACTTTTAATTTAGGAATATAGTTTCAGATGGCTGAAATATTTCTCTTTAATATTAGACATTTGCCCAAAAGAATAAAGAAAAAAATTTACAGCTCAAACACAAAAAATGAATTAAGATGTCCTAAAAAAATAATAACCCAAAGTTACACTATTTCTCTGGGCGTTTCTCTCCTCATACTGCAATTTTGACTTAATTAAAAAAATTAAGGAAAAGATTGTTTAAAATAAATATTTTACTTAACATGAATCCATTTGCAGTTTGGTTTTCACGTTGCCAGGAAAATTAAACATTGTGTGCTGGAAATAAATCCCCTAGTTTTTTACTTTAGTCATCAATAAAAAAACCCAATTACTCACTCCGATCTCACTAAAGCCTATACAGAATATTTGTGATCATCAAGAGGCCTGGAATCATATCACTTGCTACCCTATGTTATATGTTGTCACTGGGCATAAGCAGGGTGAATCAGGTCACTGAGAATCTGTAATTGCATTTGCAACCTCTGCAGGAAGTAGAGATCATGAATATCAACCTTGTGCCCCAAGCCGACAACAGAATGAGGAGCATTACGGTAATGAGGTATAAATTCAAGCTTCTTTCTACTAACTTCTGGTCTCTGTAGTGTGGTAATTCAGCTAGTTTTTAAGTCCAATATTCTGGGCGAAATCCAGATCCTTTGCTTCTTTAAAGTATTAAAAAAACCTCATAGCTTTAGAAAACAAATTTCTATTCGCTTCATGTTCTCAGTCATTGAAAAACACTTTTGAGAAGCACTAGGTGATAAAACCCATTGTATTTTATGGTGTAATGATGCTACATAACACAATATTATTTTACATGTAAGGAAAATAAATCATTGCCATTCAGTATCAGGAAGGAAGTGATTTCAAATATAGTTAACCATAATTTCTCATTATATTACAAAAGAGGCAGTGTAAAGGTATTAATAGTCACGGTGATATACTAGTGACTATTGAAAATAATAAATATGGAAGTTACATGGAGAGTTGCTGAATTTGTAACTGGCCATGGCTGACATGCCTTCATTGATCCCCAGTATTTTCCAGTTCTTTTTTCCTACCTGTAGGAGACTATTATAGTATATTATGTGGAATTCTTAGAGAGGAATTACTACAATATTTATATATCATCTATTTAAAAAGTAGAGTGAAAATATAGAACGCAAACCTTGAAAAATTACATATTTTGCTTAGTTTTGTCTATAAATCAAGTCCATTTGTCTATTTCCAAGTTGTCTATAACAATTTGAAAATATTAGATTATTGAATAACTTTCATTTATTATTCCTGACAATGCTTAAGTTAAACTTATGTTGGTTAAGAAGAACATTTCAATAGCCCACTATTACAAACCTGAAACTAAAATGTCAAAAAGTACTTTTTATTTTTAACTTTCTCTTATTATTTCTACTGTTGTAGTAAAGGCTTTTTAGTATTTTTTAATCAATTCTTTGACAAAATTCAAAGAAAAAGAAGCAAGGATAAAGTTCTCCAGTATTTTAGAACAACATAGAAAGTACATTTATGCCAGGCTTTCCATTCCCTCCAATTGCACTGGATAGATAAAATAGTGACGGTCTTTTTTTCACTACTATTATCTTCAACTGCATTATAGCAACTTTCCTGAACTAAAAAAATAGTCATCAGATGGGGGGAGTCATCCCCATCTGTAGGTAGTTTCCTTATACCCCATACAGTGATGTAACAATTTTTAAACATCATATTAACTCTACATGATCCTTGAAAGGGCAGAAAAAAAGTATGGCAGGTAAGGAATTTAAAAGCAAAATCAAGAGGACATTTCCTCCACATATATACTTCAGCCTTTTACAAACGTGTGTCTGCAGAAAAAACAAAACCATTAGCAAATTAATTATATGTCTTAGAATAGCACTTTTTATTTTGACCAAATGCTTCCTGCTAAAATAAAGCAATTGGGATGAAGACTCTGTAAAAAGAAGGAAGTAAAGGCCAAAGCCAAAGAATAATCCTACAGAGCTTTAACAGTATTTGGTGGTAAGTGTGCCCTGAAAAATCACGATTCAGTTTTCAATCAACCCCAAAGTACTCCTCTGTTTAATGTTATGGTTCCTCAAACACATCATTCCATAGCAATGCCAAATTTTCTAAGACACTGAGGAGGCTAGGGTATAATACATGTAGATGTGTTGTGAAAGTCCAGAAAACAATTGTATCCCTCCTGAATCAGTATAAGAGGCATTTTTAAGGCTTAGGTCGCATACCTGCACTTCTGAAGTTATGTCATTGTTCAATTTATGGTAGGCCAGAAAGAGAACACAAGAAAGGGCATGATTCTTTAACCTGATCTTGAGGGCACTCAACTAGGCAGAACAAGTTCTTGGCCCTTGTTCCATCTTCAGGACTTTCAACACCTACTGTAATGGATTCCAACTCCTATTGTAAAACTTAAAAAGTGCTACACTTCAGAGTTGGTTATGAATCATTTTGTATGATGCTTTATATTGAAAAATAAGTTACACCCTGAAATATTTTTTCAAAGACTGTGTAACAGGCAAGCTGCCAGAAAACTGGCAAAAGCGAGATAGTGGAGATACAGGGTTAAAAGTAAAATCTGTGCTGCAGATGATGGTGGTAAATGATGCTGATAAAGACTCACGAATTACAGTATTTTGATAAATGTCAGAGAATCAACATTCTACACTGAATTTTAAGAGAAGCTTACTTTTTAAAAATTCACACAAACAAAAGTGACTTTTCTCTATCATCATCACTTTCATTATGTACACATTTTAAAAACACTTTATAAACAGCATTCAGCTGTAGATGTTCTTTTCTACAGTTGAACAGTCAAAGTGTTAAAATTCCTGTAAGCAGAGTGAAAAAAACATCCCTTCACCATAATGAGCTGAACTTCCGGTGTAATTGAACTGTGGTCCATTAAAGGATATTATCCACATGAGTGGAGGGGAGGAAGGAAGAGAAAGGAAGGAATAAAATGAAACAAAACCCAACTAACCTGATCAGAAGTAAAATTTAATCAAAATTTGTGAAAAATAGAATTAATTCCTTATTGAGTCCTGAAGCAAAAAAATGTAGTATATGTTCGTGTGTTAAAATGCAATTCTTTTTTTCAAAATTTTTTTTTTTTTTCTCCCGACTTTCTATGTAAAGCTGGTGGTAGTAAATTCTGCTTCTATTTTAGAAATAGGATATTGATAAAAAACAGTGATTTATTTAATGCTCAGAAGCAATTGGTTGTCTGAATAATGATTAAAGCCCAGACCACTATGCTAGTCCGTATCATATGAGTAGAGTAACATATGTTACTCTTCCATATCACAACAGTGCTGCTATTATTAGTAGAATACATTCAGCAACTTTCACTGATTTCAGCAGGAGATGCTAAGTGCTTAACACTTCTAAATGCAAGTGCAGTTATTCTGGCACACAAATATAAATGTGGGAATTTAGTTTTAAACATCCATTTTTTTAAATGAATCCTGCATAATCCAAATCTCACTGTGCAATTACCACAGTGCAAAAAATAGCATATGTTCCCCTCCCAGCAGTGCTTCCATAATAAACTGCCATGTACTTTTAACTGGAAAGATTATCCCTTTGTTAACATGGAACTTAAATGCCTTGTGATGGCATGAATTTTCCAAACAAGCATGACCAGGTTTTATTCAATTGCATTTCTCAGGTGCATGTTTCAAAGAAGTACTAGTTCAAAAATGTGTAAAAAACTGTAAGTGGAAGTCAAAATCACAGAACTAAAGGGTCAGAGGGGATGCCAGTTTTATGAAGCAGTTTAGCCTATCAAATTTAGCCACAGCAGAACTGCATGATCCTGCAACAGGGAAATTATATTATTACGATTTGAAAATGTTTTTAAACCCCTAATGCAAAAACAGATTATAACATGTAATAAAGTCACACACACACACAAAAAAAAGAAAAAGGAAAGAAAAGGTTGTGGTCAATATATTAATACTCATCAACCAAAGCATGAAATAAGAATGTGTAGTCTTGTAGTCCCACTAATACAGTGCCCTGACAACAGGCTGCAGACTTTGCGGTATGCTGACTACATGGGTCTTGTCAGGCTTTGCTTGGACTTGTCCTGGCCTGCCTATACCCTTGTTTTAGCTTGTTTAGCTATAACCAAAATTATCCATTACCAAGTGGCTGTTACCTACTTTGATTTAACTTTTGCTTCGCTTTGCACAGCTGTGACGTGATGCCTAGTGTTATAAATGTTTTGTACCTAACAGATAGTAATATCAAGTACTTGTTCTGTGTAAAGCTGTCTATGGCCCTTCATTAAATGCTGGCTTGGGGAGTGCAGGCACAGGATGATAGTAGAAGTATTGAAGTAGAGGCACAGATTGATACCAGAGGGTTACAGACAACTCAACCACAGTCAGTTACTGGTTATTAAGGAAATAAAACCTTGGGAGAGAGGAAAAACAGTTTCAAGCGTAACAATGAGAACAAAGAGCGAGAACCCAAGTGTGTAAAACACACCACACACATACAGTGAATATTGCAAACTAATGCCGAAAGAGTGAGATGCAGAGCATGCTAACAAAAACATAGTGCTGCCAAACTGACACTGAAGAGAAGAAGAAACCATAATCACGAACATTATAACTCCTTGAGGGAAGGAACCTCCCCACTACGAACATCAGCTGTCTCCTGCTGGAGGACTTGGGATAGTGACAGCTCATCCTAACCCCCTCCTCAGACTGAAGCCACTGGCCTCAGGAGCCAGGGTGGCCCTGGACAGGTGAACATAGCACCAGAGAAAGAGGTGGATACTAGAAAGGTTTTGTTTATTAGTCTTAAGCAAATCTAATTCAAACTAAAAGCATTACTATCATCATAAATGGACTAATAATAAGTCTTTGAACAAATTTTTAAGACCTGAACAGATAATAAATTCTCTGTTTTGCATAGAGGATGTGCTCCTTCAGCCTCACACAAACTGCAGTGGGTTTAGTGCAACAGTCTGATGGAGAACTTGCACAACCTAGTCTTTGGAGACAACCAACTGATTGTGATGTTGTCAGAGACAAATTTTGTAAGGAAAGAAGTATCAGCTTGTGGACAAAGCCTGGGTATAGAAGTAAGGAAAGAACTGTCCATCTAACTGCGAAGATGTGTCAGCTGTGAGAGTCTCATGCTTTTAATGCTAAAGAGGAAGATCATAATAGGAACATAAATGATGCAAAATCTGAAGGAAACCAATCACAAAAAAAAAAAAAAAGGATGAACTATTTACAGACTGCTGAAAGGAAGTGATCTTTAGGCTATGCATGTAATGCATGTCATATAATCAGATTATATCAATGAAAACAGAATTGTATAAAAACTAATAGAAAGCTATCAGAGCCTGAAGATTGTAAGATGAAAATATGCTCATTAAAATATCAAGACTGCAAAAACTATGATGTTACATACATTTTCCATTAGTTACTAGAAGGAAACACCGTGCAATGCATCAACAGAAAGCAGTTCTTGGCAGAAGTAAATTATAATGAAATGAAAAATTATAGACACTTTGATGACCAAATCTCAAACCCCAATATTGATTCAAAGCAGTATGTCTGGGATGCCAGGAGGTATGAAAGACTACTTCAGAAGCTAGAATGATTGATATTGTCATTTTTTGTGTGTGTGTGTTACTGAATTAGAATCTAGGGGGGAAGGAAAGGCGGGGGCGGGAACAACAGGAAAATGCTAGGCTAAGCCTCATATTTAGGCAATATGTTGAGGACTTTCATCCCACCCTATGTATGGAATAAGCAAGTTTTGCTTTGCTTTTTATTTCCTGTCTAGGTATGCACTACGGCTCCATTTCTTCCTGCCACACACTCCTGACGGCTTACATAGTGTGTATGCAAAACCTTGAGCTGTTCTTACTACAAACAGTGAACTAGAGGTGCACAATTTGTGAAACTGACCCACAGCTCTGAAAAGAGGACCTCCAGGTACTAACAACAACAGAGAGAAAAGCAAACTTGTTCTCAGCTTTAATTTGGTTTGCTCAGTTGAAATACATGATAGAATGAATAAGTAAAGAGAGCGTAAGAACGAAATGTCAAAAACATGTAACAAAAAGGCTCGGGCATGCACATTAACCCTAACTTGGCTGGTTTACCAATTCAAAACTGGGGCTGCAAGGAAGAATTCACTTCTGCAAAAATAAGTTGAAGAAATAAACTGGAAAATGTAGAGGTTTTGAAATGCAGCTAAGTAAGTTTCAGATGCTTCATTACCTTTGTTATTAAGCAGTATCTAGTTACATACAGTGCTGCTCTGGCACTAACAATTCTGATCTCCATTTTTGAGAGTGCCAGAAGTAAACATTATCAGTTGGGTATATTATTCTATCTCCTTAAGGTCACTTTGACTGGATCACAGCATTTGGCAACAATAATATAAATACTTTTCTTTTTTCAGGTAGAATAATGCAATACCTTTAAATAAGTCCACAGTTAAACTGTTAAATTATGTGCCATAAAATAAGCACAGCTTGTCATTTATTTCTGATACATTGTTGAGTTTGTTCTTAGGTTACTGACAGCTATAGTCCACAAATCGTGTAACAATTTGAAACATATGACAGTCATTTTCTCAAGCCTTTTGTGCTAGCAATTATTATATGGCATCTTAAAATTGTGTACCAGAATGTTGAACTGTGAAATAATAGAAAGCTCCAAGACATGCCTGTAACTGAGGATAGCAGAGCATTTCAGAGGAACCCTCACTATACAAGATAAAGAACAGCCAAGGGGGGGATTCTGTACTGAAAAATGAATTTGAAATCTTGTACCTCCTATTGGGGAGGAAAGAAGAGGTGGGAAGGGGCCAGACAGGAGAGTGGTTAGGGTACAGTTCCTCTGGGAGAGGCTAGAGGTTTCTGTCTCCTTCTGAGCTTCCTGCTTCAGTGGGACTCGGTAGGAACCATAGAATCATTTAGGTTGGAAAAGACCCTTAAGATCATCCAGTCTGTTAACCGCAAACCTAACACTGTCAAGTCCACCTCTAAACCATGTCCCTAAGCAACATGTCTACATGTCTCTAAATCTCCAGGGATGGTGACTCAACCACTTCCCTGGGCAGCCTGTTCCAGTGCTTGACAACCCTTTCTGCGAAGAAAGGACTGAAGGGGCCAGAGAGATTTATGCAGCTTTTTCCTGGAATATGCAGCCACTCCCAATCTAGTCTGCTCCATAATGCTTGCTGGAACTCGGGCGCATAACAAGATTCAGACAAGACTATGTGAAAATGCATACATCCTGAATCCCAAAGATAGGAGGGACAGTGGTGATAAATATACAGAGAGAGAGAAATGAAATAAACAAAACCCCAAGAAGAGACCAGTAATGTACTGTTGTGTAATGACAGAGACTGCTACTTGTTTTCTCCCAATGCATTGTAGAAATTTAAATTTTAATCTCACGACTGGAATGCCAAATGCCAACAGGAAAAGGCAGAATAGACTCCTATCTTTTCTTGCTGTTGGGCAAGTGAGGTCAGCAGGAGCATTGCTATAGTCAAGCCCTGTTTCTTATTAGAGGATTTACGTAAATCCAGCTGATGAGACTAATTTGCCTGAAGCAGCTGTTTATATTTTAAAAAAAAGTCCAAAGTCCCCCAAAAGAATAAGCAAGAGAAGATTTGGGATTTATTCCTATTTTATAAAATTTCAAAAGGAGAAGTAACTTTCATACTAAGAAGCCTTATTTAATAGATAATGAATGAGACAACATTTATGAATTTTTATACAGTTCTCAGTGTTAGCATAATGGTAGACTGTGTGAAGTTCAGAAAACAAAAGCAAACAAAACCTGAATATTTTTCCTCTCTGCATGAGTCAAGATAAAACAATTTAACTGTAAGTATTTTGGACTGATGACACTGAATCAAGTACTGTCTGCATGTAAGGACACCACAAATAGAAAGTAATTGATTTTTTGTATATCTAGATTTTTTTAAATAGGATTAAGTGTCCAAAGACAGGTCAAGGGAAGTCCCATATCACTTTTCTAACCAGTGAGTATTTATGTAAATTAGTGTGTATTTCATGTAAACTACATATTGAATCCATACACATGGCAGTAGACGTGAACTCTATTCTCCAAATCTAACCACTGAGCCCAAACCAATTCTTTCTGTTTGGTTTACTGAGTCTGGAATTCTGATTCAACAGGACAGGAAGAAATTATTGTTGCCCAGTATAACTTATTACTAATGATTATGGACCTCACTAGATGGAAGGTAAGAATTTACACTTTTTTGAACACAGAAAGGGAATTAAACTTGAGTCCTCCAACATTCTTCGTTATATATAATATTCTGCTCATGAAGGAATATACCAAAGGGGATCTTCTCTTGTAGCATTTTAAAAACATATGAGAGTTAGTAATACAACTTGCAAGGGCCCTGATACAGTCAGTTATAGGATTCTGGAGTACAGTAAGTAGAATGCATATAAATTCTGCCCTTCAGGGCAAAATCACATATTACATTTTTAAAAAGGTAACCTCAGTTCTATTTCTTAAAGAAAGAAACAAGAACAAGGCTCAGTCACCTGAATCACTTAGTAGCTTTAAGCCTAAACCCTGAGAGGATTAGAAATCCTGTCACTTCACTATCATTTTCACCATACCCTAGTATTTCCTAATGACTAACTATAGGTAAACCTCTGCTTCATACATTCTTGACTGTGGATCTCATTCTCAGGCGCTTAACTCTTTTTGTGCACTATATAAGGAACGTAGGTGCCTACAGCTAGTTCTGAATATTAGGTGTTGCAATGCCTAAGTGTGTTTATGGATCTTGCCCAAAGTAATTTTGTCTGCTAAATGACATCATCTCCTAAGCCACATTGATTTTTCTTGAAACTAGCCTCCCAAGTAACTTCAGTCCTTTGAAAACCACTACCTAAGTCTGTCAAGAGATTCTTATTTGCTAAACCACAGACCCTTTATCTCTTTCCCATCACAACAGCTATTTTTGTCTTAAGGAAAGAGAATTAGTCACATAACTGAAAATGGCAGTGGTGGGAATCATATTTTTTGTCTGTTACGAACATACCTGCTTGGAAAATGAGGTTTTAAACAAAATGGATGGTACATGCTTGAATTCATAATTCTTCCTAATGCATAGGCAGTAAATAACAAGTAACTGAAATGCTCTAGTACTTAATATATGTGCCTTTAGGCAGAAAAAACTTAGGCAATAAGCCATGTCATAAATAAATATTTAGCGTATTTGCCCTCAAGGCACTTCCATCACATTTTACCAGGAAGTGTAATATTTGAAGTATTCTGTATAGAGAGGTTTGGCCCAAAACAACACACTTGATTGCTCAGTTGTACTACAGACAATAGGATTAAAATTAGTATTTATTTTTATTTTTCAATTTTTTACTGAAATTCAGAAAAAATCTCCACCAGTATTTTTTTTTGAGAGGTAAAAAAACCTTTTTCAAACTGTTTTATATATTGAAATGGCTACAAACTGCCTCGTGTCGTGGTTTAACCCCAGCCAGCAACTAAGCACCACGCAGCCGCTCACTCACTCCCCCCCCACCCAGTGGGATGG
>JANHGO010000001.1:49828669-49910314 GCA_024606505.1 Aquila spilogaster
CAAGGCTGCAATAACTAGATTAAAGTAATAACCTAATAATCCACCAAGTGGTGCTTCAGGCCACAGATTGAGCTGACACAAGTCATCCTTCACTGGACACACTTTATGCTTTATAACATAAAATGACTTAGCTGCAAAGCCAGTGCACCCATATTACAACTATCACTAATCTGCAGTACTGGTCTACATGTTTTTAAGCATTCATGGTAAGATTGAGCCAATGTAGTTGAAATGCTTTAGTGAAAACTATAAAATCACATCAGAATTACTAGGACTCTAAGACTTAACAGTTTAACAAATCTTAGTTGTTACTTTGTGATTGGTGCACTGGACTTAGAATGCAATTTTAATAACATTATTGATATAGACTTTTTAATTTTGGCCTTAATACAGTCAAATACAGAAAGTTAAAAACTTAAACAGGACTTTTCAGATTGATTGATGAAATGGATAAATCTAGTGAGTATTAAATAATTCAACAGTAACAAGTCTTTCCTTCATATAAGCCTAGTAGGTTACAGCGATTATTTCATATGTCTAAAATATCAGGTGAAGCTAAACAGTTGAAAAAAAATATTTCCTTTACATAAAAATAGCATTAAAATAAAATAGTTTACAAACACTACATCTAAACCATGAAGAAGTCTTCCAAAAAGTAATCAAAAAGATTTACTTATTAACAGTGGAAAAAATATAAATAATACTGGAAAAGTATATAAAATTTACTGTACAATTGACATTCTATGCAAGGAAAAATAATCTTATACCAGAAAGGCCTAAATTCTATTTTATCCCAAAATGTTATGTTGAATATCTTATATGTCATTGTAAGGCTTCATAAGATAAAAGGTAAACCAGAGGAGTACTAATATCCCCTCAGAATTTCATTATTTTATTTGTTTTCTAGTATACTTATGTTAAAAATTAAAGAGGAAAGTAGATGTCATTTGTGAAAGTATGCTGGAATACAGTAGACTTGATTTGTTCAGTCTTACAGCAAAATCTACTGAATTACTTTTTTTCATGACAGATTATTGACCAAATAAACTTCAGCAGCTTCAATGGAACCATTAAGGACACATCATGTTCATTTCAATAATGACCTGCATTCCTTTCACAATTATTCTCAGACAACCTGACAGAGTTACCATGAAAGATGAAGATAATCATTCCAGTCACCAATGGTTTTAGGCAGCCTTTTAGTGCTCATGTCATTCAAGCCCTCGAAGTCAATCATGGAAATTGGATGGAGACAGCTCTTGAAAAGAGGTACTGATATTCAGTTGCCATCACTAGTAAACAGTTATCAAAATATTAAGGAAGCTAATAAAAACAACTGCAGCACATTTGTCTGTCCTGTTAATAAGTACTCATGAATTTATTCTACATATCCCGAGTTTGGGGAGAAAAAAGTCAGTAATATCACATCCAGCCTTATGTAAGGATGCAGTTCTTCTCTGCTACTATGAACAGGTACACAAAAATGTCAGGAATATCTAGGACACTTCTCAAGTAAATTCAGCTTTCACTCTGTCTAGCATTTGTAATTAAAAAATAATCTGTGGTTTCCACATTTTCCAAATGCTTTGTGGTTTTGACACAAGACGATTCCATCCACCAGAATTATTATCAGAAAGGCAGACCTGTGAGAACTCATGGGTTGAGGCAGAGTTTACTAGGTAAAGCAAAATCTGTGCACACAAGCGAAGCGAACGATGGAAGTCATTTGCCACTCCCCATCAGCAGTTCAGCCACTCCCAGGAAAGCAGGGCTCATCAAGTATAACAGTCTATTGGGAAGACAAATATCATGACTCCTAGCATAACCCCTTCCTTCTCCTTTACCCCTGCATTACACCGCATAGTGTGGGCCATCCCACTGGCCAGTTTGGGTCAGCTGTCCTGGTTCTGTCCCCTTGCAGCTCCTTGTGCTCTCCCAGTCCCTCACAGGCAGGGCAGCACAAGAAGCTGAGATGTCCTCAGCTCTGCGCAGCACTACTCTGCGGCAACTATCCTCACAGTGTGCTATGGCCATTACTTTAATGAAAAATCCAAAGTATGGCATCGTACAGGCCTCTACAAAGAAAATTAACTCTATCCCAACAAAAACCACAAATTAAAGAAATAGCATTGTTTTAAAACTGGAAAAATTAAGGAATACAAAACAAAGCAAAACAAAAAACACCAAGAAGAAGATTTCATTTTGATTAGGGCAACACTGTTTGCTTTTCACAAGAAATCTTACTGCTTCAGACTTGCAAAGTAGAACAAATTATGTTGTGTGATTTATTTTTTCCAAAACGCAAGGTTAAAAAAGAAAAAGGAAGAACATGAGACAGAACGTAAGCCAGTAAAGAGGATGCAGTGCTGTAACTCGGGAAGTCCTGGTTCTTCTCTGTGTTACCACTGATGTCACTGATGGCTTTGAGGTAAAATCAATTCAACCTCATAAGCAACAGCTTTAGTACACATAAAAACAGAGAGAATATCTCTTCTTCCTTCTAAAGAGTTTTTCTATCATATTGTGCTATGTGTTTCTAAGTATATCCATGGTTTCACTGTGATTTGAATGATTTGGCAGGAAATATAATTATATGTGTATTACCCAAAAAGTAACTCAAAGGATACAGAAAATAAAAATAGTGGGATTGAATCGTAACAAGAAAGCAATGCAAAGGATATGAATCAAACACCAGTTAGCTATGTAGATTTACAAACTTCATTTCTATTCTATTTTATAGGAGAGTTTTATTACAGAAAATTTAATAGATTCCCAATTACAATCCCAGTGTTAAACACAAACATCACATATGACAAATATTCAAATGATTTGTAAAGTAAATTTGAATGCTATACAAATATTAACATTTTATTCAAGGCATGCTTTCTTTTCTGTTTTTCTTCTTTTTTTTTTTTGTTTGCTTTTGTAACATCATATAGTATTGTCAAAGGTTAATATTAAATATCTAAAAATTAATTTTATGAACTTTTAAAATGTTTTGACATTCTATTCAAAAGCCAACTTTCTAAATTCCATAGTATTATAACAATACTAACGTATTTTAGTAATGAACATATGAAATTCCATGTTAATATTACTTACCAGTGTGCAGGTGTGAGACCTTCTTTCTGCTAAAGCTAAATCCCTTCTCTTTGAAAGTTACTTGAATATTTATATGTGCAGAGACTTTAATACTTTGTATTTTTGACAGTCATTATACGATCCACTGAACAGACTTAATTAATTAGATAAGGATGTGTCTGTGTAGATTCACAAATTATTCTAAACATGCTTTAAATATTTTAAATTAGAACTTCCAATTAAAATTGTACATGTCATATTGTCTAATGTAATTCTACCGGTTGTTTTGTAAGGGAGCCTCAGCTGAAAAAGCTGCATTGATGTGAGCTGAGCTCAATTAGTTTCTGATGTTCTGCCAAATTGCCTCATTACCTGTCATACTAGCACACTACTGACACTTTCAAAGGTGAACTCTTTATGCACAGTAATCTCTTTCTGCAACAAAGTTTGGTATCTAAAAATACAGTAGTAAGAATGTGAATAAGCATAGAGCCTACCTGATGAATAACCTAGATTAAAACAGGTGATAAGTAAGAATAATCTGTTCCCCATTCTCCGGTAGTTAGAACTATTCCAAGCTAAGTACTTTTTAAACCCAGCATAACAAATGTGGACAAATGAATTGCTCAGCAAACTTATGTGCATTTAAATAGGAAGTTCACCAATGTACACGGTCCCAATTGCTTTCACTCACTTCAGTATCTCATATGAAAGATGATAGATGTGAGACACTTAACTATGGCATCCAGCTAACACAAAACAACTTTTCAAAGGCTGGCAAGCCTGCAGCTCCATTTAAATTTTGCAGTTAAAAAGACCAGGTCTCTCTCTTGGATATTTACTTTTTACAGTTTTACAATACATTTACTTATTTTGCTGGTCAGTATGCAGTAGAGTTAAATGGGCAGCTGGGCAAAGTTACCTTCTGTTCATTTGGTTTTGGCTCAATCAATAAAATAAGGGCATTCTGTTAGGAAAACAGACAGATAAAAGGCCTTAGCAATATGCTGCTCTATGATATGCATTGTAAATTTGCTAAACAATACTACTTAAAAGATCAGGTTTCTCAGACTAGTGCATGAAATTGCTTGTGCCCTCGGCCTTACACACAGGAATACTCAGTAGCATGTGATGATACAGACACACAGAGAGCGTAATGTGAGGAATATCTATTTTGGTGGGTTTTTTTTATTTTGAACCAATTCTAATTTCTTTTTGTAATCTGCATTTCACATGCAGACATAATTGAAAGAAGCACCCGGGTAAAGATTTTGCAAAATGTATACATAAACCTTGAAAAATATCAACAGTAAAAATGTTAGAGATTGCAGTTTGTACTACAGATTCATAGGATCACCAAGGTGGGAAAAGACCTACAAGATCATCCAATCCAACCGGCCACCTATCACCAATAGTTCCCACTAAACCATATCCCTCAACACAATGTCTAAATGTTCCTTGAACACCTCCAGGGATGGTGACTCCACCACCTCCCTGGGCAGCCCATTCCAGCAGCTGAACACTCTTTTGGAAAAGTAGTATTTCCTAACGTCCAGCCCGAATCTCCCCTGGCACAACTTCAGGCCATTCCCTCTAGTCCTATTGCTAGTTGCACAGTGAGAAAGAAGAAACATATCCTTGGAAAACGACTTGCTAGTACAGGATATATGCTTTATTGTCACAGATGTTCCAAATGCTTACATATTTAACAATGCTACATGAAAAAAATCACCATAGTAGTTTGCAGACAACTGCTGCTCTACAATCACTGTCAGACAACCACACCCAAGTTACAAAGTGCTTATAATAGGTATGCTACAGAATTGCTGTGTTCCTGACTGGTATTATAAGAGAAAACAATGGGGCAAGGGAATGGGGAGTGATGACCACTGCTAATGGGGAGTAATGACCACTCCTAATTTGTACGGTTGTATGGCCATGAACGAAGAATTGTGTTATGCATCTTTGAAAATATAAATTATATATTTTAGATTGTGGATCAGATGATTCTGAATTACCTTTCCGATCTTTTTATTCTGACTAAGCCCATGACAGTTTTCTATCTATAAACAGATCCACAGAATAAGCAGAGCTCTTTCCGTAAATTAAAAAACCAATGTGTTTTTTGTCGTGACTGACATACAAATTAATACCTTACTGAAATGAGGTTTGAAGAATCTTGCCCTTAAGATTTGCTGTCCAAGTATTGAAATTAAAAAAACTAACAAACCAAACCATCTCAGGGCAACTGAAAATATTCCCAAGTCCTACACATTAAGTTCCTAAATTACAAACAGAAATGACACTAATAATTCTCATATATTTTATTATTCTAACCACGAAATTCTTCACAGGCAGCAGAGACCCGTAACTTACTAGCATAAGAATAAACTACGGAGTATGAAGTAGGAATTCAGAAACTGTGTGAATGAACTTGCTTTCTATGTCATTTCCAGGTTCAAAATATTTTAGTACAGTTGTGGATAATTCTAATAAAACAGAATTCCCGAAACAGCTCTAACATTCTTCCAATCATATTAAGTGCAAATATCAAAGTTAAACTGAGAGGTAATATCCTTATCAACAGTATTTGCTGCTAAAGATACTGGCAAAATTTCTAAAACCTTTTAAAAAAATAGAAAGAAGACACCTGTTTCCTCAAAATGTTTCTGGTTTAGTTTAACTTGAGTATTAGTGAAAAAGTTGTACCCTGAAAATAAACGGTAAGTATTATGTACCAATCAATGATGAGACACAATATAGTTTCGAAGGAATACAGTATGATCAAAATGTCAATTTGAAAAGAGAGAAAATATATGGATATATTTTCCTTCTATTCCTACCTAATATTCTTTCACATCAGTGAATATTTATGCTTCTGTTGGCAGAAGGGGCAAAAGTAGATCTAGTTTACCCAGTATACCTGGAGCATGAAATAGCGTTATGATTTTTCCCAGTGAAATCCATACCAATTTGGAGCATTAGTGTATTTTGACACAGATGTCTCACCAGCTCTCTTGTTTATTTATTTTTAAACCTTCATTGATTGTAGTATGGAACTGGAAGCTTGAGAATAATCATTTTCCCAATACTCTCTTTGTCTTTTTCCAGTTAGCAAATATTAGACTCTCTTCAGCCCTTGTGTTTTGAGTAAGCTGACATTAGAATTGATGTTTTTGATTAAAAAAAAAATTCAAGCTAGATATAGCACCTATCTTGTCAAATATCTCAGCACACGGAGATCAAACATAGCAGACTAGCTATGGGAATAGCATTTGTTAATTAACTGCTGCTGCAAAGCCAACACAAGGAGTACCAAGCATTGTGTATTTTCTTAGTGTCTGAAAAACTTATGGCTTTGTTTGTCTGTTATTTTGAAGAAAATTACTGGAGATGGAGTGATGGACTGAAAAAAAAGGTATTTAGAATCCAGCAGACTTCAACTCTAAAAACAATTTTAATCTAAATACCATCTATCATTTTAAAATGTGCCTTAAGGCAAATAAAAAGATTTTAGATTTTTTTTATTCCAAAATCGCCACATTGATTTTATCTAGTGTGAAAATATATTTTATTCAGATACATATTTACTTTAAATGCATACTCATTTTTAACATTCATAATGATATATATATGAATATGCTACATCCAAATATCTATACTTTGGTCTTAGAGGTGTATGCTCAAAATGCATTTTTATGTGCATGAATAGTTCCCACAAAATGCACGTATATACTTTCTGTCCAATGAATAGGACTTTTAAGTATCCTACAAAATTATCTGTCAAGAATTAAGACTAGGATCTGGAATTTTAGACCTCTGCAAGGTGCAGAATGCTCTATTTCAGTTTGGGCCCATATATCGCATACCAGAGACACTCTGCTGGGCTTCACATTCCTTGGTCAGGAACGTGAAGGTTGGATGCAGCCTTGGCTTCAGTGACCAATAGATGGAGTTCCTTGAAAGAAGAAGACAAGGCAAAAAAAAAAAAGGATTACAGCTCAGGACTCCAAGTTATTTTGGCCTGTTCAGGGACCTGCTTGGGAGAATCTCATGAGATATACTCCGGGAGAGAAGTTCAGGACAGCTGGTTGTTTTTTTTAGGTATCACCTTCTCCAGGCTTAAGAATGGTCTGATGAGCAGAAAATCAAAGGAGACAGGAGGCCTGCATAGATGAATTTATATATGAAATTTGTACACGAAAACAAAACATACAAGAGGTAGAGGAAATGACAGGTGATAAGTAACAATGTAGAAACACTTTTCAAGCATGTAGGAAAGCTAAAACCCACCTGGAGTTGACATTCATAAAGGACGACAAAAAGAATCATTTGGGCTCCTGCTTGTATATCAGCAACTGAGAACTAAGAAAAAATTGTACCTAAGGAAAACATAGGCACAATACATTGGGAAACTTGGTGACAAAGAATGTGGAATTTGCCAAGTTGTTTTTTCTGGACTTAAGTGAGGTCTTCTTTCCGTGTTTTCTCCCTGAGACCAGTAGGAAAGTCTGGAGCAATAAAGGCTCACCTTCAGGAGCATAATCTCAGGTTAATGGAAGCTAACTAGACATACACAAGTCCATGGAACTTAATGGTACACATCCACCAGTGCTGAGAGAACTAGATAACATTGCAAGGCCAATATCTGAAAGGCTGTGGCAATTGGAAGAGGTTCCAAAAGACTGGGAGAAAGGAAATGTCACTCTTTTCTTGTCTTCAAGAAGGGGGACCCAGACAATTACAGACTAGTCAGTCACACCTCATCCCATGGGAATGTGTTGGAACAAATGACCCTCAAAAAATACCAAAACACATAAAGGACAAGAATGTAATAAATCAAAGACGGCCTGGATTTATGAAGAGGAAATCATGCATGACTAACACAGCAGTTTTCAACAATGAAATGATTGGCTCAGTGGACAAGGGGAGAGCAGTGAACATCTTAATTTTAGCAAAGCTTTTCACACTCACTAACAACCTAAAGTAATGGCTAGATAAGAGGACAGTGAAGTGAACTGGTAACTGATCTCAAAGAGTTGCAATCAACAACACAGAAAAAAGCTAGAGGCCAGTAACTAGTGGTGCACCTCAAGGGTCAGCACAGGGCTAATGTTGTTCTAACAGC
The DNA here is from genome assembly GCA_024606505.1 of Aquila spilogaster. Classification (NCBI taxonomy): domain Eukaryota; kingdom Metazoa; phylum Chordata; class Aves; order Accipitriformes; family Accipitridae; genus Aquila; species Aquila spilogaster. Next base: position 49,836,879 of record JANHGO010000001.1, read on the forward strand.
TTCATTAATGATCTGGACACTAGGATCGAGTGCACTTGCAGCAGGTCTGTGGAGGTGCCCTTGAGGAAGCATCATGATGGGCAGCATTAGACAAAGCATTGCCAGCAGGCTAAGGAGTGTGATCCTTCTCCTTTACTCAGCATTACTGAGAGCACACTTGGAGGGTTGTGTTCAGGTCTTGGCTCTCCAGACCTGAGAAATATAGGTATGCTGGTGTAAATCAGTGAAGGGCAATGAAGACGATTATGGGACTGGAACATCTGACATAAAAGAGATGGGATTGTTTCGCCTCAAGAAAAGAAGGCTCAGTGGTTAAAATTACACAGCAAGTTATTTAAGCATATAAAGATATGTAAAGTGACATTTAATTCTGTCAGAAACACCTTGCATATGCATAGGAAGTAATTCTGAAATATTTCAGAGACAAAAAACATTGTTTGAAATAATCAATTCTACCTCATGTCAGAAGTATCATTAGAGTAATTGAAAATATAATGAAAAATTTAAAAGAGAGACTTTACTTTTCAGATACAGAAGAGACGCTCCAATCAGAAAATGAGAAAACAGAAAAAAAAAAAAACACTAAATTGGAGTGTGAGAAACCATTACTTAAAAAAATGGACAAAAAATAGAAACTGTACAGATACGCTAACTGGTTTTGAAGGCAGGACCATAATTTTAGATTGCTAAAACATTTATCTTTAGTATTAGACGTTTGCTTAAAAAAAAGTTTCAATTGAAAAAGAATTTAAACTCAAAAACAAAAATAAAGATGACTTGAAGAATTCATCTCCAGAAGTTACACTATTTCTCTTGAAATTTATCTCATACTGAGACTGTGACTGAAAACAATTTTTTTTTAAAAAAAAAAGGAAAAAGAATGGTTAAAACTAAATATTTTACTTAACATTAATATATATCCAGTCTAGTTTTCACATTGGCAGGCATGTGAATTGCATTATAGCAACTTTCCTGAATTGAAAAAGAGAGTAATCCGCATCTTTAGATAGTTTTCAGGATATCCCATACTGTGTTCTAGTATGTAATTTTTAAACATTGTATTAATTTAAAGTGATTTTTGAAAGGGGCAGAAAAAAATGTGTGGCTGATCAGGAAGTAGAAAAGCAAAAGCAGGTGAACATTTCTTTCATAAATATACTCAAGCCCTTAACAAATGTGTTTTCAGAAAACCAAAATCAATATCAAATTCTGTTTACTAAAATAAAGCAGTCAGAACAATGACTCTGTAAAAAAGAAGTAAGCAAATGCCAAATCCAAGAAAGAATATTACAGAACTTCGTGGTAAGTCTGCCTTAAAAATACAATTCAGTTTCCATTCCACCCAGAAATGGTCCTTCATTTATGTTATGGTTCCTTAAACATGTTCAGCAGTAATGCCAAATTTTCTTAGATACTTAGGAGGCTGGGGCTCACTTAGGAGGCATGGGATGAAGTTCAACAAGACCAAGTGCTGGGTCCTGCACTTTGGCCACAACCACCTCAAGCATCACTACAGGCTTGGGGCAGAGTGGCTGGAAGACTATGTGGAAGAAATGGACCTGTGGGTGTTGGTCGATGCTCAGCTAAACATGAGATAGCAGCATGCCCAGCTGGCCAAGAAGGCCAATGGCATCCTGGCTTGTAACAAAAAAAGTGCAGCCAGAAGGAGCAGGATGTGATTGTCCCCCTGTATTCAGCTCTGGTGAGGCTGCACATTGAGAACTGTGTTTATTTTAGTGCCCCTCACTACAAGAAAGACATAGAGGCCCTGAAGTGTGTTCAGAGAGGGGCAATGAAGCTGATGAGGGGTCTGGAGCACAAGTCTTATAATAAGCGGCTGAGGGAACTGGGACTGTTTAGTCTGGAGAAGAGGAGGCTCAAGGGAGACATTATTGCCCTCTACAACTCCCTCACAGGAGGTTGTGGTGAGGTGGGGGTCGGCCTCTTCTCCCAGGTAACACTGATAGGACGACAAGGAATGGCCTCAAGTTGCACAACAGGAGGTTCAGGTTGGATATTCGTTTCTTCACTGAGAGAGTAATTAGGCAGTGGAACAGGCTGCCCAGAAAGGTGGTTTAGTCACCGACCCTGGAGGTGACTTTAATATGGTATGATTCTAATACATACAGAAGTGTTGTGGAAGTCCAGAAAACAACTGTACCTCTTCCTGAATCACTATGTGGTGTTTTTTAAGGCTCATCTTGAGTACCTATAGTTCTGAAGTTCTGTCATTTTTCAATTCATGACAGGCCAGAAAGAGAGCACACAAAATGGCATGGTTCTTTAACCTGCTATTGAGGACATTCAACTAGGCATGGCAAGTTCTTGACTCTTGCTCCATCTTCCAATACATACTGTAATATACTGCTGATTTCAACAGCTATTGTGAAATTTAAAAAATGCTATACTTCAGAGTCGGTTATAAAACGTTTTGTCTGATGTTCTATATTTAAAAATAAATGAGGTAATAATTTTTTTTTTCAAAAACTGGCCAACATGCGCGCTTAGTGAAAACTTTGCCAAAAACAAGGAAGATATTGGAGAGAAAAGGTTAAAAGTAAGATCCATGCTGCACATTATAGTGGCAAACGATGCCCATGAAGACTCTTGAATTATAGTATTTTGATAAACATCAGAGAAACAATATTCTATGCTAAATTTTAAGAGAAAAGCTTACATTTTTAAAAAATCCACAGAAACCGAAGTGGCTTTTTTATCACCAACACATTTCTTATGACTTCTTTTTTCTAACAAGCTTCTTTTTCTTAACTTCTTTATAATCAGCATTCCGATGTAAGTCATTTTTTTCTCCAGTTAAACACTCAAAGTGTTACAGTTTCTGTCCAAGCAGAGTGAAAAGAGCCTCCACTCAACAGAATGAGCTGAACTGCCAGTGTAATTCAACCGTGGTCCATTAAAGAGGTATTTATGGGCATGAATGAAAGAAGAAGGAAAAGAAGAAGGATTAAAATGAAACAAAACCCAACCATCCTAATCATAAGAAGAATTTAATTAAAAATTGTGAAAAATAGAATTGATTCCTTATTGAGTTCTGAAGCCAAATACACAGTATAAATTCCCTCGTTAAAATGCAGCTCATCTCCTTTTTTTTCCTCCAGACGTCATATGCATAGCTTGGACTTGTAAATACTACTTCTGTTTTAAAAATAGGAAATTGGGAAAAAGCAGTGATATTTAATACCTCAGAAGCAATTGCTAGTCTGGATGATGATTAAAACACAAACCACTGCACTGTGTTACTCTTCCATATCGTAACAATACTACTATTATTAGTAGGATACATTCAGCAGTTTTCATTGATTTCACTGGAAGATGTTAAACGCTTAACACTTCTAAATGCTAGCGTAGGTATTCTGGCGCACAAATATAAATGCAGGAGTTTACTTTTAAGCGTCCATTTTTTTAAATGAGTGCTGCATAATCCAAGACTCACTTTGCAATTACCACAGTACAGAAAATAGCATATATTTTCCTCCTAGCAGTGCTGTCCTGCTAAGCTTGCATACATTCTTAACTGAGAAGATTATCACTTGTTACCACAGAATTCAAATGTCTTACGATCACAAGAATTTTCCAAACAAGGATGACCAGATTTTATTTGACTGCATTTCTCAGGGACATGTTTCACAGAAGTGATAACTCAGAAATGTGCAAAAATGTCAGTTAAAGTCAAAGTTATGTAACTAAGGGGTCAGAGGAGACGACAGATTTATGAAGCAGTGTAGCCTATCAAATCTTGCCACAGCAGAACTGCATTGAATCTGCAGTAGGAAAATTATGTTATCATGCCTTGAAAAAGTTTTAACTCCTCTAATGCAAAACCAGATTACAACATGTAATGAAATCACAGGAAAACACCTTATGGTCAGTATATTAAATCCTCATCAACCAAAGCATGGAGTAAGCATAGCCTGGCAGCACAGTGCTCCCACAGCAAGCTGGAGGCTTTGGGATATGCTGATCACAGGAGCCTTGTCAGGCCTGGCCTGGACTTGCTTTAGCCTGCCATGAGCCTTTGTTTTAGCTTGTTTAACTGTAATCAAAATTATCAGTAACCAAGTTGCTGTTATCTACTTTGATTTAGCTTTTGCTTAGCTTAGCTCAGTTTTGTGGTGTGAGGTCTATTGTTATAAATATTTTTTAACTAAATGCTTGTAGAACTATGACCCGTGATGAAAATGTAGACTTGGAAAGGACACAGGATAACTGCTGAAGCCTTGAAGTACAGACACAGAACAATAGTGGAGGGTAACAGACAACCCAACCATGGTCAATTACTGGTTACCAAGTAGAACCTTGGGAGAGTGGGAAAAACTCTCAAGGGTAACAAGGTGAAAGAAAAGCAAGAATCCAGTGTTTGTGAAACAACACATGCAGTGACTATTGCAAACAAATGACAAAAGAGCAAAGGTTGGAATACACTAAAAACATAATGCCCCCTATGTTGACCGTGAAGAGAAGAAATCGTAATCATAAACGTAACAATTTGTTCTGGCAAGGAGAAGAAGGCACTTCCATGCTATGAACTTCAAATTTCTGGCACAGGACTGGGATGGCAATAAGCCCTTCCCTTCAGAACAAAGTCAAAGGGCTCAGGAGCCACAGGAGCCCTGGAAAAGTGAACACAGCACCAGAGAAAGGAGTAGATACTGAAAAGATTTGATTACTAATCTTAATCACGTGTAATTTGAACTAACAGTGTTACTATCATCATAACTAGAGTAATAATAACTCTCTGATCAATTTTTTAAGAACCCAACTGATAATGAATCCCCTGCTTACATGCAGGGTGTGTTCCTTCGGCTTCCAATAAAGCTGCACAGGGCTCAGTACAAAAGTCTGATGGAGAACTCACACAACCTGGTCTTGGGAGACAACCAATTGATTGTGGTGTCATCAGAGAAATATCTTATAGAGAAAAAGTATCAGCTTGTATACAAAGCCTTGGTACAAAAGCAAGAGAAGAACTGTCAGTCCGACTGTGAAGCTGTGTCAGCTGTGAGAGGCTCATGCTTTTAATGTTAAAGACAAAAATCATTATAGGAACGTAAGTGATGCAAAATCAGACTGAAACCAGTCACAAAAATGAGTGAATTATCCCTTTCCCTTTCTCAAGGAAAGTCAATGTAATACATTAACAGAAAACAGTTCTTGGCGGAAGTGAACTACAATTAAATGAGAAATTGTATAGACACTTTGATGATCAAATCTTAAATCCCAATATTTATTCAAAGCAATATAGCTAAGATACCAGGAGGTAAGCAAGACTATGTCAGAAGCTAGAATGACTGATAGTACTGTTTTATGCATGTGTGTGGTGGGGGGCTTGTTACAAAGGCAGAATCTTAAAAAAGAAAGAGAACATGTTAGCTCAAGCCTCATATTCCTCATATTTGGGCAATGTAATGAGATTTTCATCCCATCCTGAGTATGTAATAAGTAAATCCCTTCAGAGGGAAATACTTATTTTTGCTTTGTTTGGGGTTTTATTTCCCTTTAAGGTATGCACTATGGCTCCATTTTCTCCTGACAGACACTCCTGACAACTTATATAGTACATATGCAAAACCTTGAGTCTTTCTTACTACAATCAGTGAGCTAGAGACATACAGTTTCTGAAACTTTCATGCACAGCTCTGAAAATAAGACCTCAGGTACTAATAAAAAGAGAGAGAAGAACAAACATGTTTTCAGGTTTAATTTGTTTTGCTGAATTGAAGTGCATGATAGAATAAATAAGGAAAGATAGCACAAGAATGAAATGTCAATAACAAAAAAGTGCAGCCATGCATATTAACCCTCCCTTGGCTGTTTCTATCCACAAAAAACTGGGGCTGCAAGGAAGAATTCAGTTCTGTAAAAAGAAGTTAAAGAATTAAACTGGAAAATGTAGAGGTTTTGAAATGCAGCTATGCATATTTCAGATGCCTCATTACCTGTATTAATAAGCATTATGTATATATGCATGGTGCTGCTTTGGCAGTACAATTCGGAACTCTGTTTTTGAGAGTGTCAGAAGTAAACATCGTCACTTTGGTGTATTATTATGTCTGCTTAAATCACTTCAAGTGAATCACAATATTTGGTAAGAATAATACAAATATTTGTTTGTTTGACTGTTTTTGTTTGTTTGTTTTGTTTACAGTAGAATGCAATACCTTTAAATGAGTTCACATATAAACTGTTAAATTATGTCCCATTAAATAAGCATCATTTGTCATTTATTCCTAATACACCGTTGAATTTGTTCTGGGGTTACTGACAGCTACAGTCCACAAATTGTGTAACAATTTGAAACATATGACAGACATTTTCTCAAGCCTTTTGTGCTAGCAACTATTATATGGCATCTTAAAATTGTGTAACCAGAAGGTTAAACTGTGAAAAAAATATTCAGAGACAGAGAGACAAAATAAGCAAAAATCCAAGAACAAAATACTGCGCTTACTGACAGAGACTGCTAAATTTTAATCTCTGAGTTATCATGCCAAATGCCAACATGAAAAGGAAAAAGACGATTCCTGTCTCTTCTTGCTGTTGGGCAAGTGAGGTCAGCAAGATACTTTCCATGGCTAAGCTCTGTTTCTCAGTAGAGGTTTTATGTAAATCCAGCTGCTAATATCAAAAACAAACAAACAAACAACAACAACAAAAATGAACCCAAAGACCTAAAAAGAAAAACCAGCAATGGATTCAGGATTTATTCCCCTTTTTTTTTTTTAATAAATAAGTCACTTTCATACTATATGTCCTCATTCCAAGGACAAGAAATGAGATTACATTTAAATTTTTTTTACACAGTTCTGATTGCTAGAACATATGAAGTTCAGAAAAGAAAAGCAACGGAAGACTGAACATTTCTGCTCTCTGGATGAATCAAGACGAAACAATTTAACTGTAAATATTTTGGAGTGCTTCATCTAAGTATGCCAAGAATAGAAAGTAATGAATTCTTTGTAAATCTAGATTATTTAAATAGCATTGAGTGCTCAAAAATAGACCACGGGAAGTCCTGTATCACTCTTCTAATCAGAAAATTAAGTGCCATTTAATGTAAAATACATATTAAATCTCCATACATAACAGTAGACCCATACTCTGTTTTCCATGCCAAACCACAGAACCAAAGCCAATTCTCTTTGGTCTCTCTGAGTCAGACTCAGCAGCATGGAGAGAAGTTCTGTTGTTCAATTAACTCATTGCTAATAATTACGGTCTTCACCTGATCGAAGGTGAGAATGTCAATTTTCTTAGGCACGGAAAGGGAATGAAGCTTGAACGCTTCGACATTCTTTGTTATATATCATTCTGCTCATGAAAGAATATATAAAATGAGATCTTGTAATATTTCTAAAACATGTAAGAAATTACTAATACAACTTGCAAGGGTCCTAATACAGTCAGTTATGGGATTCTTGTGTACAGTCAGTAGAATGCATATTAATTGTGCCCTTCAGGGCAAAATCACCTAATAAATTTTTAAAAAGGTAACCTCAGTTCTATTTCCTACAGAAAGAAACAAGAACAAGGTTTAGTCACCTGAATCACTTGGTAGCATTAAGTTTAAGCCCTGAGAGGATTACAAATCCTGTCACTTGACTCATTTTCTCTATACCCTAGGATTTCCTAAAAGTCTAACTATATGTAACTCTCTGCTCCATATGTTTTTGACTGTGGCTCTCATTCTCAAGAGCTGAACTCTTTTCATGCACTATGTAAAGAATGTAGGTGCCTACAGCTGGTTCTGAATATTAGGTATTGTAAAGCCTAAGTGCATTTATGGATCTTGCCCAAGTCTTTTTGTCTACTAAATGAGATCATCTCCTAAGTTACATTGATTTTTCCTGAAACTGGGCTCCTAAGTCAGTTTGGTCCTTTGAAAACCACTACATAACTCGATCGAGAGATTCTAATTTGTTCAACCACAGATCCTTTATCTTTTTTTCCATCACAACAGCTACTTCTGTCTTAAGGAAAGAGAGAGAATTAGTCACATAACTGAAAATGGCAGTGGTGGGAACGGTATTTTGTTTTCTATGACAATCATGTCTGCTTGGCAAGTAAGGTTTTAAACAAAATGTATGGAACATACTTGAATCCCTAATTCTTTCTAATGCACAGATAGTAATTAGCCAATAACTTAAATGCTCTAATAGTTAATAGATGTGTCTTTAGGGAGAAAAAACTTAGGCAATAAGCTGTGTCATAATAACGTATTTAGTATATATATCCTCAAGAAACTTCCATCACATTTTACCAGTAAAAACAATATTTGAAGTGTTCTATGTAGGAAGTTTGGCCCCAGACAGAACACAGTTGATTACTCAATTGAGCTACAAAAAGATTAATACAAATATTTATTTTCATTTTACATTTTTTTTACTGAAGAAAAATCCACCAGTATATTTTTGAAGATGTAAAATAAGAATGTTTCTCAAATAGTTTTATACACTGAAATGGCTACAAACTTCCTCACTATGCTAATGGAATTCGGATGGATAGGCAGCTATCTTCTTTCAAAATAATTGTTCTCAGGATTAAAATAGCATCAGTAAAATAACTCACTGCGTTGAAATTTGTTCCTTTTGCCTTACAGTTCCTGTAAAAGTTTGTATTCCCCAGAACTGCAGAAGAGGAAAATACAGGTTGATATAACTGCTTTTACTAGATATGCCTATCCTTCTATTTTATGTACTCACTTGATAAAATGAAAGATAGAGTGACACTTGCCCTTTCCTGTCCCTGTCTTTGCTTTATAGCACTGCTGTCAATACTAGTCTTGTTCAAGGAAGAGCGCAAGACTGTGCTTAACTCTGTTTTAAGCACCTCATATGACAGGATTGAAAGGTTCTATTCCTTTTACCTCTTGTCCTTTCTTCCTGTCACTTACATATTGTATACATGTATTCATTAGTATTTGTGTGGGGAAATATATCCGTATTGTCAAAACATAATGGCATAGGAGAAATATACCTTATGTCAGTTCTTTTTCATTTGACTACTTCACAGAAACAATATTAATTTAAAATATATACCCTAAAGCAAACCTGATACTTGAGAATTAGTATCATGTATAAATTACAGTCATGCTTGAGATATAGCTGTAGCAAGAATTGATTGCAATTCTTCTATCCCTATTAGAATAATTTATAATATACAATACATCCTGTCAGGTACAATGTGCTGACATCTTTACATGAAAGGACAAAAAGACTAATACATAACAATAAACTCCCAGGACAGCATCAATTAACACTGCCAGACTAAGCAGTTCTTATTACTTATCTTACTAGAGTGGCTTATTTAATAAACAAAACAAGACCTCTCAGGAGGACTGTAATGTCATTATTTTTATTCTTCCCTTCACCTTCTTTGCTGAATAGGGCTTTTTTCTATAGTTAGCTGTACCTGTCAGAAATGTGGCATGTATTTTCTCCTTCTGATACTTTATGTCCTTCAGTGATGTTTTTCCTGGCCATCCTCAGTAGCATTCAAATAGGACCTTGCAGTATGTCACTCTCACTTTTCCCTCTTAATCCTTTCTCTATTTTTTTTTTTTCAGTTATTATCTCATGTTCTTACTTTTAATATTCTTTTCTGTACTTTCACTAAAAGATTTTCACTCATTGAACACTGGCAAGACCAAAATCTATCGGAGGTACTTGGGAAAGGAACAAATTACTTCATCAATTATATTTCTATATATACGAGATCTGAAAAGAAAAAGTGAAAAAAGGACCAACTTTGGCACACCATATGTCTGCTATACACACACACACACACAAGCAGCCTTTTTGTACAGTAGGCTACTGAAAATCTGGAGTTTTCTGAATAATCTAAGCATCACAGGTGAAAAAATACAGAGTTAGGAAGCACACTGATGACAGTTTCTGGGGTTTCAATCGAGAAGAAAAAAGAGATTTCTAAAAGAGTTTTTGAAATGAAAGTCTTAAAAATATAAAAAATTAATAATCCCACTGGAGCCAGAATTGTGAAAGACTGAACATTTCAGGCATTCTTCTGGGACACCGTGCCAGGTTTGAAGTCCTTATCCTGTTCGGGATCTCACTGTCTTCTGAGTTGAGCCTCCCACTGTCTCACTCAGAACAGATAATCCATACTGATGATTAGGATTTTCTCTCAAGAGAACCCCCACCAAACAGTTTTGTTCTATCAGAAATCCTGTACTCAGATCACATTTGGCAGAATCCCCAGAACTTCTCCTTTTTCTGCATGAACATACAAAAAAAAACCCAAATTCCTATACAACAGTGTCTGTAATTAGGAGGTTGAGGTAATTATGAAACCTTTTTGTTTTGTTATGTTTTTGAAAATGAAATGGCAATGTTGAAAACTATGGCTAACAGTCAGTTAACAGAGGATCTCCTATCCCCATCAGCACATGCATAAAAACACGGTAGGCTCCTCAAGTTTCCAGTGTTTTTAAATAGAGCAGAGCAATAAAATGATTGCTCTTGATGTCTCTCATTAGTAAATCTAAACCTAGATCACAATGTCGATAATACCCGCTCTAACTTGATGGCTTACAAATAACAATTTGAGTATATCCTTGAATCCTATTCACTAACACAGCAATACTCTCTTTAAGGTAGATATTATGGCACATTTTAACAGTCATTCATGCTACAGGAGAGGTAAAGACTAATCAAGAACCACAAAAAACAATATGCACTGAGTTATGCCGCATGCTTCAATGAAAAAAATATATTACAAAATTATTTAAATGCTTCAAAATGAAATCAAAAATACATTTCTTAGAATGAAAGACATATCAGTTAAAAAAAAATAATAAAGTAAATAAGTTGTCACAGTCTAAAGAAAAAAATTACCTATGGTAAACATTTGAAATTTTCTAGTAGTTTAACCATATCCTTCTAATCTTGTACAAGGAGAAGCATGATGAAAATGTAACAAGCTTTTAATATTTTACTTCTATACTAGAAGCCTTTTTTTTTTTTTTTCTGCAGCTAACAGATTAATTCTATTAATCCTAAGATGAAAAAAGTGAAAATTTCCCTTCTAACTGTAAACACAGCTTCCCAAACAGGAAGTCTAACTCTATGTTGATTAATGTCATCGATACTTTCTCTGACTACAAAGTATACGGTCTCCAATGATATCAACCAAGTAGTCAGAAAGAATTAATGTTCTCCATTTTCTTTTCTACTTCATGAACCAGAAGGAATGATCATTTGAAGCTTTATTTTTAAGGAGGTCCTTACCTTTGAAATGCTTTGCAGCTCTTTCTGGCAATCTACCAAAAGGGAATATTTACCTGTTACAAAGAAGATAAAATATTATTAGTGATATCTCAGAATGGACAGCCAGGGTATATCACCTTCATTACTTAGTTTTATATATATATATATATGTATTAATGTTAATTACATTCTTCTCAGTATATTTCTATGATTTGCATCAAGGAAACTGTAAGGTTTGGGAAACGTGGTATGCTCTTAAACTGCAAAAAAAAATACAAAAGAAATGATGCTCAATGTGATTCAGATAGCTTCTAAGTGCTGCCCTCCCATTTGTTTTTACATTCATGGGCAAAACACCTTTAGCAGTCTAGGCATATATCAGTACCTGTTTTATGAGGTACCTACAGAATTCTCTGCATTATCTAGAATCTGGATGACTACGCCTACAGAGATTTTCATTGTCCAGCATTCTTCTGTATTTCAGTCCTTTTCTGTTCATCCACTGACAATTGTTAAGTGCTTATACTGTAAGTTCTCACCAGCAGGGGACACTTCTTTTCTGATTGAACAATGTCTTACACAACAGACTCAGAGGTGTCATGGTAATACATACATAAAAGCACTGCATACCAGTCTGCATATGACAATATGCCATGATGAATACAAGGAAACAGTTAAGAAAGATTTGTACTAATCATTCATGTTTGCTACTTAGTTTTCCAGTAAATAAAAGCTCATTAGACTCACTGTATTACATAAGGTGAAGATTTCCATCAATTTCCAGATGGGATCAAGAGAACTTATTTCTCATTCTTTTCTTGACTACAATAATCACACAATACATATTTCTAATGAAATCTCTCCTTGTTTCCAGTTAATTTTTAGCTTCTGGCAGTATATTCTGATAGAGAGGAAGTCCCATAAATGCAGCTTTTTGAGAAGAGCACATCGAATTTACTGTCTCACGTCAGTGCTTCCATTGTTTCTCATTTATTTTCATCACTGCAAAACTACAGGAATGATAACTGAAACTTTCCTTTTGTCTTTGATGGGAAAACATGAAATAATACCCCCAAGATCGCATATGCGTATGATAACAATGTTTGACTCTGTCCTTGAAGCATAATTTTCAACAAGAGTCTGCTGGCAAAAAGTATGCTGCTTTTATTGCTGCTACTAAAGAAGTTTTACTGACAGTGCTCCCAGAGTTTCATTGCAGAAAAAAATCAAGTGGATGAGAGAGAAAATACAAGTATCTTATTTATAAAGACAAGGGAAGGGCAGAAGTTTTTCACTCTTTCCTATGCTATTTAAAATCATCTGGTTTGTAAAAGCTTTGATGCCTCACTATAAAACAAGTGATATCTCAGTTCAGTAGATTTTAATTTAAAAACTTCCTTTGAAAAGAAGTTAACAAAAAAATCATGAAAACGGGAAGTAACTTTCTAATAAAGGCATTAGGTTGCAGTACAAATAGAGCAGATTTACAAAACTGCTCTGTGTCACTATGTCAGCCTTGAAGTGAAATACAAAGAAATACAAGAAAAATATGAAATAACGGATTTTTATTTTCACTGACCGACAAGTCACAGAAAGATATGTTCCAGATTCCCACCCCTGTTCAAAAAGCTCAAAAAGTCACTTTTCAGCAGGACATTTAGCATTACAAGCTGTTCATCACTCAAAATACCTTTTCTCCCTTATTTTTGAAGTATTCTTGATTTAAAGAATTTCTACATTTTTTTTCAATTTAATAATGTACTTTACGGTTACTGAATACTACAGAATAATGACAAGATACTGACGTGAATCCTCAAACATGTACAAATACCAAAGCAGATTGAATGTTAGAATTTGTTCGGTGTAGGAGAATTGCACCAAGGAAGTTTTCATATTTACCCCAAGCAACAAAGATCCAACCATGAAAACAATTTTAAATCAACAACTACATATATGTATATATATATATATATATATATATTTTTTGCCTACAAGCCCTGAAATGTAAATGACTGCACAGAGATAAACGTAGCAATCTACAGATCATGCATATTTCATAAAGTTTTAATATTTAGTATTTAAAATAGTGTGTACTTGTCTATTGACTAAAATCAGTCAGTCTTTAGCCTTACAAATTCATCCTGTGTAAGCAATGATCATCTGCAGTAGTATCTGAGTAGCAAATAACTGGAGTGCAGATAAGATAGCTACATATATACTCAGCTGTAAACAAAGATAGTCTGTTGAAAGAATGAGGGATAATCAAAGTATGGTAATCTAAAGGGTAATAAATAGAATGTAAATGTATGCTAGAAAACAGTCCAGGAAATTCACTCTTTTTGGCTGTTTTCTTATTCAATGGGAATAAGATCTTTTTAATAAAATCTACCTTCTCTTTTTGGTCACCTTCTCAAATAGATGAACTCCCAAGCCTTTCTCATAGATCACTATTGTGATAATAGCTTCAGTCTTTCCCAAAATGACCAACTCAAAAGAGAAGAGGCATTTGCAGGAAAAACTCTGGAACACCTCTTTTCTTCCTTGTTTTCACACATTCTAGCAATTCTTGTTCAGTATAGAGGTTATCTTTTAGTAAACAAATAAATAACCAAATATTTCATAGTGCTACTGCTCATTTATGTCAATACCGTTCTGAAACCACTGTAAATTCCATTTCTCTTTTTGACATTCTGCCTGCTGTGTCTTTTACTGACTATTTGGTATTGTCATCTTCCATTCTGGAGTACCTGAGTTTATTTTTATAGTAAACAAAGGATATTTTTATTGTAAATATTGACTAATTTTTTGCCCTTCTCACTGTAAAGAAATATGACTGTTCCAAACCAGTACATGTATCATACAAGTAGGTACTGATAGGTAAACAGAGAGTTACTTGACATATCCTTGTATTATCTAAAGTGATTAATAGCTATAATTATGGGTAGCAAACATCCTATTCCAGGATTGCTCTACTGAAATAGACATTCATAGAACTGAGGGCCAGTGTAGATCTGAAAGCTGCTGAATTAAATATGTTACCATGGTAGCCGTTCACTGTAAACTGTATCAGAGCAGAGTGGACAAAAAGATATTACCAAAACATTATGGAATTCTTCTGTCTTTTTGATGAACATTTTTTGAAGCATTATTTCAGAGTCTGTTAATTCTGTATTACTTTTCCTAACTGCATTCATTCTACATACAGTAATAGGCAATGTCTACCAGCGCAGTTCAGAATACATTTTCTGACAGTTCCCAATAGATGTCCAGGAACTTAGGTATCTGCAGGTGAAAGATTTGTTCAACATAAGCTTTTGAAACACAGCTTCTTAAAATTTACAGTTTGTTTTACTGTTAGTCTTCAGAGTACATCGCAGGGTCTGTCTTTTCTCCATTCCAAAAAAGAACTGAGAAACAGAAAGCTCTAGGTATGTGATGTGGGACACCAGAAGGGAAATGCTGGCAGTCTTAATTTCAACATTTATTAAATCGTATGGATCTTTTAATTGTATATATATAACATTCTAACATTTTTGCCAGTGATATCTAGAGATTCTATCTTGAATCTTGCATTTATTTGCATTTTAAAGTTAATTTAACTTAGAATTATCAAAATAATTTCCACAACTGGCACCAAATCCAGATTTCCACACCTACCTTGAAATTCTAGCACATTTGTTCTTGTATTAATTTTTATTTGTAATCAAAGTAAGAAAAACATAACCATTATCTTCAACTTTATCCTTATCTTCTCAGAAATTTTTTTATCACTTTTATCAATGCCAATTCTAGTTCTGTTATATTTATGGTGAGATTAATAGGCAAATCTGTCTGAGTGACTCAGTCAGAACTAATGAGAGTCAACCTGTTTCAGCAGCTGCCAACGGAAGGATCATTCCGTGAGAGATCAGATACTAACTACTAGACTGAAAAGCCTGAATGTATTTTTAATTTTACCTCCCACTTTAAGTCTTCCTTTCTTTTGCATAAGCTTTCTAATTTGTTGTATAACATTTTCTAAGTTATAAATGAAAACTGGCTTGTGTTCCATCAGACATGATTCTAAATATGATTATGTTTAGAATGTTTTGGATATGAAAAACATAATAAATAGTGGTAGCTCATTTTATTATGTTAATCTCTTTGGGCAACAGTTTTAGACTCAGCAGAAGATAACAAACATTCGATGTTCAGTAAGGTATTGATTATTGTATTAAAAAAAAATATCCAAATATTGGATGTCTGGAATGACCTTATTCTCTCCCTATAATGAAGAGTAACAAAAAATATAAAGATAGTTGCCAAAAGAATTTTAGAATCAGAAAAAAATACCTGCAAAACTAAATAACAGATCTATATATTACCCTCCTACAGAGAAGGAGGGGGGAGAGGAAGGGAGGGGAGGGGAGGGGAGGGAAGGAGAGGAAAAGGAAAAGGAATTGAATACGAAAAGGAAAAGGAAAAAAGAAAAAGAAAATGAAAAAGGAAAAGGAAAAAGGAAAGAAAACTGTTCTTCTTACAAACATTTATTAGAGCACCGATCGACCCCAATTATATTTTTCACTCTTTGTCTACTTCAGTTCCTGTAGGTAAGTTTTCTTTAAAGCCTAACATTTTTCTTAGTGCATTTCCTCAAACGCGGTGAGCGCAAGAAAAAAAGCTTTGCAGCTCTTTTCTCTGACTTTCAATAATCGATCTCATCAGACCTGTTAGGACCAAAGGCACGTAACTCTCTTGGAACTCTCAACAAGGTGGTAATTGGCATTGTACATGCTGAAATTACAAAGCGATCACTACTCACTGCTTTGCCTGCCCCACTACAGCCAGCTTACACATGTGAATGCACACTCACACATTGAGTGACACAATGTGGATTAACAACAAAACAAGCGGAGAGAACTGGCCTTAACAATTCATAGTTTACAGCAGCCATGTCCCACTCGTGTCCTGCAGGCCACACGCAGCCTGGCCCAGCCAGTTCTGAGGCCCCTCCTGCCCTGTGCCATCATGGCAGTAGTTCTGACTTGCTCAGAGATCTGGCCCAGCCCCGGATGTGCACTCATTGCTCAGAAACAACCAAGCATTGGTGTGTGATTGGCACTGTCTGGGCTGAGACCAGGACATGGGGAGGGCACAATACAGTGCCAAATCCAGTTATGGCAAAAAACTTTACACATTTTGATACCCTGGCTGAACACAGTCCTGTAAACAGAGAAAAATATGCAGCGTGCTTTCCATACTTATACTACAATTTGAGAATTAGTCTCAAGGTTGTCAAAAAAACACATCAATTTTTTGGTGTATTTGCAAATCCATTTGCAGTTGACATAAATAGATTACCTGTGAATTTTCAAATGGAATGTATAGGATTGCTATCAGATATTCAAATCAAAAATTCTGTCATGCCTCTTTATTAGTCTTGTATAAGACCTAGGTTACCAGACGTCTCAGTTTCAACTGAGATGGAATTGTTTTTCCTCATAGTGTCCAGTATGATGCTATGCTTTTGCTGCAGGAGAAAAACAATGTTGATAAAATGCATGTATGTTTCTAGTTGTTGCTGAGCAGTGCTGTACAGAGCCAAGGACATTTTAGTTTTCTCAATTTCTTCTACTGTCCTACCAAGGAGGGGGGCCCAGGGAGGTGGGAGGGAATAGAATAAGGACAATTGGTTTGAACTGGCCAAGGAGATGTTCCAAAGTATATAACATTATGCAGAAGGAAAGTTTTGAAAAGAGTGGGAGTTTATCATGCTCCATTTCTGCTGCTTGGTGGCTAACCGTGCATCAGTTGACAGGTGGCAAGCAATTGCTTGTGTATCACTTCTTATATACATACTTACATATATATTTGTCATAACTATTATCCTTTTCCTTTTCTCTGTCTTAGTAAATAATTTTCTCTCAACACAGTATTTTTTTTTTTTTTTTAATTCTCTCCTCTATCCCAGAGGGAAAGGGGGGAGTGAGCAAGCAGCTCTGTGCTGCTGAGCCACCTGCTGGCTTAAACCACAACATCAGAGAAAAATATCCCTCACTTCACAGTCACGCCTCATTCATGTCATCACTTTTTATCAGTATGAACATTTGTGAACAGCTATTGTCAAGGATGAAGCACAAGAAGAGTAAAATTTTATCAAAAATCTCTGACAAACACCTTGAGAGCTTACTAAGAACGAATCAGGCTTCCATCAAACCAGACTGATGCATTACTTTCACAAAAACCACATCAATCATACCACTAGTTTTATGTTTTTTTATGTTTTTTGTTGCTGTCTTTTTGTAAGTTTTAATTAAAAAAATTAAAACATAAGTTGTGTTACTTATATACATTAGCTATGTTATATATTTTAAATGCAGCTCAAGACAATTCCTCTTCACTCAGTGCGGTCCAGACAAGCCAAAAAGTTGGACTTCTCTGCCTAACGGCATAGCATACAACGCATTTAAACCTGATGAACCTGAAACAGCTCCCAAAATTTTCGAACAAATATCATTTACCACTGTAAAACATTTAAAGAAACTAAGATCTTGACAACCAACCACTCCGTATTTTTGAGAAGATTAGAAATAAAATTGATAATAATAGTACAAACACCGTAATTTGGATTTCCATAAAGCCTTTGATAATGTCTCAAATGATAGTCTTCATCTTAAACAGAAAGCAAGGAAGATTCAGGTTAAACATGGGAACAGATAAAGAACTGATTAAAGTAAAGTGATTAGAAAGTAAAGTGTTGAAAAGGGTCACAGGGGAGTCAGTTCTCAGATCTTTATTGCTTCTAATCTACATAAATTACCAAGATTGAGAAACTAGCTGTAGAATTGCCAAGTGCACTGATGACTTACAACTGAAATGAAGTAGTAAGTGGAAAGCAAAAGAATTAAATGATAATTCCCCCTGGATAATGGTTTACATATGAAATGGAAAACAAAAATACGACATATAAAGCATTCCCTATTTTTCATTACAGAAGTACAAGAAACCTGCTTGTAAATACTATCATACACACTTCAGGGAAACTATCCAAATCTGTCCACCTTACTGAAAAAACTGAGAGAATGGGAAGCAGTTTCTGTGTATTGTACTCCTACAGCAGAAAAAAATTTGCAATTCAGAAAAACCTTATGATCATACCACTAGCAGTCACATCACTATTGTACAGTAGTAACTATTAGTCAGTATCTTTCCCTGTAGGAGTTTCAAAATGGAGAAAACACAACAAAGCAAGCCTCTCTTACACTAACACTACCAAAAGCACAATAGATACTAAAAAAATTTCCATTGATATTCTTTTTTGCTATTTTTCCTACCTCCTAATTTTTCACCTCAAATAAAATGTAGAAATCATCTAGTTCCAGTGGAAAAAAAGGAGGAAAAAAACCCCACACATTACTTCACAAAATGAGAAATTACCCCTTGGGATGTTATTATGTTCATTACATAATATATATGAGCATATAATAGAAATAAAAGACAATGAATAAAATGTCAATTTGAAAAATCTAAATATACACATAATTCATTTTATTCTTTCTGTAACCAATATTTCAATCTTGGATTCGGTATCCTATGTTGCCCCCATCCAGGTTTCCCTCTAGAAGTTGTATTATTTGGTAGTACTTCGCATAGACTAGCGATTGAGACAAAAATGACAATACTCAAAAGAAGAAAAGAAAGAAATCAGGAAGAATTGCTCTAAGCTTTACTTCTTATGTGCAATGCAGATTTATAATTACATGTACATATGGTCATCAAGACAGCTGCATAAAGACAATGGAAGCATGTGGGTCTATAGTGTGGATAAAATTGCATGTCTATGTCTGTTTGAATGGCTGCTAAAGTGATAATTTTAAGTTCAGCTCCTGCAAAATATTTTCATACACAACACATATGAAATCAACATCAGGGGATGTTTGTGTCAGAGTATAAGGCTGATAATAAGGGGGGATATATTTACAGATAAGGAGAAGTAAAGAGAAGGAAAGAAGAAAATTACCAGTCATTCTGTTTTAATGCCATTCACCTAGTTTTTCACTATTTGGATAATGAATTTAATATATCTCTCTTACAGCCCACCATTTTAGAAATACTTCTGGTTTGATAGACAGCTTGATATCTAATGCAGATGGTTTCTATATTTAACATTCCATTGTTAGTACTTGCTTTGTTTTTTAAAGGTCATTAATGTTATTGATTACATTAATTTGAAAGCTTCTTGAATAACACAGAAAATTAATGTAAAATGAACAGCTGCATAAGCTGACAAGACACAAAATTGCTGTGGTCTTCAGAGATGACTCCTCATGGGGATTTTCCCCATTGACAGTTCAGAACAGCAGGAGCAAAAGAGCCCAAAGAGAAACTTTCAATTAGATTTTTATGCTCTAGTAAATAGAAAAAAAAAAAATCATTTTTCCTTTGCTTTTGTTAGTGACATCCAACAACTAGACAGCTTCCCAGAGACTGCCCACCTAACAAAATCAAGTCTTTTTAGCCTTTGTGTACTTATGCTAAGTACGAGAAACAAACACTATGATAATTAATGGCATAGTATATTTTATTAATGTAGTGCAATTCAGGCTTAGCATTTATTCAAGAAGGTAAAATATTCAAGAATTATCTCCTGATTTCTAGTTTAGCCAAGTGGCAAAAGCTTCAGTTTCAGACATACCTCATTCCAGAAAAAACAGATAATCTCGTAAGACAACCTCATGAGATCTCTGGCCTTCCAAACAGAACCAGAGAATCAATCTAAAAACCCCACAGTTTTATATCAGACACACTGTATGTGTTAACAGAGATTTTAGGAAAATTACTTAATAACAGAATCCCAAGTAGCAAGCTTGGACATTTATCTTTACATACACCTATTTGGAAGACCCTAGATAGAGCATAGCTTAAACTTAAAGGACTTTTTGGTTGTGCTGTCTTTCAATACATGGCTTTACGAACTTAAGTACAGCTACTTACAAGTGCCACTGATGGTTTTTTTTCTTGGAAAATATTAAAGAATTATTGCAGGTATTTATGGAGGTGAGCATTATGCTATGCTAAAGGGGAAAGCCTGTGTGCATACTACTAGAATTAGGATCAATTAAACCATCAGTCTAGACTGACATCTGCACTGCACAGAAATAGTTCATCAGCAACACTTTGGTAATGGAAACAATGTATTTGTACTTTTTCAACCTCTCTTGCATGTTTTGTTTTTTTTTTTTAAATCTTATTCATTCATGTAAGTTAACACAATTATGTAATAATGAAGACTACTTGGCCAGCTTTTATAGGCAAAAACTACTACTAATATTCTGCTTCTGGGATTTAATATTTATAGGTGCGGAACACCCTTAATAAAAGTAAAATATAATAACTTGTTTCATCCCTTGATATCTGATGCTAATAAACCCTGAAAGGATCGTGTTCTTCTTACTATGCACCTATGTTATAATTATTATGTTCTTGCAATTACTACCTTAAAACACAGCTCTGTTCTTACAGATTCTTAACAGTTTTATCAAGGTAAGAACTACACGTTCATCTGAGTAAGCATACTTACAAAAATGTGGCCTAGAGAAAGTGTTTCTAGTTGTCACAAAGCATTGCTCCTGAATATTTTAAAATAATTTAAAATGATTTTCTTGTGATAAATGAGACATTGAATGTATAGCAGCATTATAAATTTATGTTTTTGTTCTAGGTTTCCCAGCGATTAATTTGTTTAAAACTTCATATGTAACTGAATATTCCCATTCAAATATGAGAGTGCTGGAAACATCTGGTGGCTGTTTCCTGACTCCTGTGTACACTTTGTATATGAAGGATGACAAGAAGAACATTAGCATTGCACTATTGTAGACTACTGTGAATTTATCTACACCAAAATGCAACAATCTTCAAGGGGTTCAGAGAAAGCAACATGAAGACTTGGAATCCTTCTGGAAGCCAATATTGTCAAACAAAACCCATGAAATCTCATGCCTGGCAATGGGATGCAAACACAGTGGGTAAGAAGCAAAACTTAACAGATCACAGATTGGACCAAGAGGCACCGGCTTTGTTTTCACAGCACTGTGTCAGATGGGAATCACATCAGAGCCACAGTAGAGCCACACCAAACCACTGACGTTGCTATTTCAGTACTGCAAATAAAGAAAAGCCTCTTATTCAGGTGTAAGAAGATATTCAGAGTACAGAACAATTCAATAAGCTGAAGTTAGAATCAAAGAATGAAGTTACTTTCACATGTTTTTCTTCACAGAAATGATCTTGGCTAGAGCTTTAAGGTTAGAGCATGAAGAATAATGAAGTCTGCTGCCAGTGATTACTACTGTTTTTCAAGCTGACAAATATAAAAGGAATATATTAATTCCTTGTCACCATTAGGAAAATATTTACGTCCACTGATTCTGAGTGCTGAGCTGAGAAATTTCACTACTTCTCTCATGAAATTTGCCATTCTATGTTTGGCTAAAATTATATAAATAGAAAGTATTTATAGAAGCACTGAGCATCTGTGCTCAGCCACTCTATATATTGGACTATACATTTTAAAATCTGAAGTTACTTTCAGATGACTTAAACTTAAGAAGACCCCATACTTCGACTTAGTCTTCCTCAAAGTACTCCTTACGAATCGCAATTGAATAGCCCTATGAGAATCATCATAAAAAAGAAAAACATACATAATCTGGTATCCATATATTGAAACAGGAAGTAATCTCCCTATGCCAAATAATTTGAATGATTAAGGCTTAACTGTACTAAGAGAATACCAAACATTTACAATAGGAAATCGCATAAGAGAGTTTAAGCGCAGTTTCTTTCAAGATGCAGTTGGCAGTCTGTGATGGACCCAGCTGTTTAAAAACACTTCTTTTGAGGTACTGGCATTAAAATAAACAGTTTCCTGAACTTCCATCTGAATTTGATAAAAATGCCTCAAGACAAATTTCTATTGCCCCAGTTCAGAAAGTTTTCAATCATTTTCCAGCAAATCTCAGTGTACATATTTGCCTAAAGCTATACATTTGCTTAAATACTTCCCTGAATCGTCATGTATATTTAATTTCTCCACAAACTAGGAGCAATTTTAATATAAATCTTATGCCAATAAAAATGTTCCAGAACATATTATCCACAGAACTACAACTGTTCATTTTTCTGTGGCTATACAGATGATAGATATGTGCTGAGCTACAAGTGTCAGCCACCAGCACCTGGCTGTCTACTGTCAAACGCAGTAAGGACCCCATTAGATCACAGAACACATTCTCTTGGTCTTACAGAGAGTAATGAACACAATCCCTATTTTGTTATTTTATTTTATTACCTCAAAAGTATTTTTCATTAACCTCGTGAAAACCTAATGTTTTTCAGAGCGCTGCTCAGCTCTCAGGTTTGCACAAAGTAGCTACTACATTTGTAAGTGACTGGGGACAATGAAGGGATCTAATGATAACTTGAGAGCACAAACGGGGAAAGTATGTTTTAAAAAAAAAAAAAGAAACTGGAAATAATTAAAGCATCTTTTTGGTAACCAGCATTAAATTGTTCCTTCCACATCTAGGAAGATGAGACAAAAATCTTGCAGTATAGAGAACAAAAAATTTACAAAACTGATAAAAGACGTACTTTGGCATAGCAAATAAATTAACTGAAGGCCAGTAACTATGGAAACTGAAATGAGATATAATTTTTCCTCAAAAAATAGGAAATGAAATTTACATCGCCAGCTCAAGCATACTGGTTAAAGGACATCGAAGTATGATGCGGAATGGTTCACAATGCTATCCACAAGTATTAGATATTGTAGTTTGAATCCTGGGAGATCTGCATCCCTTGCAGTCTGCAAACTAATTATAAATTGGCTGATACACCAGCCCTATTAGGCTGTGTTAACATTTTGAATGTGTTTGCCCACTTTCACTTCTTTAATGCAAGTCCAGCTACTTTGAAATAAACAAATTTTGTCAACACTACAGTTGTAAGCTATTTTGTAATAAAGGCCATCCTATGCACATTAATAATACTGACAAGAACAGATGGCAATTATTGCTTTTAACAATTATTTTTTTTTTCTGTTAGTATTAATTACTTAGGCTTAATTTCTGTTATGTCCACTGGGCATCTAGGTAAGATGCTAAAAATCTACCCAAACGTTTTCATCTCATTGATAGCAATAGAATTCTCACTAAAATTTAAACTTTACTGTCACTTTAATTAACTCATTAGGGATACATACAAATTCATCATTATCAATAACTGTTTTTAATGCTTTTCTTACACTATGGTGCTTCACAGAGTGAGCAGCATTCTTCTTGCTAATTGTGTAGTTAAAACATCATCCGCTGTATTTAAAAATAGACTTATCCATAAAGTTAATTAAAATATCAGTCACTTGAATCACTAGAAAGTTCTCTGCACTCTGTTAAGAGTGCTGAAAAATCTCTGCTGATCAAATCTTCAATCTTTGACTCTCATGTCTGTTCACTGGTTGACTAGGAGTAGATGATCAGTCTACTGGCTGCTATGCTATCTCTCACTCTGGCAGGGTACTTATATTCAAGTCAGACAGCTGGGTTCTCTTCTGCAGTTGCACTAGCAAGGAAAGAAAAAAAAAATCCTAAACAGTGTGGAATGTAACAGCCAATACTCTTAGCAGGGAGCTGTTTAACCTTTGTCAAAAGCTAACACCAAAGCCAATCTTAAGCAAGAACCCTAAAGGGCCTCTCAGCAGGGGCATCTTGCCTTCAGTTAAGCTTCACTGTCACAAGCTCTTTGGGATGGTAGTTTCTAAGCATTAATCCAGTGATCTGAAGGCACATTAAGGATATGATAAAATTCAGATTCCCAAGCCTGACTACTAACATATAGTTTCAGTAATGTGAAAGAAAACCTGATGCGGATCATGCTAAAGCTAGAGGAAAAGATGCAGTACTGATAGAAATTTTTCTGAGGTTGAGCCAAATGTGACTCCAGAAGCGTCAGACTAAAGGATTCTGCTGGACTCATAGGTTAAAGGCATGGGCAGGACAAAGATCTCAGGATATTCTGTTCACAACCAGTCAGATACAGCCTCATATGTCCACATTAAAGGTAATTCCACCTGCCTTGTAACTGGATTTTAACAGTCTAAGTTGTAGCAGAACCCAAGCACATAAAAAATTCTCTGAAATTCAGGAAAATCCAGGGGGAAAAACAACAACAACAATAATAACAACAACAATGAAAAAAGAAGAAAAAAAAAAACCAACATGCAACAACAATGGGCTTCTTTCAAGGCTCTGCATGAAAGAAGTAGACATGCATATGCTTCCCTTTAAATGTTCCAAGAATTAATTTCTATTTATTTTGGAAGGCTGCTCTTTGCTACATTTATGTAGACAAAAGGGCCCTCTATATAGATATGTACGAAATTTTAACTGCAGCCCAAGTCATTGCTGAAGCATTAAGCTGCTTATACTCAAACATCTTGGACTGAAATTCACCCTTTGGCCAAGTCTCACGCTGAGCCTTAGAGAAGATGCAGCATCGTGCACTTGGGGTAGACAAGCTGGGTGCTTTTCTAAGAGGATCGAGCACTAGGTTAGGTCAGCCAATACAAGAATGTTTTCTCACTGGGAATATATACACATTGGCACAGATCAGAGAGCACATCACACCTTTTCAGATTTTTTTCCAAGAATCCTTACAGACAATGTAGACACAGCTACCAAGCAATGAAAGAATAAATATCCCTTCACTTCTATTCCTGAATACGTTAACTGCTTCATCTTACACATTTCAGAAGAGGACATGGGAAGGGTATGACTAAAATGGAATGAGATTTTGATAAAGCAAACCTGGAAGAAAAAAAAAAAAAGCTCCACTTAAAATATATTATGATTATTCATTCCATGTTGCTCATATTGGAACTCATAAAGATCATCTAGGTCAACAGCCTGCAGATGATCTGCCTGATTAGAAAGTGAGCCTTCTGAAAGCTGATGCATATACCTGTGCTCAGGAATTACAATCACAGATTTCAATCAACAAGGCAACTAACAAATGAAAGGAGTGAGCATAAAATACTTGTTTCAAGTGGAAACTTGTGAAAAAATTATTAAGGATTAAATTCTAAAATGCACTGCCTCACACCAAAAGGGAGAAGTAAAGGAACCAGAATAATTTCTGTTTTATTATTTGGCAATGAGAGTTTGTAAAAGTGACTACTACAGTAGTGAAATGAATACTTTCCACTTTCTGGAAATGTTAGACATGGCTGAATAATAATAACTGTGTCCTATAGCCAAGGACCCTACCGATGACCTTCAAAACCTAGCAATTATCAGTGCTGTGGTTTTTATCAAGATCATATATGTGAGTTTCCTTCCTGTGGAAAATGAGACACTTGAGCCAAGAATTATGGATAAGAATGTGCCCAGGAAAAGGAGAAATTCTGAGGTTCATGCAGTTTAGAAAGCTAAGTCACCATGACTTAAAAGCTGGGAAAAATCTTGGGAGATTTGCAGATCTATTCACCATCATGCCTTTGAGATCTCTTCCTTCTCTCCAATTACATTTCAGCACAGAGTAGAATATATCAGGTTTATTAGTATCAAGAATGTTTTAGGCTAGGATTAGCTTCCTAAATATTAGGATGCTACCTTTTTCTGCAGTCTTCTAAGAATGGAAATTTTCTGCAAGTTTTTAAGAAAAGAAATTTTTAGACATCTTGATATAGGTACCTGTGATAGGACTTCTCTACAAAAATAACATACATCTCACTGCACACTTACTGCTGCCCTATGAATTGTAAGATAGCAGTACATAGCTTTTCACTATTTACTCTGCTGCATGAACTTTATCTTCAAAAAACAAAACCAAACCAAAACTAAATACTTAGCTTTTCTATTTTACACTATTTGTCAAAGGAAACTTCTTTCTTACAGTGAAATTCGAAATGATTCAAGCAAAAGGAATTCTATCATTGTGAACTAGTTTAGCCTGAACAACCATTCTGCATCTTGACACATACGATATCTTGATTTAACTATTATTCTTGATTAGCTGTCTCAAAAGCAAATCAGAAAACACTCTTACATTACTCTTTTCATTAGTTTATGGTGGTCAATAAATGACTCCTAGACTGTATTTTGGAGCAAGATAACAATGACAATCTCTGCCATGGCTGGAAGACCTTTCCTATGTCTACTGGGTTATACAGAAATGGCTGGGTCTATCTGGTTAAATTTGTAAACTTGAAATTGTTGCGTAGGATTCTAAATAAATACAAGAGAAGTTTGAATGAGTTTTTAAAGAAGCTTAACAAATACCTTTTATAATGATCTCAAACCTAAGTAGACAATCTAGCATCCTTCATTCAAAACTCTTGCTTACATGTTTGGTTTCAGGAGTTTTAAGAGGCAGTATTCTGACAAGAAATGTTTGTACCCAGAGCAATTCCTCACTGGAAGGGTTTGGTGTGGTACTGAAAATCAGTTTTAATATGATTCTGGAAATACAGCTAGGGTACAAAGGTAATTAGTCTCACTCTATTAATACTGTGATTAATTTGAGTCAATCTGATTTCACACTCTTTCTTATAGCTCCATGTAATCTTCACAGCATTCACTGACATTGTTTGAATGGCTATAGAAGGCAAAGCAAACTAAGACCAAATGCATCTAACCTCTACTCCACAACAGTCACTGAATGTTAACATAAAAGGATAACAGCCAGAACAGCAAAGACAATTCCGTAAATGTTATACCTATTAATTCATTTGTTCGGATTATAAGATTTTCTCTCTTTAAAAAAAGGAAAAATGATTATGTAGAAATAAATCTGTAGAAATTCAATCTCCTGGGTAAAAAAAAAAAGTGAAAATATTGTACTGAAGTCACCTATTATAACCTTTTTCAGAAACAGAAAGAATCTTAATGCTTTTCAGTTAGCAGACAGGATTTCCATTTTGGCAGCTATTTGCTTTGAGCTTACACTTGAGCTGAAATGAAAAAATGGTGTAATACATTGATGGAAATTTACTAATATCTAATATGCTAAACTAATTAAACAGCAATATATTTAAGGGAGAGTATAAAGGGAGCATGGGAGTCTATGCTACATCTAGTATATAGACTGTATAAGAGGACTGCTTCAAAAGTAATGCCTCCTATTTTATTATGTTGACCCACAAAATCAGAGGCGGATGTAGGTGGTATGGCAGCAGAGGTTGAACCTTCCCACCAATATTCCATTCAATTTTGTTGCTGTGCAACAGATGGCAGTCTGTTGCAGTCTGACAAAATGGTGTCTGACATGGAAGTGTGTATGAAGCAAACATGTATCACTAAATTTCTTTATGCAGAAAAAACAGCATCCATTGGTATTTGTTGATGCTTGCTGAATATTTATGGAGAACAAATAGTGGATGTGAGCACAGTGAGATGGTGGGTAGTATGTTTCAGCAGTGATGACAGTGACAATGGTTCACCTCCACTGCTGCAGATTTTTACTAGCACAGCATGCAGGCTCTTGTTCATCGCTGGCAAAAATGCACAGCTAATGGTGATGACTGTGTTGAAAAATACTGTTTTGTAGCTGAGAATTTGCTCTGTCAAATAATGTTATTGCATTCTTTGTATCTGCTGTATTTTCCATGGAAATAAACAGGAAGCATTACTTTTGGAGCAACCTCCATATGAGTACCTCAGCCAGAAACAATGAGATAATCAGGAGTACCTTGCAGTTCACTGGACTTGGGAATCAAATAGCAATTATTTTTATGAGACAAGGTTTGTCTCATAAAAGGGTAATGGCATTCTCTCCCAAGGTAGCCATTATGTGAAGAATGGGTGTCAGTTTGCTAGTTAGAAGTGGTGAGCCTTTGCATCACTTTTTTCTTTTTCCTTCACATATTAAGCTGTCTTAATCTTCACCCATAAGTTTTTTCTCTGTTTTACCCTTCCAATTCTCTCTTCTCACTTGCTGGCCAGAATGAGCATTTGGTGAGCATTTAGCTGCTGGCCAGGGTCAGCACCTTCACTGTAGCTTACTCTTTCAGCTTAAAGTACTCATTAACCAGTCCAATATTTAACATTATTAATTATTGTTAAATATATGTATATAATAAATATAAATATATGTTAAATTATTAATATTTTCAATAATAATAACAACAATGAATCAACAACAAAAAAGCTCAGAGACCAGTGGTTTTTGATGTTTGGAGTGCTTCTAAAACAGTATTTTAAAAATGATTGATTCGTGCTGCTATTGTAATGCCACAAATACTGTTCCTCATATGGAGACTCATGAAAGAATATTGCACCTTCCTTAATCATTAACATAACCTTCCTAATTTTAGGGTTTGGCTGAGAGGTAGATGGTCTCAACATTTCACTCGTAACTGATAGTAAGGGCAGTCTATTACTCTAAAAACAACATTTGCTGCGATAATCTCATTGCTATTAAACTGCTATTTTGCATTCTGTGCAGTTATTCTATGCATGTCTTAAATCACCTCATGAAACTGATGAAAACTATCCAAAAGCAATTACATGGGAAAATACGTAAGTATATTCTTGAGTGTAAATTTTTTCTGTGTATTTTCAAATATCATAAGAAGTACCCAAGAATAGGCAATGTTGCACCTGAGGCTGTCTAAAATTGCACAGATGATCCAGAGTTACAGCTCCTACCATATAAAAGCCTTTGTCTCCTGATAATTCAGATACATGTTCTCATAGTGATGATCAGGTTGAATTACTGGAATCAGGTGGTGACTGATACAGAAAGTTCAAAAAGAATATGCTCGACAAGACATATTTGTTTATAATCTGCATGAAAAATGAAGTTTGCATTTTTCTCTGTGGATGTTTTCTACAAAGCTTAAACTTAGCAGCTAGTTCTTGCAAATGCAAAGCTTTTGAAATGCAATCTGTGCAAAATGTATCTCAGTTTTGGAGTGGAGACCAGTGGTTAGAGATTCCTGCTGCTCTCCACTGTTGGAATTATTGCTCCTTCTGTTACAGCCCTAGTGCAGATGGCTGCAGAAGACACCAGTATAGAAGCATTTATCTGCAGAACCACAGCATCATTCACAATCCCTAAGGATCGCTTGTCTGAGTGGCTCTTCAGCTTCATTGGGTTCCCAGATAGCTGGGGTATTGTTCGATGGAGAAGTCAGAGCCAAAAGGAATGGAGAGATGATAAGATTTACAATGAGTACAGGGAAAAAAGTGAGGTAAGAGAAGATATACAAATGTAGTGAGATGCATTTTTTTTTATAGTTCTGTGGACAGTGACAGAATAAACTAACAACACAAAAGCAGATGCCTTAACTATACGCAATTCTTCCATAGTCTTTGTAGTCCCTTCCTTACCACACCATCTGGCAATCAATATGTATATGCAAGATAAAAAAAAAAAACTTGTATGTAATTGCAGAGCCATATGATATTGCTCATTTTTTACACTTTTTAAGCTCGCATAGCCTATAACGTTATCATGTAAAACGTCAGAATGAACTTCCCCTAAATTTTTCAGGAACTTTATGTGCAATCTATAAGATGTACACCTGTGTGGCAGCAGATAATGGTGACCTGTCATCTTTCTGAATGACAGAAATATTTTGGAACTATGGATGTAAAGTTGGCCTAATGTTAAGTCTTCAACTTGAATCCTCACTACTGCATCTGAATGATTCTAACCTAAATTAAAAATCGGCATTTGTAACAAGCTGTTGAAATAGGAAAACAAGGCACAAAATATGGAAAAAGTATCTAGCAGAAATGCTAAAATAAGCTATAAAGACTAAAATTTTTGCACTGAGAAAATTAGTGAGAGAAAATACAAATTTCTCGGAGTCATACATTGAAAGATGAGGGTTTTGTTAATAAAAGGCAGGTAAGAGGGGCTTTGTTTTTTTAAGTTAATACCATCTTACTGAAGACTGGAATAATTGCTTCAATAAAATTTAATTCAACATTCAATGACACAGAAGTTCCTTAATTTAACAGAATGGTTCAAGATAACATAGTATATACTATGGTAAACACGGCAGTCCTTGTGGTTCATTCTATGCGGCTGTAGGACAGTTTCCTGTTTTGTGTGTGGAATTGCAGCACAATTGCATCTTACTGCAATGCCATGCTTTCTCCTGCATAATATTCCAAGGTAGTAACTATGATAATAAAAGTAAAAAGTTTGCTCAGGAAAATAAATTGCCAAATAACCATGTATATTTCATTTTATGACTCAGATTGTTATAATTGCTATAAGTACATGTAAAAGGTTCACAGATTTTTCATTAATGGTAACTTGAACTAAAAAAAAAAAAATAACTCCAGTATTTCTTGGCCTGACATCTACCTCTTGATATGAAAATCAGTATGTGACAAAAACCTCAATCAAACCGAGATAATTCTCCTGCTAAGTTTCAGTTTTGTACAACTAAATATTATTTGTCTAGTAAGAAGTTTAGAACCTCAGAAGTGTATGAGAAATTCAGGAGTGAACTAACCAGCAAGCAGAGTTCTCCTGAGCCGAATGGAAGGACTACTGAAGTACTTTTATATTAATTACAGGTACATTATGGAACTCATTTTTGTGGTACAATCCACTTTTAAACAGCAGTACTGTAATAATATGATTTTCATAATACCATAGTACTATGGTCTTACGGGTTGTTCACGCAGAAATAATTTAAGCATTATATTTATTACATACAGGTAGCTTGCAAAAAAAAAAAAAACAAGAAAATGATTATTAATTAAAAAAAACCCTCATAAAAATTACAAAAATAATTATTTTATTTTTCTAATTAAGGAGAAATAAGAAGTATTTTGTAAATGTCACATCGCATTATTTTTTTTAGTATATCATTACTTAATTATATTTACAGTTTTGCTTTGAATGAAATGTTTCTGAATATACATTTCCGTGTTGTCTGTTTAATAATACATGAACCAACTTTACCTTCTTTTTATGTTTTTCATTTAAGCACTGTTGCACTTCTGATAAATAAAAAGAAAGGAAAATAATATATACTTTGGCAAAGATTTATTAAAAAATTACATATGTATAATGCCATTTTGTGATTTTCTACTTCAAATTTTCATTTGACTGTAAATAGTGCCTAGCACACACACACACACAAAAACTATTACAAGGATTATTACACATTTTGCTATTAAAAATATTTTCATTTCACCAAGTAATGGTGAACGCGCTATATAATCTGATTTAATTCACTTGGTATGGATGTGAAGAACAGAATCCACAGTATTCTAACAAATCAGACTATATCCAGCATTTCTTCAGTGCCTAAGAATTTTAATGTTTAATATTGTCCTAGGAAAGCATGGCCTAAACGCTGAAAAATACATCAGTTCAATTCAAAAATTGGTGCATATTTTTATTTGCATATTTCAGGAATTTAGTTGAATCCAATTCAGCTCAAATGAAATTTCAGTATACGGACAATCTAGATTCTACAATGTGCATGGTACTTTGGACTGGTTAAGAGAAACCAAGCATTTTGCTGGGTATTTTGACACTGACTTGGATGTAACCTAAACAAAGTTTTAAATCTATCTTTTGGAAAAAATGTCTAGATCTGTCTCTCATACTAGCATAGTACTACTGAAATCAGTAGCATAACACTGAAGGTAAAATCTGTTTTCAAGGTTCTCATTTGCACTAAGTTTTGCCCAGTCATAGGAAGGAATCAAATGTACTACTCCATCTCTTTAACTTCTGGCTACAACTACAGATTAACACTACAGCAAACAACAGTGATATATTTCTCATTCTCTTTCTAGTTTCGGCAATAGAAAAGTTTAACACGAATTTCTTGATCCCAATAGGAAGGAAGGAAACGGATGAAAAATAAAGAAAATGTTACACAAAAAAAAAGTGGTTTAGATGTGTTGATGCTTTTTATTCAATTAAATCTGAAATACTGATCTTTTTACGTAGGTATCTTAAATCAACAGTGTTAATAGAGTGATTAGAATCAGTGCAGCCTTTAAAGTATTTTATATTTGAAAAAATAGAAATAATAAAAATAAAATAATACTCAGAGCTTAGAAATTATTTTGATTTTGGTGAATTTAATGGAATCAACTGTGAATTATGAAAATAAACTCATGTAATAATATTTCTTTAAATTAGCTTGAAAAATCATGCATGTGTGTTTATTTCTCTAAACCACACTAAAATAAAAACAACACAATGGAATGGTCATTTCAAGTGAAACTAAACAACTAATTTGAGACTATGCTCTTGCAATTAAATGCCTCAGGTTAATAGTCACAGATGTGCAATTTTCCTTTTATTCAAGGACCCGTGCTGTGTTTCCTATACTTCCTCCTTCTGAGCTATCACCCTACAACTCAGTGAAAAGGACTTATATCTAATGCAGATCTTAGACTTGCTTTGAAGAGTAAAGAGGCATATCAGTAATTCAAAAATGTTTAAGAGCACCTGTAAGACAGCTCAGGATATCACAATTGTTATCTTGCTAGCCAATCAACACTTGTTATACAATAAAAGGAAACTTTTATTTAGTTTAATGTTTCTTATTTCTAGACAGCTTTGCTTTTTCCAGTAGATATCCTAAATTTTAATATAAAAGACATCAGATTAAAAGTATCAAGTACTGCTGGTAGAAGAAAATTTGTCCACAGCAGCCTGATAAGGTCAGAATGATATGGCTCTCTTATTTAAGATTATCATTCTGTGTCCTGAAGACTTTTCCTAATGAAATGTCAAACTGCTGGCAAAAATTTTCAAGCTGTCAAAAAGTGCAAGTGAAACAGTAATAAAATATAAATGTAGTTAATGCACACAATGAATGGACTATCATAAAAAAGCTACCAAATATTTCTTCAAGTACAAAACCTGGGTAATAATAATTCTGCATACTAAGCAAGTATATTCTTTCTGAAAACAGCAGAAACTCATACCAAAGAAATACTTTGTCCACGGGATGACTTAACAGAATTTTTCAGTAGCCCAAAATTTCAGATACAAACAAATTCAGTTTGTTACGCATAGAACTTGTCTCCTTGCTTTACAAAACATCTATGAAGTGTTTGATATTCCTAAATGCGTTTCCTATTCAAAATGATCTAGCAAACAAACTACTTAAAATCATTTTACTTGTGTATGACTTACAAATTCTTTGTGCTTTAACTATTGATTTGAGTAAATAAACTGCTGTGTGGACATTTCTAACATCAGGCAATTTGTCGCTGTATCCTAAGCAAAGAAATCACAAGCTGAGGAATGGCAAAAACAACTGAAAAGCCTTAGAACACTCATCAAATTAAAATCAATTCAAGTTCAAACTATGCAGCCTCTGTAAAGTCTCCTTTCCAAAACAGAAAGCAATGACAACTTCTATGTTCCACTCATGGGGTATTTTTCTTTATAGTTTAGTCTTCCATGTCAACTAGACGTGGTAATCGTTGGATGCAAATATTGATAATATCTATATTTTCATACATATTTGACAAAGGAAAAAAACAACTTTTGGATACAAGAGTGGCTCAATAAAGTCCAATCTAACCTAGAGTGCAAGTCAGATACAAAAAAAATGTTGCAAGATTTATTTTTTTTATTGCTTGTAGTTGTCACTATTTTGTTCCTAAAACATTTATTTCGAATAGAACATAGGTGAAATTATTTACGTCTGAAGTGTTTATAAAACATTTATTCCAAATACAACATAGGTGAAATTATTTAAGTCTAAAGTGTTTATCTAGTTAACTAATGAGCACCTCTTGTTTACAGGAAAACACATATATTTCTTCCCAAGAATTTTTTTCTTATACTAAAATGTCTTTTGTCAGTTTTAAATTACTTATTTTCCTCATAAGAAGCAATAATTCATCTTGCCAAAGACATAGCTACAAACAGATTTAAAATGTTCATTTCATTCCTACTAGAATACACTTAGACATCTAGCTAAACACAAGCCACATGTGGAAATGCTGAGTTTGAAACCACTCCCACTGATAAGAAGCACACAGCAGGAGCTGAAACAGCAACAGTGATGGCTGGACTTGTGCTCTCTGAATTCAAAAACTAATTAAACAAACTGCTTTTATGGGAACCACACCTTTTAGAGACAGATTTTCATTTTTAAGCTTTTGCTACACTAAAGACAACAAATCCTTTGACTAAAGTTAACTTGCAGCTTTGTCAATTAGACAACAAAGAGCATTACTGCAAAGCTTTGAAATTCTTGTAAGAGAACACGCAGGCATTTTCAAAGTAGTAGTGAAAGAAATTTCACTACAGCCATTTCTGCTTCTTTCCCAAACTGACATTCATGAATTATTTCCTAGACAAGGTCTTACTAATCATCACTTATGTGCAAATTTTGAGCCACAACCTCAGCTATGTAAGCTGTGATAAATCTGTGTTTTTCTGTGAAGTTATACTGACATAAACATCACTGTAGTTGCTCAGTAGTAGAACTAGTTTTAAGTTAACTCCTGCACATAAAGCTAAGATAGTAAGAATTATTGACAGGATTAAGACAGAGGTATGTGTTAGGCTGTAAAGAAATAAGTAAAAAATATATATATGCTTAAAAGAAATCACATGTAGCTTAAACCACAGGTGAAAGAAATCAGTTGTTGTCAAAAAAAAAAAAAAAAGACTATGGCCATAGTAAGATACAGCACTTACACAGGGCACAGCTTACTCAAAATCAGTCATGTTTTCCTATGATTCTCACAGAATATCTGGGGCAGAATGCAAAATTAAGAACAATTCTCTATGAATGGCAAGGAAATATCATATTCTAAATCTATGCAACCAGCTGCAGAAAGATTGCTGACTCTGTGTTCTGGGCACTACTGGGTCACATGGCAAGCCTGCTCTTGGGACAAACATCAGGGGCCTCTGAGGCTGTTGAATTCCACATTATGTATTGTTCTCTTCTGCTGAGCAGATCTGAGCACTCACGTGAGATTTATGACAGGGTACCCTCTGGCTGAGGTTTCTGCTCTCCATAGTTAAATAAAGAGGCCAGGTCACTTGGATAAAGTACCTCTCAACAGGATGAGAGTAAGAAGATTGTATATATGCATAAACAATTTAAAGAAATGCTTTTACACAGACACTTTTATTTTTAGGATTCACACGCATATGTAAAAGTTTATCTATGTATATGGGAAATAATCAGTGGAATATTCCTGTCAAAGGCAGGGTTGATCAGTGTGGTCTCTGAAACACCGGCCTCAGGGTTACAACATCAGTTACTTCACAGTGAGATTTTGCAGCGGGTGAAGGTTTGGAAAACTACTGGGGTTTCCAATCAGCACACATAACATTTTTTAAAACCAGTACAAGAAGGGAAAGTTTGCTGGGCAGTCTGGAACTGTTATGGCGGTATCTAAAAATGAGCTTGTGATGACAAGGGGAAGAGGTGGAGAAAGGGGAAACAGGAATTACAGGAGACCTAAACTGTCTGAAAATACAGGTTATTGTTAGTACTTACGGCCAACTGGTTTCAGGGCTGAGAACAGCAAGCTGCAGTTTTCAGTAAATTCCTCTCCTGCACATCGAGGGAAAGAACTAAATAGCTGTGTCTAAACCTTCCTCACTAAAGCTGTGCTAGGTTAAACAGTCTGGGACCTTTATTTCTGCAGTGCAGGCATACCCCTAGGTGTTTGGAAGCAGCAACCAGATGGCTTGAAGCAGAGATTTATTAAGTGTCTGAGATCTAAATTAATTTTTGGTTGAGATTAGAGTCTAACAAGGTAATTTGGGATTGTCCCTTTGGCAGGTGTTCATTGCTAGAACTTTTCCCACAGAAACCAGTTCCTTAATAACTTGTGGTTACAAATGGAGGAAAGGGAAGGCTCTGATGAAAGCTGGGAATAATTTGTGGGTTTTCTGCCAGCTGATAGTGAAGAAGGCTCCCTTTGCTAATATCCACTTAAGTTTTACACGAGAGGGAAATGTTTACAAGTTATGTCACAGGTTTTTTTTTTTTACCTTATACACCTTGCACAAGCAAGGCATAAGTCTCAGAAGCTCCATTAATGAGCTGGGCCAGGATGGGAGGCAAGAGAGTCACTTTCCCTAAAATTGCAGTGACCGGGGAAAGAATGGGTGACTTGCATTATTTTTATAACTCAATACAATTCCAAAATGAATTAAAGTTTCCAGATAGTTAAATCCTTGTGAACCACCTTTATTTTAATTTTATGATATAATAAAGAGAAGTCTTCCATAGCACAATGTGAATATCAAAGAGAGTATTAAAGAAGCAGTCCAGTTTGCTGGCTTTATGTCCTGGGTGGTAAGAAATGGAAACAGACTGCAATTTTTTTTTTTCCCAAGCTGTTAATTACTGGAAGTTCCTCCTATCAGCAAAACAGGATCTTTAGTAAAGATTGCTGAAAAATATACTTATGGGACTATAGTTCTGCATAAAATATACACATACCTTTTTTGGACATATTTTACTGTAGGTAATTAATTAGAAACACTGTTTCTTTCATACAAATATAGCTATCCTAAGAGTAGTGCACAACACAATTGGAAAGAGTGTAAGTTGTGGAGATTTAGGAATTCTGACTGCTTCTAATCAGAGTCACAGCTCTAAAAGAGAAAACAACAAACCCAAACCACTACTCCAGTATTTTCAGCATCTCAGTCTACTTTAAAAGCAGAATCGATGAAACAGGATAAAATATGTATACAAGGAGAAAAGACAAATGATTGGGTTAAAGTATATTCACATCCTGATGTCTTATTGCATTATTTATTTTAGTCAGAAAGAATAAGTGATAGGGCTAAGAAAAACAGTTTAAGCTTAACACATCACTACATGTTGAACACTACGTTTAACGTGTCGTGAGCACTGTCCCATTTCTCCTTTCATTCACCGGTTAGAGTAAGATTCCAATACCAATTAACATGTATGTTATTATATAGATTTATTGATAACAGAGGATGTCACAGACATCTCTTTTGTTTTACACAGTGGAGCTGAGGAATCCTCAGCAATGAACACATCAGAAACCACATATAGGATAAATCCCTTTCCTCCCCTCAGATCTTCTATTCATACCTTGGATTAGGGAGCAATCGAGTCGGTCGGCTGGCTCTTCACTGGTTGACTGGCACTAAGATCACTTGGGGCTTTTTAAAATAGTGAAGCTTACCTAGTGAGCTGAATTTCAGGAGTAGTACAAGGCAACTTTTCTTTTAATTGGTTAGGTAATACAGTGAGAATCCTGTAACAAACATACTATCATCTCCAAGGTATACAAATGAGGAAGAACACCAGTGTAACTAAAGATGTGAGTTATTAAATTGATCCCCTGACTTTGTTCCATTTATACTTTTCCTAGTTAATAAAATATGGAAGTAGGGAAAAAAATCCTTCTAACTCATGCACAATTCAAAGGAAGAATATTTTAAAAGGACAGAACTGCTACTGATTTAAAGTGCTGTAGAGAATTTCCAAGCAATGGAAATAATGAAGCTAATTAACAAGCAATCTGTACATTCTTGGGTGAATGATAAAAGCTTGATGTATATGTTTGCACAAAATCATGAGAGTTTTGGCTTCCTGTCACGCATAAAAACTCACACACGTTTGTCATTTAACTTCTGCAGTACTTTTTTTTTTTAATCTTAACTTTAACTTCATTTGGCTGTCATCTTTATTAATATTAGCTGTTGCTCTTCCCTGAAAGTATTCATTTCTACTCAATCTTGTAATGTCACCCAAAAAATAGCACTGCCTTCCTGCAGAGCAGGACTCCTTGTTTACTCTTCAATTTTATACTGTAGCAATGAATTAAAACAAAATTACTGATCAAGAGTATTTGTTTCATGTACTTTTAACTGTTTGTCATTGTGATGTATGTCATAGACTTCTCTTGAAGGATAGCAAAGGGAATCACATGAAGTGCTGCCAGTACCTTTACAATGCAAGTGTTCAAAAAATTTCGTAACAGAAATAGTGAATAATACTTTCAAAGGGTTTAGACTACTATTACATATGGGAGTACAAGTCTTTCAAAATCACTATCTATTCTTTTTTGATCAATTAAGTTAGATTTATCCCATGAAAATGCAAAAAAAAACCTCTCTTCTCTCCTGAATATTATGCATGTAGTAAAAACAACTGTTGTTTATATCCTTAGTGTTCAGATCACATTGTGGGAACATTGTCTAATACAAGTAAATACTGTCCATTTTCTGGGGCTTAAGAGATAAGAGTAAAATATAGGGATATGATATCATTTTGAAATCACAGATAAACTAAGTGAAAGAAGCATGTGAGTTAGTTATGAATATAACTTAGTTGCTAAGCTACTGGGAATTTTATCTACTAAAGTTAGCAATAAAATTTATATTCAAAAGTGAATTAAAACATGCATTTATCCTACAAGTAAGATTTGCAGCAAAGAAGTTTTCTCTCTGGTTTAGATTGTGATGCTTCTTTAAATACTGTATATTTTAAAATGATAGTAATGCTGCAACGCTTTGATATAACGTGAATTATTGCATAAAAGGTTTAGCTTTTGACAGCATGCAAAATGCACAATCCCATATATTCCTACTTCCGTTTATTTTAGTGGTCATGATTTTTTATGTTCTTCAGGTAGAAAGCCAGCTCTGACACAGTGTAAATTTTCAAAAGCATTTATCAAAAAAAAAAGTGCAAGAAACTCGTTCAGAATGTGAGTCACATACTGTAAATCCTTACATACGGGATAATACTCATTCCAAGTACTACAAGACAAGCTGACTTTTGAAATAGAAACAGTGAAAGCCAACGCAGTATGTGTTTACCATCATATAGAAATCCTTAAATACATACATTTTCAGGTGAAAGCTGTTAGATAAGATTAGTATTTCAAGAAGGCTGAGGGATGAATTGTATACCTACGCAAGTTTAAATATGGATTTTCTTAGTTAGCCCTTCATGTCATGAAAGTGTAAGTAAATCAAGAGAACCTCAATCTTTTTTAAATAAATTCATGTAAAGTATGCCTGTTAGATTACTCTGAGTAATTTCAAACATTCATATGCATATACTGTTCATTATGGCAGAATAATTAATTCCTGTCTGTACAGTACTCTGCTTCTTTTTATGGTTTTCCCCATTATTTTCATCCTTTTTGTTCTATCCACACATACACAACAAAGTTCTCAAAACATCTGCAGTACCACAGAGCTGAATGTACCATTTGTCTTTTCAGCTGATGTCAGAAACAAACCCAAATTCACCCAGGTGTATTTAATACTTCATTTTCATATAAATTCCTAGATGCCTACATTCCTAGAGGTCATGGAAATCCAGATGCATGGATTTTGACTTAATCAAATGAACAGACATCTTGCCTTATCCTGGGTAACCCAGAGCAGTGAACAAAGTAAATCTTGGTTCCTCATGCAGAGTTCAGTACGTAGGTGGACAGAACTTCTTTTTCCAGCTTTGGGAAAAAGAAAAAGGAAGACGGGAGAAACTGGACAGAACACAGAGTGTTGAGAAGACTAAGAGGGAAGAGAGGATTGATATGGAAAGCTAGAGGCGCAACAGTGGACTGTGAAAGATAGTTGAGACTGAATTCTCTCCTCCCACCATGCTCCCACTTTGACTTTTCAATTATCCTTACATCAGCTCTATTATGTATACAGGTGAAAGAATGGTGAATAGGCAATCAGTTACATATATCACACTTCTACTTTGAAGCTGAAGACTCAGAAAACTCAGAAAGCATCAAGACTCAGAAAACATTTATAAAATCTTCTCAGTGAAGTAGATTCAGTGATTTCTTACAGAGAATAGAAAACATATTCGCTCCAAAAGCCCTTCCAAAGAACCCAGTTTAGAAGAAGAATATCAAACAAAGGCAAGGATACTGATAACGTAGAGGAAAATACGGGAAACCTGGTTTTTTTGCACCACCTAAGAAGAGAGCTGCTAATGGAGGAATCTAGCATGGCAGAAGGAATCTTACTTTTCTGAACACTCAGAAAACAGGAATAAATAAAAGAGCAGGAACTTTATTCTGAGAGTTTGGGGATACTTTGCATTTATATAAAAATCATTAAAGAAGGCTATTTAAAATACAGCAAGGCAAAAATCCATTAAACACAACTAACAACTAATGTTGCGATTCACATAAAGTTAATGAAAGTAGTAGTGTTTTAGATCATGTAGATCTTGTGACAGACTTCTGACTTCTGAGTAGATTTGACCATTAGGTACTGAAATAGATTTGAACATTAGGGACAGAACTTCAGCCATATTTTTAATTTCAGCTACAGAACAATTATATTCTGTAAAATATATTCTGAATAATCAATTTATTTCAATATTAATTTGACTTTTGGTTATGGAAGTTCTTGAAAAAAATTAAGAGGAACACAGTAATATTTGCTGAAGATAGCAGAATCTGGTGCTACAGAGAAGTTGGATCATTTATCATAATATTATATACCATTAAAATACAAATTAACATGAACATGATAAAATTAAACAACTGTACAAAGGAATTCATAGAAATGCTGAAAACCTTTTAAAATACTAGTTAATGTGCATTATTTCTCCTCATGTAATTAATTGCAATGCTAATCCATATGCATGAAATACACGAATATGTTTGGGCTATTTACTTTTCATGCTCTAGTATTGCATTTCAAGCATTAAATACACTACTACAGATGTTCTCTATGGTGTACCTCAAACAAAGTATCTTTTGCATTTAGTATCATTTCAGCCTAACAGATTTCTGCAAGTAAATGAGCAGGTTTTAACAAACTGGTTTGTTGCTGAAACATTCCTTGCTGTCCCAAGACAATGCAGAGAAGTACACAAACTAGTAAACAAAAAGTGAGAAGCATGACAGAAACCACGCATTCTCTAATAGTTTTTACCTGCTGCAAACATCAGTGTTATCGGTAGATTCAAATGCCTGACTAGATGCTAGGGATGGGCCCCAAATCAATACAGAGCCATATGCTTTACAAAGAGACTGCAATTACTGACTTGCAAAGTACTCACAAAAGTTCAATATTAGGTCAATATACTAAATGCCTCTATTCTGATCCATGGTGTGTAAGCTCAAATGAAGAAATATATTTTAGGCTGCTTCTTCAAACAGGCTACTTAGTATACACACATCATAATAACAAAAAGATGCAAAAGTGAAGGGAGTGTGATAGCGCACAGCAAAAACCCTCTTCTATATTTAAAATAAAAAATTTAAAACATTTTCAATGAAACAAATGCCTTTTTTATTTAGTGCTTGTTTGTCATGTTTAGGTGAATTTTTACGATTTCATTTATTTTTGTCAAGTGAGGATTGGTTGCATATAAACACTCTTCAAACCTACTGTATATGTACACATGTAACAAATAGAAAACATTTGGAGTTTATGGTATTTTGAGTGGGAAACTCTATGATGACTAAAATAATTCTTTTGAAATAGATTTAACTATTCTGCACACCATTAAGAACAATTTCGCTCTCTCTCTTTTTAAAGTGCTATTTTTTCTGGTCACTAACTGAGAAGGGTGTTTCAGTATCAGGGCAGTACAGAATTCAGCACCTTCTTAGTGTGGAATTCAGCCAGTTTCCAAACGTAGACAACAAAACAGACCCATACCCAGTTAGCCTAGTATCATAGCCCAAGCTGAAGATGTTCTGCCAGCTTTACCAGCCGAGAATCTGCATCAAACCTAAGTATGCGCTTCTTCCAAAGGGAAAAAAAAAAAAAAGGCTCAAAACTGCCACTTCCTACTGAATTATCCTGAATGAATAGTGCCACCTGCTGAAGCTTCAACTCAATGAACGCTTAACCGTAAACATAAGCTTGGATGCTGTTACACTAA
This sequence comes from Aquila spilogaster, assembly GCA_024606505.1. Lineage (NCBI taxonomy): Eukaryota > Metazoa > Chordata > Aves > Accipitriformes > Accipitridae > Aquila > Aquila spilogaster. The sequence continues at coordinate 49,878,987 of JANHGO010000001.1, forward strand.
GTGCCATACTGATCTAAGGCCAGAATTGCCATTCTCATTCCCAGAAGCACTTCCATGTTCCAAAGGAGTTTCCCTTCCAAGTTAGAGCTCCCTGCTCCCTCTCAGCTTTGTAGCACTGTAGCTATCTCACAGAACAGCAGTAGAAAAAAATCCAACTTCTTCCCTGTTAGGCAACTCCCCTTGAGCAAAACTATCTTAGATATCTGCAATGCATATATGACTAAACAATAATATACAACTTCAGCTGTCATAAAGCATTCAGATAGAAGATGTGGAAGATTAAAAATATTAATTGTCATTTTAATAAGTTGCTCTGAGTAAAAACTGTGAGCATTTAAATCTCTAATGCATATTTCAAAGCTTTTTTGTGTTTATTATTGTGGATTTTTTGTTTGTTTTTTGCTGATGCATTTTCAAAATAAGCCAGAAAGGAGGAAGCTGTTTTAGTGAAGAACTCCCAGTTTAATCACACTCCTTGGCCATTCACACACACCTATGGTCATTTGCTGTTGGTTTGGATCACTTTGGAGGAATAGATGGACATTTACAAAGATGAAGAACGAACTCCTTTCACCTCCTTTCAGTGTGCTGCGATGTGAAGGCTGCACTTGAGGAATATTAGACTTCTATCTTCTGATGCATGTTGATTGAACCAAAGCTATTTAAAAAACAGAAGACGTTCTCTGGAAATTATTCAAGAGGATGGTTTGGGCTTGATGGAGTGCCATATAACAAATACACAGAAGATATCTTCTCTCGTTTGGAGCCACAAAACTGAGTGCAAATTGAGATCTATTTGCATCTCTAAATAGACATTAGGAAAATGTTAGATACCCAACACCTCCCTGTATAGGTATTTCACAGAAAATATATCGCACAGAAAACTCAGAATTATGTTTAAAAGAACTCCACAGAAAGAGTGTTCAGGAAGAATAAATATAGATTAAAAAATTGAAATGTCTTGCTAAATTGATTTCTCTCACTCAATCTTTAGAACTCATAAGAACTACAAAATGCCATCATCAAGTCTATTCGTGTTTCTGAAGTTCAGAAAATTCATAGATAAATATGAGGTTTTGACAGGGCAGGAACTATTGCCCTAGTGAAATTTCTTATAAGGGAATTAATCTAGCTAGCTTCCAGCGTGAATATATGCAGACCCACCTAAACAATGCTGATGTTAAAGAGCAGAAAACTGTGTGAGTCAATCAAAGAAATGAAGTGAAAATGACTTCAGGAAGGCTCTCAAATGTGAAGGTCTGAAGTGCAGGATTTATTATAAAGTATATCAGAACAAGTAAGACCAGAACTGTAAAAAGACCGATGGATGCAAATATGGCAGAATTACTGAATCAGGAATCCCTTGTACTCCCTGTGAGCGGCAGAATAGGATAGTTGATTCTAAAGGAGGAAAAAAAATAAAAAACCTGCAAGTAAATTTCAGAGTAGCTGTCTCTTTTAAGAATGAATTACCTGTGAGACAAACACACAAAAAATTCTACACGTTATTAATAGAAAGTAGAGCTCTGGAATTTCAGGTATCACTGTAATCCTGAGTAGTTAATATTATCAGGAAACCTCCTAGTTCCAGCTGCAGCATTACAAATCCTGCTAACAAACAGCAACATTTCAATCAGTGGAGTTGTAACTAGCAAGCAGATACACAGTTCTACTTCTGAGCCATACAAGGAAAGGACAAAAACAATCAACAATGGATTGATAGATGGATGGAAAAAATATGCAAAGACAATCTCAAATGTGTTTTATAAAAGATTGCAGCTCTCATTTTTATGTGCCTACTACTCCATTCATGTGACATGTTTGCATTAACACAGTTTTTATGGCATCGTTAAAAATATCTGGTGAGAAATTTATGTTTAAGCAGAAACAATTAATTTCCTCTGCATCCAAAACGACCCTTGACAAGTCTAAAAATGTCTGCAATCACCTAATTATACATTTCAAATATACAAGTAAATCAAATCTCCAAAACCAAAAAAGTACAAATAGTAACTTTATAAATGTGTAATTGTAAAAACAATCACACTGTGAACACTCTTCAAAACAAACAAAACCTTATTCACAGCAAAATATTTGCATAGACCCTAAAGAGGTAATTTTTTGTGTTTTGACTTCGTGCTTCCGTGTCTTACTATTATGTCTGAAGTGTTTGTGGGAAAAATCAGCAGTCAATTTATATTTTTGGCGAATATGTTTTCTGTGATGGTGGTTTGTACAGAGCATTTAGAGAAGCGGAATCCAACAGATCTAGCTAAAAGAAGACACCAAACTCCATGAGAACATCCACTCTCCTTTCCTGTTATTGTCAAAGCTTCTACCCTTATTGAATATAAGACCGTTATTGAAAATCAAAGTACATTTTTTTGGTCTTGAAAATTAGTGCATGCTGGGCCAATGGCCTGGGAATGATACATAATTATGCAGCTCTGCAACAGTTTGCCAAAAAAAAAATTGTATTTAGATTACAATGACATGCTAAACACATACGAGTTGGACGCAATGCATTTTTGTTTTTCTTGAAACTTCCAATGTTAATTTTGTACTTTGTTAAACATTCACCACGCAGCAACACATGCAATTACTGGAAAGAAAGCAGCGTGCTAAGAAAATGCAAACTGCATAAACAAAGCAAAAAGACAAAGTGCTCTGTGCATGTCAGTCACCCAGAATTCTATGAAATACCACCGCAGTCAAGAAAGGAATAAGATGAAGTACAAAAGTTTAGGTGCTTCAGAGAATGTGCTCTGTAGTGTATGTATCTAGTTACACAGTGCACAGTGTCACAAACAAGCCAGACAGATTTTTATATATTGCTACTGTACACAACATAATTTTGTAGGCAAAGACAGAAAATGTTAACTGATATATGATCTGAACCATATATCATGGGAAGGTAATTTATTGAACTACTGAGGCTGGAGAAAAAAAGATTCATGAGACAAATTTAGGAGGGATGACTTCATAAGAGTATTAAGAGGTGATATGATGGACATTGGCAAGATATAATTATCAGTCTCAATAATAAAGTTTGACATACTGATAAAAACTGCTGATTCATATTTCAATTCAAAACTAATGGATCTGATTAAGCAGTCTGACAATGTCTGCGTCAAACAGAATGGATATGAGAATTGTAAGAATCATCCTGATGCATGTAATGCATTTGAAATTTCATTATCAGACATACAAAAATAGCTTTTACATAATCAAGACATTCTAATTCTGCTCATAAACAGAGTATTTCTGGACACAGATCACCTAAAGAAAATTATCATTTTCTCGTATCCAATCAATGTAAATGTATCTCCAATTTTTTTTTTTTTTCAATTCTTTTTTCAAGCTTTAAAATATATTATTATTCCAGTGGTAATTTCAAATATTTCTTCAACATCTTCATATTTTCTCTGGAGTTTTCATCACCCCTTCCCGGTTCCACAAAATCTTCAGTTACCCATCACAGCATAAATATCAGTGGGATTATGCAGTTGCCATGGTTCCTGTGCAAAGTATGGAGTCTGTCCCTGACTCCACTGCTCAGGCAAATGGCAGAGGTTGCTGCTTCTCTCTTCTGCACTCTAACAAAGTTATACTAAAATCCCACCGTATTGTGTACAGCAACACAAAAATAAATGTATTTTTGCTGTTATGACCATCCAAATAACATTGGAAGTGACTCTCTCAGATACATGTTTGAAGACAAAGTGTACAACACAAAAGCAGTTAAAAGTATAAAACTAGAAAAGGTGATGGCTTTGGAAAAGTTGACAAAATAGCTTGACATGCTTTTTTGGAAAAAGCATGTCAAGACCAGAGAGAATCCGTCTTCTTCACAAACAGAGGAAAGCATTATTCTTCTTCAAGGACTTGAATGTAATTTCAGAAAAAAATGGAATTTAGAGAATAAGAGCATAGGTATCAGAAGTGGGGTTGTGCAGCTTCAAAGGTTAAAAGCTTCAAGTAAGACTAGAAATGGGCAAAATGTGTATTCACGGGGAGAACTTCAAACTAGAAAATGTGTTTTTCAACTCAAATCTACATTGCAAGTGACAGATAAAATACATTTATACTTTCTACCTATAAATTGCATTGTATTAATCGCAGTGACATAAAGACATCTCAACTACTATAACAGCAAAGTAGATTAAGAATCTTAATATAAATTTCAACACCACAAAATGCTCTCCTTAAGCTAAGTACATAAATTTGTTTTCTGCCTTACTTTTCAGTCTAGGTCTCATCATCTGTATAAAAACATAATTACACAGACAATATAATTGCTCAGATCACTTTGAGCTCTGTTATCACACCTAGCTACATAGTATTTTTTTTTTTTCACTATTAAGGAAATATTATTCTATGCACAAAATGTAGCCAAATTTGTCAGAAGCATGTTTTCCTGCACCATTTTCAGTTGCCAGGACCATGACGACACCAATTATGCATTACTTAGATCACTATTTTTAAAGCAGTCTCTCCTGTTGACATGTATTCTGTTATTTTTCAAGATATGACATATCCAAGGGTATGCTGGTATGTACATCATTAACACATCTGTCTCATAAGCATTCGCTTTGATCCTGAATGGATTACACAACACCACAAATGTACTTATTCTGGAATCACATATTATATTTCTGTAAAATTGGTTTTAGCGCTCTCTTGAAATCTAGGTAACTTAAAGTAACTTTAAAATTTTCTTCTGCAATTCAGTAAAACTATCATTTTGAGTAATATAATGTTATCTAGTGGTATTTGTTCCCAGATTTCCCCTATGAGAAATAAATTAACCATAGTTATACTCTTGTAATTTCCAAATGTTATTATATTACCATGCATGTTCTTTTAAAGCTGAGGGGAAGACTTTATTTACTAAATACTTTTGCTATCAGCCCTGTGGGATTTACAGGTTCTTCATTTTATTATGTATAATTTCACACAATGTAACATCTAGGCTGAAACTTTAATTTAGGTGACTTCAAAACAGACTTCCTTCTTCCTTTCACTAGGAATTTCCATCTGCACCCAGGATAGACACTGCTACTCCTGTGTCTGAGAGGTTGATCAGGAAGCTGATTCTACCTTTCTGTTAAAAGTTAATTTTTAACCTAATCAGATTATTGACCACGTTACCCCATGGATACAAACTCTCATTAAAACAAAGGAAAAAGAAACCACATCGAAGTATGCCTCTGGGAGGTCACAAGGGAGAATAAGATCAATGCTTCAGTATTTCTTATCCGAAACTACACTGAGGAGACAGCCAGATGCAGAAACTATACTTAGGAGGCAGCTATATGATTTGCGATGATTTTGAGGCTATCTAGTGATAAACACAGTATTTATTTGTGATAAACACTAATTTCACTTACTGTCATTCCTGGATTGTTTAAATAAAGATGACTTACATTTTTGTTTATCAGAGCAACAAGCTGCCAGGAGCTTTAAGGAATATATTAAACTAGTAACTGGGATTATATTGTGCTCATAAAATTATAAAAGAATTAATGTGGTGTTCACATTCACAATAATAAAGGCCAGGTGACAGATTCCATTTACAATGACCTTTTGATGCTCCCTCTCAGTCTTTACCTTCTATTACATCTGCACATTCGTGACATTTTTCACAATTCTTAAAAAGAGAAATTCATTCCACTTCTGTTAGAAGGGCCACATTTCAATTTAGCTATTATCAACCATGCCATTTTCACACTACAGTAGGACAGGAGTGGTTTTATGAGACATATTAAATATATATATTTTTTAATCTTTCAACTCCCAGTCATTCAGGAGATTGGACTCTCCACTGAACTGTGGGCTTAGTGACTGTTTTTTTTTTTTCCCACATTGGCAACTTTCACACACAAACATAATATGCCTGATTCATGTTCACTGGGTCTAAGATTCACTTCGAAGAAAGATATTTTTTTTTCTGTGGGGACCAAACTTCTGGAAATAAACTGCTTTACACTTTAAGAAGTTAGGATGGACCTCAGCTCTGCTCCTTATCATTTCCTGATGCAGAACTCCCTCTCTTCTTGCAGTTACCTTGGCTTTTATCCTTACTGTGACTCAATTGTAGGACTTGAAATTGTCCGGCCACTGGACGACAAAAGAAAAATCAGTGCATTGTGCCACATTTGAAAAAAGTGTATTAAAAGAGACAAATATCTACAAAATAGTCGTGGGCTAAAACAAAACAGGAATGTTAATATATTACTGCACTTGCACTTCTCTGGGGCTTAGAATTTGTTTAGGCTTCACATTTACTGCTTGTCATTAGTTTACTACTGATGAAAAAACAGTCCTCAGTCAAAACCACAGATTGCCTTTGTTCTATTTCTAAGTTAGACTGTCAATCATATGTTGGCTCTCATACCACTTAATCATTAGTTAATTACAATAAAAATTGAACCACAACTAAAAACCACAGCTGTGATAATTACAACAAAAGTAGGATAATTTCTACCAGAAAACAGAAAAATATATAACGTACCAAAAATAAAAAAGGAGAAAAGCTGTTTTTTCACAAACTCATTCTCTAACTGCTCAGGATGTTGGATGTCTCAGGAAAATCTCTCTGTGTTCAATTCATCTGTCATGAAATATTATCCAGATTGCTATCTCCTTAACAGCTTGCTAGTAAAACTAAAAGAAAACAATTTACTGACCACATATACACAGAGTATTTCCTTTGGTAAGCATTACGTATAGCTACACCCACAGAAGCTGGTGGATGAGAATAAAATTCAAAGGGCTAGAAAAAAAGTGGTTTTGATGAACACAGATCAGATGAGTCTTCCTGAGACATTTTTCTCCCACCCACTATGCTATCAGAATTTGTTAGTCTGCTCTCAAATACATATGGGTAGAACAGAGACACCAACACATCAGTTGTCTCAGTCGTAATCTACAAGTATTTTTAGATACAATTTAGTGTTCCTAAATACATGAACACTGTCTTCAGCTATATAAACTTAGCTCTGTACTAAGCTAAGGGAATACTATACCTTGCAAGATGAACCAAGGTGACAATGGCAAAAGAGAAATCTGGAACCAATCTAGTAAAATATACTCTCAGAAGATATTAAATATGACTATAAACATGCACGTCAAAGTTCTAATTTCCCCTTATATCCTAATTATATTCCACAACTGCTGACACAAAAGGAGGGCACTGATACATTTTTTTTACATATCAAAACTGCAAAAATCTGCACCAGGACTGCATGACAGGCTGCTTAGTTCTTCACATATTTTAGTATTTGAAATAATCTCTTGTTAATTATTTCTACTGCTACTAGTATGAGAGGAGTCACCAGAATCGGTTTCTAATGGCAGCTAGAACATTCTGTCCTTGGAAATTCCACCATAAAAACTAAGTTTAAGAGAATATCAATTATACTCCTTATGTTATTTAAGGTATCAGATTGTAAGATTATTTTTGTCCATCTACAAGTTTTAGGAATAAGAAGCGTCTTTGTACAAAGTTACTTGAACGAAAAAAAGATCTGATATGCATACTTACGTAACTTTGTGAAAAAAATACTGAAGTTTCTATAATTACATCATTTCTACATACCAAACTGAGAAGAAATGGGCATTCTATTAAAATCACTTAATTGAGCTTATAAAAAAAAGCTGTGCAATCATATACCTACAAGAATGATATGTTCCTCAGAAGCCTGATCATGAAAACAGTAATTTGTGTGGATGAAATACATTGTCTTAAATTTCTTCAGATAAAACAGTGATTTTACTGCAGCATCCATCATGGTAGTACGAATGAAACTGTGACAGTACATAACTCGATACTTATTTTTTACATCCTCTTTTCCAACTACAGTATTTGAGCCAGAAATACATCTTTGAAAAACAGATGCTTTCAAATAGCTGTTGCTTTTTAAGCACAAAGAACTTGGCTCTTGTAGGCTGTATGCCTATCTTCAGCTCAGCTTAGTCCTGATGAGGCACTTGTACCACCTTCAGTGAGTAGAGCCTTTTCCCATAGTAATGAGACTCCTGGAGAAAGCAGATGGTGCTAAAAAAAAAATGCTTTTCAATAAAAAAAGGGAAAATCCTAACTGTTGAGTTAGACAAGTTTCCTGTTTGGTTGAGAGCTGAGTTTTATCTCAGAATATGTAGGGAAGTAGTATATTGGAAGAAACAGAAACTCAAAGAGAGAATGAGAAATTTCTCTGCCCGTTCTTTCAGAAAAAGAGAGAAAAGAATTCTTAAGTGACTAAGTTTGATCTTTCCTTAAGGTTATCTGAACATCTGCTCTTGCTGTAGCAAAATAACAACTCGAGTGTCATGCCTTTGTTCTTCAAGTTTCAATTTTCATTTATTCTACAAGGAAAAAATACAAAAGAATTTTAATATTTTTTTTTTTGTATGATATTCCTTGCTAGAGGAGAGTTTGGCTTTATTTTTCTTGAGATAAGTGGGACCTGCCTGCATCTTCTGTTTCAGCAGTGTAAGGGGTACATCTTACCAGCTGCTGCACAGAATAAAAGCAAAATAATGGAAAAATAGAATGAGAAGTTTAGTTCTTTATTCTGCAGCCATGGGAAGAAGACTGAAGTCATGGAGTGAATGGCTATTATTTGACAACAGCATACTTACTAGGACAGAAGAGCCATGATAAAGCCTAGCAATCCTAGCAGGAGTTCTGCAACATTTATACAATAATACCAACACTTAAAGACTGAATACAGCTCTGGTCCTTCCAAATAAAAACTTTCCTATTCTTATTTAAGTACAAATTTATTTCTGCATTTATATCCATTTCTAAACAAATTTTTACTATTCTTTAATAAATACATTTTGTTTTCAACTTATGCTTTCATGCCTAGACAGTAAAATTTACCTACATGATCACCACTTTCTCAAGTCATTGCTACACTTAAGTGTAAGAAAGAGGATAAAGAGATCTGTTCTTCTAAGTCTGATACTAAAAACTGCTTTATGAACACTTATTCATTCTAAGTTCCTTCAATATATAAAGCATAATATATATTTAGTGCAATAAACCTTTACATTTACTGGATTATTGCTCAAACAGGTATATATTAAAATCCAATCCTGTTTACAGGTCATTACAATTCATGACATACAAATATGTTTTATAATTTGAGATTCAGATTGCAACCTATTTGATGTATACTGGAACTCTGTTAAACCTTGATTTTTATTTGTGATTAGTGAAATTAAGCATGCAACCAGAATATTTCAAGATCGGTATTAATTCTATACTAAAATGGCAAATTTACAAGAAAAAATTACAGAAGTTTAAGAGTTTGTTGCAGAAAAGACACAACGTAAGCTGCTTCAGTAGCATTTGCACAATTAATAAGAAAGTCTTATCACATATCTTCTGACATTCTAAGAAGAAAATCAGTAATTCTCCCTTTCCATATTCTTCCTTATTTAATCTCCAGCCCTAGTTATCTAATACAATAAGAATACTAACTTCAGATTCAACAGTGGTGTAATTCTATAACAACATCACCTATTTCAGTGGATTAACTCCAAATTTATTATTAGTTATTGTTAAAGCAAAATCTGAATGATTAACATCATAACTTTGTTAACGCTCAGAAGAATATCAAAGCCCAGGCTGATGCTCACACTAAGTCTGATCTTTCAATATCTGATTTTTTTATAGCTCCAAAGAAAAACAAACAAACAAACAGCCGAATAATAAAACCTCAAATACATCTTGAGCAAAGCTCAATCTGTGTGTTGCCTTGTTGGTCCCCAAAGCTGAGGGAGGCTTCTGCTTACTTGAAGTCCTGCCTCCTCTTTTAATATCCAATAGAGAAATGGATGCTGAAAGAAGTTTAGAAATAGATAATGAGAACAAATACTGGTAGGAAACACTCCAATATAATGGAGCACTAATTTTAGTATATTTCAGTAATAGAGATGGGATGCAGGCTGGAAAAAACCTAATGAATCTGAGCTCTGAGGAATTTTCTGTTCTCAGATTTCTAAACCTCATCAGCATTGTGGGTTTGCATACTCTGGTATCGCCTGCTTCTTTCAAATAAGCATAAATCAAAGCAAAGCCTAGGAATTAATGAACAATAGAAACAGATAACGAAACTAAATAACTAAAAACACTATATTAAACACATTGATAATTGTTTTAGATAGGAACCATTACCAATGCGCAAGCTTCTTAACCAAAAAGCACTAATGGAAATCTAAGCTAACAGTAAAACTGTTCAGCTGAGTGCAACACATCACACACCATCTATCAGAGCTAGATGCAAACTAGTTGCATTAATCTATTGTTAGATTATATGAAAAATGCATTGTTAGCCTCAAGTTTTTACTACTGTGGACGCATCAAGACCAATTATTGATGTTAGCAATACAGAAACGTAAATAAAATAAACGTGAAGATGAGTTTCTACTAGCTCTGAGTAATTTTTCTGTTCCCCATTTATAAAATCTAACCACAAAATAATGGCAACAATAGTTTGGAATTAGAACTTCTTCTGGAGCACTAGGTTTCATAACTGCATACAGAAATTCAGTTTGATGTGGAAACTCATTTTTTTCTTAATACATGTATAATTGACCTAGCTGACCTTAAAATAACTAGTCATAAGACTAACTTCATCTTGGTTTTCATGTATTAACATTATCTTCAAATATTGATCCAAAATATATGAAAAATATTCCAAATGCCTACAAAGCAAATTTAAAAGACATATTTTTATCACTTCAATAGCATTATTTTTCCTTGCATCATTGAAAAATAAGGTCCCATTTGACTTATAAGAATTCTTCTGGCTTGAGTGAAAAGTATTTGACATTTGTTCCTATTGACAATAGAGAAGATAGTGGAAACCATCTTTGTCAAACAAACTTCATACATGAGAATTGTGAATGCCATAGTTTCCATTCGGTAGGAACTATTAAGTTCCATTATTATAAAGTAACCTCTAAATACAGAGAAAACTGTATGTCACTAACTTGTAAACCTAGCTTTAAAAGAATTATTTTACTTCCATGTAGATATTCATACAAACATGATTTATAAAGAGGATTAAATATTTTAATTTTCAAGATTGGAAAGCTGAGACGGAGAGTGATTAAGATCAATGTTTGCTAGAACTGTAGGAAGCCCTTTGAAGCCATTTCACAACTTTGTGTGTTGCGCCACTGTCAGACCCAAAACTAGACTACAGCTGTTTATACTCAGTTTTCTTCATTTCATGGGTTTGTCCTTCTTCAGCAATTAAGTGCCCTTCTTTTCTTTAAGACTTGGTTTTGGCTGGGATGGAGTTATCTTTATTTATAGTGGTTGGTATGATGCTATGTTTTGGATTTAGGATGAGAACAACATTGTTAAAACATTGATGTTTTTGTTACTAATGAGGAGCACTGTGCAGAGCCAAGTACATTTCAGCTCCTCATGCTGCCCTGGAAGCAAGGGGGCACAAAAATATGGGTGGGGACAGAACCAGGAAAGCTGACCGGAACTCACCAAGGAGTTGTCCCATCCTATATGGCACCACACTGGACAGTAGAACTAGGATGAGTTGACCAGGGCTAACAGCCACTTCTGGGTGACTTGGCTGGACATTAGTCAGCAGGTGGTGAGCAATTGTGTTGTGTAGAACGTCTGTACTATTATTTTCCTTATTTTTTCTTTTTTGTCATTCTTATTTAACTGTCCTTGTCTAGAGTTATCACACTTTTACCTCCCTGGTTCTCTCCCCCATCCCGCTGGGGGCAGAGAGAGGTGGCTGGTTGGCGCTGAGCTGCCTGCTCAGGGTAAACCACAACACTTACTCTCCCACATCGCAATCAGAGAATTCAGAAACGCTTCTGTAAATGCTGGCTGCCAGTGGATCAATACACTCCAAATGAAGTTTCAGATGGACTAGCAAATTTGATCTACACTACAGAACTCTGCAAACTGGCTAATTCACATTTTCATAGCAACGTGAAGAGGCAAGAGACTGAAAACTCTATGGAATCCACTATTACATTTCTATATTCTTTCCATTTCCATTCACCAAAGATTTTGAGACTCAAATCGTAGTCATTCCAGATGCATGGGGAACAAAAACAGTGGAAAAATCTGTTCTTACACTTGACTGACTCGAGATTTAATTCTCACAATAGATATTTACAAAGAAGAGCACTAGAGGACATATTACTGCTCTGATAGAAGGTTATAGCAACACTAACATCACAAAGCATCTTAGTATCACTATTGATACAACGTTAATACACAGCATAAAACTCCACAACCATCACCTGCTGTTTATTTAAATCTGATCTGACAATCTAGATTCATACAGCTGAAAAAACAACACACCTTAGCAGTCCCTAATGTCTCAGCAATAAAAATATCATAGCGTTACATACTCTTAGCACGTTACAAGTATATTATATTGTCAAATGAAGTCTTTTAAAGTGTCTTGAGATGCAGTCTTGAAGTTCATACCTCTCAAACTATTTCCTGTGAGATTCCACTTGTTCATTCTAAATGTTTTGGTAATAAATAGAGCAGGCTTTTGTTTAGTGTATGCTGCCACATACCTGAGAGAAATAGACTCTAAATTGCTTTTCTTAGAAGGAATGTTAAAGCAGACTGTACAATTCTGCATGCCTCTATCTGTATATGAATGGAGTCCATCGTTAATCACTATGCATGTTTCTGTGGTCATTATGCATACTAAATTAGGTTTCCAATTCTTCTTCTTTTTTTTTTTTCCCCCCTTTCTTTCCTTTCGTTATCTGTAGTAGGGAGAGAGCAGTTTCTGGTGGAATTATAAAGTGCCTTTTCACCAATAAAAACGTGAAGTATGCCTGTTCTCAAACTAGTTTACCAGAAGGCATGAAGATGGTGGGTCTTGCATGCATCTGCTTGTGGGTAAAAAAAAAAAATGCTGAAGGACTTCTGTCCTCTAGAGATCACCTATTCCAAGACTTGCAAATAATATCCTGTGAAATCAACATCACCTGCTGTGTTTTACACAATGGAATGTAATTTACACTGTTAACGTATAATATTCAGAAGCACTGTGACAAAATGCTAGTAACTTTATTTTCTTTTGATTTTACTTACTAACCAAATAACTAGCTACTGAGGTAACATGTGGGCAGTATAAGTACCAAAAGATTTCACACAAAAGTTTGATCACTGAGTCCAGCACAGTTAAGCAAAGCTTTGATCTCGTTTCAGCTTATTTTTTGATGCGTTTAGCACAAGGAGGTAATCAGAATGCATTTGGGAAAGTGTTCAATTTCTGTGAAAAAATACTTTATAAAAAGTACTTTTTTTTAGCTTTCAAAAATAAATAACAGTATTTAAAATAAAAACTGAGAGAAGCACACCAAGCAATGTCTCATTTAACAGCCTTAATATATTAAAACTTCTCCTCAATGGCTTAAAAAAAAAAATGTGGTTAATTAACACAAATTACTACAAAAATGATGGCAGTAAAAATATTCAACATTACATATAGTGTCTAATGATGGTTGTCGTCCCGTAACAGAAAAGTTATCCTAGGTGTTCCCTCCATGTACAAATTATGCATATTATACTATAAAATTTGGTATGAACTTTTTTTGTAAAGACATTATTTTGGTCAGACACCAAGTGAGGACATTGGAAACACAAGCAGCCAAACTTTAAAGAATAACGTAAGCAAGAGATCAACTGGTTCTAAAACCACTCTACTTAGAAGCAAAGCTTATATCAAGAGAAGAGGTTATTTAACAGACTGTGTAAAGTTTTGAAAAAGAATCAATAAATAAGCCTCCCCCCCCCAAAATAAATAAATAAATAAATAAACACAACACAAACGCTGTTGCTTGTAAGCTGAATCTTAAACACCTGAAGAAAGAAGGCCTCAAATGGCTCAATTAACAGATTTTTCCAGACACTATTCTGTTTGTCTGAGCAATACTTTCTTGGAGCTAGGAAGGTGTTTCTGAAACGTGCACTAAATCATGATGAAGAATGACAAAACTTAAGTTATAAATAATTTTAAATACTTGTTGCACATACAAATCACTTCTGTCTCTGACCTACGCCTAATTCTATTCTGACTTTCCCTTGAGATCGTAAGTCTCCCTATACAGGGTTGAAAGATTCTACATGCTAAAAAAAATCCAGCGTTTTATGCTGCAAGGTTGCAAGCAAAGACAGAAGCTTAATGAGGCATGAAAGAGAAACAGCGAAGGGATACAATACTATTTACAATACTATTTATTCATCTTACTTCATATAAATTAAAAGTTACTGGCAACAAACAAAAGAAATAAAAGAACCACAGGAAAAGTACAGTCACAGATTAAAAATTCGTTGATAATTTGTTTTGATTTTCTTTTCGTCCCACTGAACCACTTTTAATATTATAAGGGAAATAGTAATCTTTTGTATAAATTGAAGGATCGTGGCCAAGGTACCCTGAATGTGGTTTATAGAGTCCCACAGTCAGAAATCTAATATAAAAACTAGGTAGAGAACAAAATACTCATTTAAGAAAAGATCTGTAGGGAATAAGAGACAAAATCAACAGGGAATCACTAGTGCTCCAAACAACAGTCCAAGCAGCCAGTTAGTGATCACCAGAATACAAGCAAAGTGATAAAAAAAAACAGCAGGGAGATAGGAAACAGCAGCGGGAAACAATGCAAGCTGCCAGGGGGTCCATTGAAAAGTTAATTGAAGCAACAAGCTGTGAGGCATGTAAGGCAGATTGCATCAACACGGAAAAGAAAACAAGCAGTCACTGAAACTGCCAAGGAAAATTGTGACGTCACTAAGAAGGAAGTAAAAATAGTTTAAAAAATAAAAACAACAAAGCAAGTAACTGCCAGACATATGAGTCTATTGCAAATGACAAAGACTCAGGACCCTGAAATAAAAGCAAAAGTTTAAAACGCGTAAGGCTAGATTTTGATTGAGACTTTCTCTTCTCCTGTGTAGGCTTTACATGTAGGATCCAACCACTATGCACATACCAGCTCTTGGTACTCAAGTCCTTCAGACTCTTTGGTTTGTTATAAGATATATTCAGAAGCCTTACAAAGAAGGGAGAGGGAGAGGGACACAGTTGCTGCTTAAGAACTAAGATACACAGAGATAAAATTGAATAATCATTTCACTATAGTTTTATCATAGGACTTCAAGTGAAGTTATATTCCTACATTTTATATGTATCTATAATTTCATTGTAAGTTGTGTAAGAAATCAGACACCTACCAAGTCCTGGACAAGTCCATATAGGAAGGGCATTTTATTTAAAAAGTATTTTCAATGAAAAATTTGCATCAAGTACCGGTTGGATATCTGCATAGCTGTGCTTTTTCTACAATATGATCATTTTAGAATCTCACTGTAAATCAGATCTAAACTTTCAACAAATATTGTGCACATCTGTAGGAAGAATCCAATTTGATTTAGACAGAATACCAAAAAAAGACAAAGGATAAGAGCAGCAACAAGTCACATAGCACTTCCTCCACCAGAACCATGATAAATTCATATTAAAATGTTTATTAAATGCAGCCATTCAAAGCAGCAGGAGTTCTCTGATGGCAGCAATTTTTTATCTATTAACAAAATGAAACTGCTATACTCATTCCATCTCATGTTTCTGTACTTTCCCAATACAATTTAGTTTGAATACAGATACTATAGGTCGTAAGCATCAGAGGAAAAAAAAGAGAAAATACAGATTTTTTTTTTTTGCCTAAAGGTCATAAGAATTCTCCAGAATGTCTAAAATCAAAGATGAAAAGATGACATGTCTGAAAGGGAAAATATACTAAGGTAACCACACTCAGGTACCTCAGTCTGGAATAGGTTGTTAACACGCTCTCTTCTCCAGAGGATGACCACATCAACATTGTTTTGGTTTGCATTAAGAAGTTTTATCTTGTGAGCAGACATTTGTTCAGTTCATACACAAACTAGCAAACCTTAAAACAACTTATATGAGAGCTTTCTATTTGTTTTCATAGTCCTTAACACCAATTTCTACACTATGTGCTGTCCTATGTAATTACATTTTGCTAGCATAAGTACAACTCACATTGACCAGCAGAGATATCAGGAAACATGCACTAGAAGAGAAGCTGCCAGAAAATCTTACAGGAAACAAAGAAAAGATGCAGAAAGGCTTTTAAAGTTCAGATGGAATTTCTAGTCTTAATTTGTCAGAGAGAAAGAATGTTTGTGTGAGTTGGTATGTACGAGAATAATACATACTTCTGGTCCTAACAAAAACAGCTAATTTGGATATCTATTTCAGACATCGGACTTTTAGATTCAGACAAAAGCCCCAGTGTGAAACCAGAACTGCCATAAGTGTGACATGAAGGTTTGTGGGCTGGGTTAGCCCTGGGTTCAGAAAGACTTTTTCTATTTTCAGTAGAAAAGTCCACAACATGCAACAGTTATATCTTGGATCTAATAATGCCATCAGACATTCATATGACAAAATTTAATAAAGAAAACTAACAAATTAGATCACATTAATTTAAAATCAAGTTACTCTGTCGTATTTAAGAGAAGCTCGTATTCATTTGAGTCTCTTCACCCTATTATATAATGCAAACACATCTCTCCAACGCAACATACACAACAAAAGTTATGTCCTGTTCCAGATATACTGTTAGGTTATGTGTACCTGCAGGGCAACTCCCAGACCCATCAGTTCACCCAAAGCCCATCTCCACAATCCTAGAAGAGAATAGGAGCACAAGGTGCTGTGACCAGGGAGACCCAAGTGAGTGACACCAAGTGCCAACCCCAAAGGTACCCTGTGTCCAAGCCTGAACCAACCAGTGTAGCAAGGTTTGGCTCTGGGAAGACTGGAGCTCAGGGGGCTATAGGGCGGATCAAGACTCTGAGCCCAGCTGCTGGAGGGATCTACATCATACATATGCGTCTATATATGTTCCTTCTCACTAGCAGCTCTCTGTACTGCTCAGCCAGAGAGGTGAGCAGGGTGAGGCCACTGGTGATATCTGTGTTTGTGGGAGTGCTCTGTGTCTGTCCTCATTCTCTGTGGGTCTCACTGTATACGCATATACATACACATGTATATATATGGCATATACATGTGCTCTGGGCCTGAGGCCATGGCAGCACAGCATCACATTTTCCTCAGGATGTTGTATGTGAGACAATATATTTATCTCATTAAATATATGTTGTCATATCAACAACCTTCCACATTTCTAAGGGAAATTAGAAATACTTCATGAAAAACTCAGTACATGCAAATTCCTTTTTAATGTTTAAAATAAAAGGCTGGACTCTGAAAGTTGTATTTCCATTTAGCATGTCAAGCCATGATATTATTTTAAGCTTCTTTCTCAATAACCATTATTTAGTAGTTAGCTGTTTTTTTCATTCCTTAAAGCAAACTAAGTATTTTTTAAAAACATCTAACCATTTTGACATGGACAAATCAGAAGAATCATGTACTTTTGCTTTCCTATGGAACTGTACTCATACATGTTGTTATAATCTCCTCATCTTTCATACACTTCTTCCTGGGAGGAGGCTACGCCTCTGACCAAAAAACCCATGGCTGAAAATGGGTAGGGAGGGCACGATTTGCTGCAAGACAAAAGGCCTCATAAGTCAGCAGTACAAGGGATGCAGCTCCAGTGCCCAGGGGTGTTCCCTGCTACTCTTCATCTTACTAACAAAGATGTAATTACACATAGGAAATTTCAAACATGTAGTATCCATCACTGTGATGAGTCCTGTATCAGCTTAGCCACACCCTCCCAATAGTCAGAATTTAGCAGCTGTACATGGACAAGTTCTCTCCGTCAGTGCTTTAGAGGCATACTATTTGATAACTTTGTATACTCAGTCTGCCTTCACAAAATTACACAGGACTTGTAACATTGCTACAGAAACTGGATGAAATGAAAAAAGAATCAGACTCTACAATCAGGAAATATTTTTCAAGTACCTTATTTATGGAATGCAGTAAATCCTTCAGGCAGTTGGAGAGTCATGTAGAATATAAAATACAAAGAATAGGTTTTAAGGTAATGAATCCAGCAAAGGAAAAAATGTGCTATTTTGAATGATTGCTGCTTGATGAGACTATAATACAATCTCCAGCTCCATCCTATTAGACTAAGCAGGAAGGTCAAATATGCGACAGAAATTGGTTTGACAAGATGCAGTTAGTGAAAGGATCAGTAGAACCAATTCTGCCTTTAATTTTGTGAAGTTTGGATTATATTTAAGCTCTGCAAAAATCAGAAGCTATTACAACAGAAAAAAAAGAAAAAGTCTTCAGAACTACATACAACAGGTTGAAATAAAATATATTGGAGAAATGATGCAATAAATTAATACAGAGCTCTTTTATTAAAAATATCTCATGGGAAAGACTTATGGTTGCACATTTAAATCCCTGTTTTTATTTAAAGGCCTAATTCTGAAAGGCCATATAAAAGGCATATAAAACAGGTCAGCTACATATTATACCATGAGAAAATACAAGAGCTTAACTCCACAGTCATAGTTGACCCCACACCGTGGGTTTCACAGAATCACAGGAGTTGGAATGGACCTCAAGAGATTGAGTCCAACCCCCTCACTAAAGCATGTACCCTACAATAGGTCATACAGGTAGGAGTCCAGATGGCTCTTAAATATCTCCAGGGAAGGAGACTCCACAATCTCTCTGGGCAACCAGTTCCAGTCCTCCACCAACTTTATCATAAAGAAGCTCTTCCACATGCTTGTATAGTGAATGTTTGAATAGATGTGAAATGAGGGATGCTTCAGTTTTAAGACAGCTGCATATTCCAACATTCCAGCTAGCCTCCTCAGGTTTTTCTAACTTCTGCCTCTGCTTTCAAGGCCCCTCAAGCAGAAGAAATCACAGAACGCTGAAGTGAACACTCACTGTGCCCTGAGGGGTCTCTATCTCCCTTCATGCCCCAACTTCTGCTAAAACAGTTTAACAGGTAATTTAGTGTAATTGAGGAACAAATCTAAGATCTGCCTATATTCTGAGATAAATGAAACTGTTCAGTTTGGTTATTACTAATTAAATTAAAATATCAGGATTGTCTGATTATGGGTTCAGTTTTTCACCTTCTTGCGGGAAACTGAATATATGAATCAAGATCTGACTGCAAATACACCTCAGTATAAAAGCCACTTACGTTTTCCAGAATAAAAGTTTTTGAATTAACACAAATGGGTACAATGGTAAATGTTCTGATTTTTTTTTTTCTAGTATTTTTCAGAGGCTTTTATTTTTGTAAATTGCACTGAAACCATGTTTTCAGGAAACTGTAAGAGAATGAAAAGCCAAGAATGGAAGTTCTTAAGTGGCAGAAAGCAAGTAATGGTCCTAAAAATCATTATTCCAACACATTGCAAACGTATGTACAAATGGAGATACGCATATACATTTTTTTTTAAATTTGTAACCATCTTGACATCTACTTATCAACTCTGCTGAAAACGCTAGTTGTCATTGTGACAAGAGAAAGAAAAAGGTTTCACCTTTGTCTGAAAACAGCCTACAAAGACAACTATTTTCTAACTAGCAAAATTGCCTGTTAGACTAAGGGAAGTAAGTGTGAAGTTAGGCACAATATTAATCAAATATACACACACAACACTCTAGATTGTACTTCCCGTAAGTTTTTAAGGCAAAAAAAAAAAGCTAGATACACATCGTACACTTTAAGAGGATAGTATTCAGATGTCTGATCTAAATATGATTTGTTTATAAATTACTAAACCATTTATGGGATTTCTAGTGTTCAACAATGTCTACATCAGGGTCCTGGGGGAAAAAAAAAAAAAAAAAGAAAACTCCAAACCAGAATGTTATAATAAAAATCATTATATGGCAGATCTCTGAAACTGATTTTTGTATTGCTTAACTACTACAGTTTTTCAGTAGAAAGGAGGGGAAAAAGAAGCAAACCAAAATACAGGAAAAAGTCAATAACAGGAACAATTAAAAAATGGAAAGCAGAACATATCAAGGAGACTTGTTCATTTCTGTAAGCCTAAAGCAGTATCGTTCATGTATTTTATTAGCTTGTGACTTCACATTTCTATGCAATAGTTACCTGTCAAAATCTGTCAAAGAGGATTTCATGATGATTTTTTTTTTTTTTTAATAATTTAAGGCTGATTCTGTTGGACATCTAGATGGCATAATGAAATAAAGACTTCAGGGAAATGGAAAAGAGGTATTCTGCTTCAGAAACACATACAGTCCTATTCATTTACCAGCTACAGAAGCAAACAGGAGAGGTCTGAATTTAAGAGAATAAAAACATTAGGTGATCATGACTTTAAAAGCTGAATTATCATCATAAACAGAAAGGGCAAATAAAAACTGTAATGGCAACAGATCACAAGGTTAGGCACAGCAAGGCCAGAACTAATACTCTCCAAGTTAACTCCAATTGACTTCCTGTGGGCCATATTCAACCTTTGTTCTGCAAAAGTAACCACTCAAAGGTGGTATTGGTACCCGGACACCAGGCTGAAATGTATGAGAATTACTATTTCAGATGTGGTGTGCAAAACTACTTGCACCAGCAACCAGAATCACACCCCACAACTTTTACCTTGCTGTCATAATAATAAGGAGCTAAGATGACTACTTGGGAATGTCACTGTTCTCCCTCAGGACTGGTATTTTGCCCAAAATACAGGCAACACTCTTGCCCAAGGACGCTGACAGACACAATGTTAAAAATAAGTAAAATAAACCATGAGAAAATGAGAATATTAATCCTGAAACAAAAAGGAACAGTGGTGATGGCAGATGACAAATAAACAGAATAAAGTATCTGAAAACTGCCCTAACCTCCTCATGGACTCACTGAAACAGATGTACTGTCTTTGTAGTTCAAGCTTGCGTTAGTTGGGTGTCAACTGCAAAGCAGTATGATATTTATGCAGAATGAAAGCATGAGAGAAAATCTGTCTTAAGAGAACTTGTGTTGCAGTGTATTTTAAAAGACTGCAGCAATTCACCTGTGCTTTTACCTACTTTCAAAATGTAAATATATTCAGTACCCACAATTTTTATGTGGATTTTTTAGCACGTGTTTGTACAAATTAGAATGGGGCTACATAACTTTGTTTTCTATGAGAGATTAGCAAACATTGAAAACAGATGGAATAACACTAGCTTTAAGTGGTATATATGTATCATCATATTTTACAAGGTATGAATGCTTTAGAAGTCTTGAGATAATTATTGGAATTAAGCTTTTTTTTAAATTATGATCATTCCAAAAGAGACTTCTCTGTCCTTTAAACAGCAAGATTTCTCTGATACTGTACATGCCTTTATAATTACTTTACTTCAATGTAATACTTTAATGAAGATCAGTTTAATTAAATTAAATTTCTCCCTAGTGGTAACTCAATCAAAATGCATTCTACCCTCATTATGTTATCTGTAGGAGTCCATTATTGTAAGTGCCATAAGAAAAGCTGGCTTTAATGAGAATGGTCATAATGTATTATACTTGAGAGTCAAGTTACAGAAAATTTAAATGTCAAATAGCAAAGAACAATATATAAAGATGAGACGGTAGACATTTCAGTACTACTTGGTTCTAATACTGTCATTTAAATTGTCATTTATTGCTTATTTATGACATCTACTTAGAACGTTATACTGAATGGAAGTTATGGTGATTAAACTTTCATAGATAAATATTTTTTCCCTTCCTCAGTGATTAGGAATAGAAACTACTGAACTTTATTCTGATACAATGTTCACCTTTACTTCCTGTAGAGCTATTTAACAATGACATATCAGTGGCATTCTCATTTTTAAAGGCTCATTTAGAAGTTTTTGTAGTATACGTCCTGGCCACGTAAATGTAGTTCCTTTGTAAATTAGGCATCCATAGACAATATTCCATACTCTTTTCTCTAGTTACTAAATTCTACTTTTAGTTAATGAACGTATTCCGTTACCACTATATATCTAGATGCTGAATTAGGAAGGATAAATGACTAAAGAACTAGATTAAGGCCTCATGAATCTTGTTGTTCTGTCTGCTCACTGACAACAGAATCCTAAGACCACAACTAGAAACATATTAGTATGATGCAGAATTTTCTCTGAAGTAATTAAGTCTTTTGTACAGAATCCAGGAATGGCCTAGAATGTAATGCACAGCAGGGGGACAGCCTGTATCGAACCTGGCTCTACTGATCTCCTGGACACATTAACCTCAACTCCAAACTTCATATTGTCTCCCTTGCACAAATTTTTACAAATCAAATATAGTTGCCAAGCTGCCCTCTTATTCATGTGTATCTTTGAAGGTCTTTGAGATGTTCAGAGAGGGGGAGATTAGCACCATGGTTAGATCTCTAGAAATGATGCACACAGCAGAGAGAAGCGATACTGAAAAATTACAAATGAATTGTTCAAAAAACCCCACAAAAGTTTATATTTCCACTTAAGTCCAATAAATCAATACAATAATTCATCACAATCTGTGTTGTTGATGGCCAGCTTCACCATCTTCAGCAGCTGCAGTACACATCAGAGGAATGGAACTCCACCCTTACCACGTTATCTGTCTTGGAGTCAACACTCACTTTTCTCATTTTCATTCCACTTCTAACAATTTACACCACTTGCTTTGGCACTAATTTCACATTTGAGCTTTCATTCTACAACTCACAGCATCCCTAAAAGAAGATGGACACCAAGAAAATGCACTCCTTACTTGTTCTGAACACCTAAAGAAGCACTATTACACACAATAGCCTAGCAAAAACAGTATTGTACCAGGCCAAGGGCCCATGTCCCATAGCAACTTCGCAGGACCCCAGTTCTGGCCTGTTAGGCTTGTTATGGGAACCTGCAGCGTGAACCAGAACCAACTGACTATAACAAATGATCCTTAACTTTTTAAGAACCTTAGCTGAAGAATACTGTAAGAAGACAGATTGCTTCAGTCATCTCAATGGAATTCATAGTAAGTAGATCAGGTAATGCAAGACTTTAAGTATTGCATGCTTCCTTTCCACACTTTTCAACAGGAATGACTCTGTAAGACACTGTGGTAAATTAAGGTCATGTGAATCATCCACTCAGAAGAAAATGCACGGTTCTATACTAATGAATTCTAATTCCTTTTGGTATCTAACAGTGGCTAGTCAGAGACTGGCTACACTGCAAGGTGACACAAGTGTTTTCTTTCAGAGGTTAACTCTCAGGAGATAAAATCAGTGCTACTATCGAGATAATACAGTAACTGCAATGGAAAAAAATATCAAGCCGCACCAAAACAATTTAAGGCAATGCTAGACAGAAGGAAAGTTATTTGCAACAGATTATCAAAAAAAAAAAAAAAGACAATTTTAACTCCAAAACAGTACAATGTACATTACAACTGCAGAACAATTCTACAATAATGTAGTTAATGTGGATAGGGCACATCCACAACTGATTTCCTAGTCTTAGGGAACCAACTGTTAAGTTTATTAAAAAATCTTCAAAAAACAGCTCACAACTTACCAACTATTTCCTATAAGCTTTTGCCATAACCAAATTGGATAATTCCCAGACTCAGTACGGCAGCAAAATTAAAAAAGAAGAAGAAGCAGTAGTTTCAAACTTGCAGACTTTTTGAAATTTCAATATATACAATGTCTTATATCATTAATAAAGACATATAAGGGAACAATTTGGTCTACATTTCTCCGTAATTTGCTTTGAGGCTTCAAGGTATGGTAATTAGTAACATCATTTTTCAGAACTTATGTTGCATCAGTTACAACTGCATATGTTTGCCAGTTTTGAGAAGCTGGCCCTAGAGAAAAGCCAGTCAAAAACTTCAGACAGTTTTGAAAAATTTCTGCCTTATCACAGTGATTAAATACTAGGATAAAGGCTTAAAGTTACTATTAGTGGAGGAAGAAGGAAAAATAAATTCAGAATTCCAATTGATTAGGCTTTCCTAGGTTACACTTACGGACATATGCAAATAATCAGTTTCACTCTCAAAGTCTTTTAGAGTGCTCTTAACCTACATGCAAAATTGGAGGCGCATGAGGCTTACTCTGTATTTAATTCTCTGACAGCCTTCTCATCCTTTTCCATTTCTGTCATGATAGAAATTATGATTTAAGCATTGTCAGTTAACTTCATTTCTCTGCTCCAGATTGTAAGCTGCTCTTGATAGACACTGCATAGACAAAATGCTATCAACCTTACTTTTTAATTTTGCTTTTGCAGTTCACTTGCTCCATTCCATTGATTTGCACACATTCTTTTTGTTTATTTACAACTCAAACTATTTCTTGCTACATCTTTATTCAGTGAATTGCCACTTTGCTCTTAACCATTCCTTATCTTTGTTTGTTTTGTTTTCTTAAGGTAGTACCCCTTGGATCTTATCTGCCTCAAATTTAAGGGCTAGACCAAAACAGGTAGGAAGATGATGGAAAAAAAAAAATAAATAAAAACACAAAATACGTTTAGAGAACAAACCTTCAATAGAAATACAAAAGTAGAAACTGTAGCTCAGAATATGACACAAGCATATCCTAATTTTAATCGATTACATTGTCACATACCTTACCTAAGGAACAACAAAATCCCATCTACTTAATTTTAGAAAATAAATAGCAATTTTTAGCTCATACATAAGGTGAGAATTAAATATTATTTCAAGTTCACAGATCACAAGAAGTTTAAACCCATTATTATTCTAAAGGATTATTAACACAATTAGATAGTGTCCTCAAGGACAGTACATAAAATGAACTGTATATTTATAAACTGATTTTATCCCTGATCTAAATGTTATTTTTCAACATAAAATATTTAAATTGGGAAAACAAGTCCCCATTCCAACAAAATCCCAGTCACATTTTTAAGATGAAGTGGAGTGGAATACAAATAACCGAGCCATTTCCAAAGTTCTTTTACCAACTTAGTATATTGAGTATGATCTTTATGTGCAGCACAGAGTAACCATTATACAGACATAATAGCTATAAACTACTGTTACATAAGAAACATACTTAAAACAAACTTGCATTCAGAAAAAAATTGTAAAGGTAAGGGTGAAGGAAATAAATTAGTAAATAGAATGTAATGCTCATGCAGACATCTTGCTTACCTGGAAGCCATACCATGCCTGCTATAATGAAATACAGCTGTAATATGATAGTGTATGGCAGTATTTCTTTTTGTTATTTTGTCTGCCAATGCTGCTCAGCAAGTTACTGCCTAATTTATTTCTTTAACATTATGACTAAGCAGAATCTCCAAGAAATAAGAGGTAAATATTAATTCATAGTTAAGTTCAGGGCAGAAGAAGTAGTTAAGGCGGTTGTTCTGTTGGCTATATTACAATTGCGAGCTTTTGAGTAAGAGAGGATGCTGTGATTCTACTCCTTCAAAAGAAACACAAAAACAGTTTAAATGGAAAAAGGTGTAAAACCATAGAAGAGCATCTTAAATTTGTTTTATTTTCTAAGTACTCTTTACCTCTTAATGGAATATTTAACATCAGGAATACTTTTTTTCTCCTGCAGAATGAAATAGATTCCACAGAACTATTTTATTATCTCTGTGTGGCTGTATACTGTTCTATAAAAGCTTTAATTAGAAGAACTTCACCAATTTAGCAATGTGCTATTGACTACTGTAATTTACATGAGTAGATTTTCTCTCTAGAAAGAGTGGCATTATTTCTTACCTCTGTAGTGTAGTGCGGTTTTTTTGTTTCGTTTTTCTTTTCCAAAAATATTCTATCCTCAGAATCATCAGTAACATGTGAAAGCAGTGCAGAGATAGTGAAGATATTTGTCAGTCATCCACCAAAAGGATGTACATTTTTTATTTGCCTCTCTCCTATGGGCATACAATTTCATCCCAGAAGAACCAAAAAATTAACACTTATTTCTGTTGAACAACAAGTCAACAAAATGCATTTTTTCCTCAGTATATGAACTTTTCAGGGAAGAAAGGAGGTTAAACCCTCATATGATTTTCTACACTTACTAACTAGGCTACCAATGAATGAGTTTCGATGGGAAATGCAAAATGAGCATTCTGGTAAGAGAACACTCCTGCTAAGGCTCTGTATTAAACATCAAATTCTGCTTCACAATCAGTCATGTAGTATTTTAGTGCTGAACACTAACTGATTAGTATTGTGCAGCTTGACCTCTCCTGTATGATAATTGCTTTGTGCTAAACATTCTAAGTGGTGCAATTTCTCCCCATCAGATTAAAAGCATAATAAGCAGTAAATTAGCTTTTATGTCTTTCTCAAGACCAGTATTTATAAGAAACTTGAAAGAAAACGTTAATGGGACATGAGACTGTCAGCACTCCACCACACTCAACACCGAAAAGAAGGAATTTATACATGAGATTCCAAGGACATTCACTGAAGATCATATAAGTAAACATCTGTTGGTTTAAGAGTCTGTGTCTGAAGGTTTTATTTACTACATGCAGAGCTGTCTGTAGCTAACAAGGTTTTTAAATCAACAAACTTAAAACAAGTAGGGCAGAATTATTTTGTCACAAATTGAGAACTCCCCCTCTATAACCATCAAGTATACAAAAAATCAGAAACCCAAAGCTAAAGAAGAATTGGACCAAAATACACTACCAAGATTTTTCTCATTACTTACTATATTATAAGATGCAGCATCAAAAGCAACTATTAAAAACAGTAACGTGAATATAGTCAACATAAAAATAAATCTAATACCTAGCAAACAAAATACAGTAAAATGACAATTATTCTGACACTGATTGCAAGCTAAGATTTTTCTCTGGAACACTAGCAAGAACAAATGTTCTATGACCACAAAATATTGAAATACTACCATAACTGTACAAAGATACTCTTGTCATATTCACATAAAGTCACAGAAGTCACAACCATTCTTCTGGTGCCTACTTTGCTATTCATACAATTTCATTCTAATAAATTTTATTCGCTCATGAAAACTACATAAAATATACTTCAATTTGGCTTAAATATGAAAGAAAAAATAAACTGCTAAACATGTGGCCGTAACTATGAGTCCTAGATTTATTTCTCTGATATTCAGACTCCATGCATTGAGTAGGAAGAACATGAAGATAGTACCTATGTAGCAGACCTACTCTGAGTAATTTCTTAGTACTTCTGATGCAATTTTACTGCATCAAAAACAGTTTCTTCAAGAAGTAGAGAGTTGCCATTCACAAGAATAATAAATTTTGTCTTCTGAACATGCTGCTCAACTCTCCTAAACTCTCCTCTTCCATAACTTCTCAAATCTCTTGTCTGGCAAGGTATTCTACATAAAATCTCTTAATAATAAATAATCCTTTTCCATCCACTCCTCTCAGAAGAACCATACCAACCACAGCAGCACTGAACTTGATTACTTGGCATGACTCAGTAATGGAAGATCAATCAGATTCAAAAACGCCAAAAAAGGTGTGGTTCAGAGACGGCAGAAGCCATCAAAGAATTGCCAGGACATAAGGAGTATTAACATATACACCCTCTCCCAAGTCTCAGAAATAGCTGTGGTACATCACTGTATGTACAAATTCAGCTGTCATTATCAACCTTGCTGAACCTCCATGACTGCAGCTACATGGTGTTATTGTCAGAACTGTGGTATTTGTCCATATCTTTTCTCAGAGAAGTTAGAAATGCTGTTTCAGGTGCAGAGTTCTTGCTAAGGTTGGCAGAAGTCTGTATTGTGCAAAGGAAGTTGGCAAAACTGCAGAAGTGCAGTCCAGAAAAGAAGTTGTAAGCGAAGTCATTAAGTGATTTGTCTTGTCATATCAAATTCACCTTTGGCATACAGCATCTGGCAACGAACAGAAAACCCTCCTGATTTCTGCCAGAAATCATTACTGATGCATTTTGGGGGGCATTATTTGACACATATTTAAAATTACTTTTACAGGTTTAACAGTTAAGTATTTCACAGTGAAGTAACTTTGATGTCTCCTCGTCAAAACTGACATATTTTGTCAGTCCAATTCTGCTTAAAATAAAATCTATTCAACAGAGAATATTTAAAGCTTATGGCAACAATCACATTCTGTGGTAACTGTTCAAAATCATTTTGGTAACATCAAACAGATCACACGTGTAGAGAAAATAAGTATTCTTAATTTCTTCCTTTAACATACTGCTATTTCTCTAATTTTTACACCAGAAAAAACTTTAAAACATTCTCATTACCAAACTCATTTTATATGCATGTAAGACTGAAGTAATTCAGAAGTCGTAAAGGATATCCAATCCACTACACTCTCTTGGTTTAGAAAGGGCAGATACCTTATTTCTAATATGGCCCATAGAACAAAATACTCATCTGCTTACTATACTACTAAGATTACAAAATCAGAGCTCATGGTGCAAATTATATAAATCATACAAATCAAGAAATTAAAAACAGAAGGGAAAGATGCTGCTGTGAAAAGCCTTTCAACTGTTGAGGGCGTGCTCTTCTGCAGTACTGGCTCAAGCAATTGTAAAGTTAATATAAATTCAATGACAAAGAAATTACTTTCTATATATCGACTTATTTATTCATTCAGGAAGCATTTGCCCAATCATTGCCATGATGAATATTTTGAGGTATACTTGATACTAAAGTATTCATTTGTGCTTTTATTACAGCAGTACCAATTCAGTAAGGAAATACTACATTCTAGCAATACTGCACCAAAAAGACTAGCAAATACTTTTAGTAACATGAAATTGAAAACAGCAATCAAACACGGAAGTATGTCACAAAGTTAGTTTACACTGTCCAACATGAAAAATGTTAGGAATTTAGTTTCACAGGAGAAGCAAAAAAGATTATAGTGAGAAAATCAAAATATCACAGGATCTGCACAGCGGATGAGCTTTACAAACAATCATGAACAACATTTTATTTGCCTTTTCATATGCCATCAAGTCTAATGCATTGCAAAATTGAATTTTAGGACTATAAGCAAGTTTAAAAAAAATTCAGGCTCAGCTTTAAAGATTGAATATGTGTAGACAGATTCTGAGGATCTTCATGTCTTATTAGAAAAAAAGGGATCAGCTGTGCTCTTTTAGGTCTTGTCTTCTTCAAGGCAGTCTAACCTCTGGTTTCTTTAGTAACAATATGCCCTTTAAGCCTAATTATCCTTTAAGCAACAGATAGGACTAAGAGCAGGCCAGCTATATTTAAAGTCTGTAACCTCTTAGAGCACTCCCTTTAGTTCTGTGAATTTGAAGTTTTCCTTTTAATTTTACTGAAATAAATGTATTCGCATTTTATGCCAGTGCAATGCGTGTAACGTACTTGCGTCAGTCTCACAGACCTACACTGCCCTTGCAGTAGACCATCTAAACAATTGTGGAGAGGAACTTTTTTTAAAGTTTGAGGATATCAGGGGCTGCAAAAGTCACTTTGAAAACTGGTATCACTGGCTACTAGAAAAATGAAAGAAAATAAAAAATAAAAAAACATTTCTATGCCCTTCACCAAAAGGCAAACCCAGCTATATCTCTTGTGGCTCAATGACACAGTTTCTAGATAGACTACACACGCTCTCATTCCAAGAGACGCTGCTTGCCTTCCCATTTCTTCTTATTAAAACTGTTTTCCCCATGCTCTTCCAGACAACAGTATATAGGAGTAAGTGAAGAATACTGTCAGGGAATCTCGGTAAGAAAATACATTAAAGAAAAAAGGGAAACAGTCACACCTGTATTTCATAAAGGTTAAAAATAATTTTTCAAAAAGCTGAAGGGGGTGACAAAACCATTTGAATGTTTCTGCAATTCTACTAACTGCACCGACAGAAACGCTGAAGAAACCTAAGCAGGGTTCTGCTCCAGAGACAGGCAAGGCATCATTTAAGAATAAACAGTTCCATGCATCAGGCAAAATAAAGATAATTTAGATATGAAAGATATATTTAAACCTATGCCGAAACAAGTAGGTTGCTTAGAAAAGAGATATTAATGAAAATGAATCTTAGAGAAAGATGTAACAAAATATACGAGGAAAAAGGGTAAGAAGTCAGAAAACCTAACCCTTCAGTCTGATCTCATGACCTCTTGTGAAAATCATACAAAACAAGGTATCCAAATAGTACTTTTAACAAAAGTAAATCATAATGTATTTAAAAGACCTGTACAGTATCACATCCAGATTAGGAAGTCTCTACTTCTTACAATCTAAAATAAAAGAAATTGATGTCTACTCCAGTATCACAGTTTCACAAAAGAAAAACACAGAGAAATCAGCGTAAGTACATTAATTTTAATTCCAGTTTCCTGATGAGGGTAGCTCACAAATACATCTCAACACAGATGGAGAGTTAGAATGCTGATGAATAATACATATATTTTCCAGCTTCAAGTAAATCATTTATCCCTGCAATTACAAGTCAGAGAAGCTATTTAGTGATTTTTTTAACATACAATTCTTGACATGTGTTTTCCAGAAATGAGAAACTCATTGACCTTATTCTGCATTAAACGATTGCTAATGAGATTAGTTTATTTTGCAATTTAGCTAATATTGATGCAAATAATAATTGCATGATCTGTCATGAATAATTCTTCTCATTCACTAATTTTTACAGAAATTATGTATACAGATGCATATTTTTAATTTTCTTATTGCAATGGGACAGAAATATGAATGAAGTTGCATGATGAAATTCAAATTCTTTTTGCTTGTACTGGTATGTAGAGAAAACAATCATCTTTTGTGCATCACAGGAAAAAGCAAACCAGCTTCCTTTCATTAAGGGGTATGAAAGATATCAAGATGAGTCTGGCTGGCTAATGCTAAGATTCAAAATGTATCCCCTTGAGAATACAGAATATAGAATCATAGAATCACCAAGGTTGGAAAAGACCTGCAAGATCACCCAGTCCAACCATCCATCTATCACCAAGTTCTCTCTAAACTATGTTCCTCAACACAGTGTCTAAACATTCCTTAAATTTAACATCAC
Source organism: Aquila spilogaster (assembly GCA_024606505.1). Classification (NCBI taxonomy): domain Eukaryota; kingdom Metazoa; phylum Chordata; class Aves; order Accipitriformes; family Accipitridae; genus Aquila; species Aquila spilogaster. The sequence goes on from JANHGO010000001.1 coordinate 49,910,012, forward strand.
TCCTGTAGAAACTGGTCTTATTCTACACATCAGTGTGGTGTACCTCTAAGCATAGTTGAGAAACAGATGGCTGTATGTGCTATAAGGCAAGATACGTGATTTCTGGTTAGTAAATATTGATTCACAAGTCAGTCTATATTATATATTTAAAAGCACATTTTTACGGCACCAACTCACAGCTTCCCAGACAAGAAAAATAACTAAGCACTGCAAGCCCAAACTCTACCATTGACACTGGGATAGTAAACTAAACAATAAAAAGGCAAAAATCTTAAAAATTACAATGTCACACTCATGAACCAT
>JANHGO010000001.1:49910414-49924885 GCA_024606505.1 Aquila spilogaster
ATCAACATTCTTCACATACTGAATTCAAAACATAGCACCGTACCAGCTACTAGGAAGACAGTTAACTCTATCCCAGCCAAAACCAGGACACTGTCAGAGAGGATTTAATGATATATTTTTATTTTTTTAATTATTGAAGGCTGATTCTGTTGGACATCTAGTTGGCAGAAAGAGATAAAGACTTCAGGGAAATGGACAAGAAGTTCCACTTCAGAAACATATGCACTTCTATTCATTTTCCATATATGGAAGCAGATTAGAGAGGTTTGAATTAAACAGAATAACACCATCAGGCGATGATGAATTTAAAGGCTGTATTATAGTTATACACAGAAAAGGCAAATCAAAGCAATCAATGCCAACAGGTCACAAGGATAGGCATTGTAAGGTAGGATAGCAAGGCCAGAGCTAATTCCTCCCAAGCCAACTCCAGTCAGTTTCCTGTGGACCATATTCACCCGTCTTCCTGCAAAAGTAACCATTCAAAGATGGGATTGGTGCCTAGTGTACCTGGACTCTAGGTTGAAGCAAATGAGAGCCGAGATTCCTGGGGTGGTGGGCAAATTTGCTTGCACCAACAGACAGAAATATGCCCCACAACCTTCAGCTTCCTTTCATAATGATGAGGAGCTAAGCTAACTGCTTGGGAAAATCATTGTTATCTCTCAGAATGGATGCTCCATCCAAAATGCAGCCTATGCTGTTGCCCAAACAAACTGGCAGCCACAATGCCAAAACAAAGTAAAATCAACCAAATGGGAAAATTCACCCTGAAACAAAAAGCAACAGTGGTGAATGGGGTTGAGGAAAAAAAAAAAAAAAAAAAAAAAAAGAAGAATCAAAGAGCAAGAATGTCATTGTACTTTATCTGAAAACTGCCCTAGCCTCCTCATGGACTTCTTGAAACAGATGTGTTGTCTTTGTACTTTGAGCATGCATTAGTTGGTTGACAACTGCATAGGGGTATTGTATTTATGGAAAATGAAAGCATAAGAGAAAATGTGTCCTATGAGAACTTGTGTTGCAGTATATTTTCAAAGGCTAAAACAATTCACCTTCAAAAATCTGAGATTTCCCTGTGCTTTTATCTAATTTTTAAAATTTAAATATATTCAACATCCACATTTTTATGTTGAAGTTTTAGTAGATGTTTGTACAAAACAGAATAGTGCTACAGAAGTTTGTTTTCAAAGGCAGATTGGCAGAAATTACAAGTAGATGGAATAGCATTAGCTTTAAATGGCATATATGTATCACCAGATTTTACAAGGTATGAATGCTTTAGAAGTCTTGAGATAATTATTGGAACAAAGCTTTTTTTTTCTGAATTATGATCATTCTAAAATGAGCCTTCTCTGTCTTTTAAACAGCGGGATTTCTCTAATACTGTACATGCCTTTATAATTATTTTACTTCAATGTAATACTTTAATGAAGACCAGTTTAATTAAATTAAATTTCTCCCTAGTGGCAACTCAATCAAAATGCATTCTACCCTCATTATGTTATCCGTAGGAGTCCAACATTGTAAGTGCCATAAGAAAAGCTGGTTTTAATGAGAATGGTCATAACGCATTATACTTGAGAGTCAAGTTAAAGAAACTTTAAATGTCATATAACAAAGAACTATATATTAAGATGAGAGGGTAGACATCTCAGTACTAATTGGTTCTGTTTAATATTGTCCTTTAAATAATGATGTTATTTATTACTTATTTATGACAGGCATCTACTTAGAGTGTTATACTGCATGCAAATTGAAGTAACTAAACTTTCATAGATAAATATTTCTCTCTTTCTTAATGATTAGGACAGCAATCACTGCAGTTTATTCTGAAATGACGTTCACCATCGCCTCCTGCAGAGCTGTTTAACAATGACACGTTAGTAACATATTACAAGAACTCTAATTTTAAGAAGGCTTTTTTAGAAATGTGTATAGTATACATCCTGGTAATATTAAAGTGGTTTCTCTGTAAACTGGGCATCCATAGTAGACTTTATAAAGTATTCTTTTTCCAGCTAAACTCTGCTTTTACATAATGAATGTATTCAGTAACCATTAAGGTAGCCAGAAGTTAAATTAGGAGGGATAAACAACTGAAGTACTAGATTAAGTTGATGAAGTACTAGATGAAGTACTAGATTAAGAAACCTTGTTTCTCTGTCTCCTGCTTGACACCAGAATCCTAATGCCACAACTAGAAACACATTCATGTGATGAGGAATTTTCTCTGAAGCGAACAAAATAAAGTTTTTCGCCTAAATCCTGGGAATGGACTAGAACTTAATGCACAGTAGGGACACAGCCTATCTCACATCTTGCTCCACTGACCTCCTCCAGTCAGCTACGTGTTTCTCTCAACCCAAACCTCACACTGTCACCCTTGTACACCGTGTAAGGTCCCTGTTTATAAAACAAAGATGGCTGCCAAGCTGCCTTCTTACTCAGATGCATCTTTGAATGTCTTAGACATGTTCAGAGAAGAGGTGATTTACACCTTGGTTGGATCTCTATGATGTTCACAGCCAGAAAAAAACAATATTGAAAAATAACAGTGTCTGAAAAACCAACAGTGTATGACTAGAGTTCTGTATAGCAATAAACTCTGTCACAATCTATGTTGTTGATGGCTAACTGCAACATCATGTTGTTGACTGCAACATCTTCGGTGGCTGTAGCACATACCCACCTCAGCAGAATTTCATCCTTACCAGGTATCCATTTTGCAGCAAACGTTCATTTTTCTCCTTTCTGTTCCACTTCTGACAGAACTTCCCATGCCACTTGCTGTGGCAGTACTTTCAAATTTGAACTTTTATGCTACGAACATTTGCATCCAGAAAAGAAGATGCACACTAAGCAGAACATAGTATTTGCTTGCTTTGAAACCCCAAATAAGTGCTTTTGTACCTCGTGGCCCAGTAAAGATAGTATTGCCATTGCTAGTAATAACAGACCAAAGACTTTATGTGAACTATGCCTTATACTAACTTCACAGGGCCCCAGTCCTGGCCTGTTAGGCTTGTTATCAACCTGTTATGAGAATCTGCAATGTGAACCAGAGCTGAACACCAGGTGTCTCTTCTTCTGATGTCCTTCTATGATGGCTTTATTGATAAGTTCGGAAAGCAAAACTCAGTCTGGCTTCTCTGTAGCTCTCCATACAACTGATCACAACAAACGATCTCTAACTTTTCCCAAACCTTAGATGAAGAAAATTATGAGGAAAAAGATTTCTCCAGTCACGTCTATTATATGAAGCATTGGAATTCATAGTAAGAAGACCACGTAATGCAAGACTTAAGTAGCGAGTGTTCCTTTCCGTATCTTTCGATGAAACTGGCTACAGTATCTCTAAACTACATTGGTAGGTAACATAGGTGTTTTCTCAGTGACTCATTTTCTCTTCTCAGGAGATGTAACCACTGCTGTTATCAGGATACCACAGTAAGTCCAAAAGAACATCTTCTGAATATCAAGGTGCACCAGGTCAAATTAAGGCAATGCTGGACAGAAGGAAAATTACTTGCAACAGATCGTGAAGAAATGGACTGCACTTGACATAGCTAACTCAAAATCAGCTCAATGTACATTACAACTGCAGAGCATTCCTGCAACAATGCAGTTAATGTAGATAGGACTTGTCTACAAGTGATTTCCTACTGTTAGAGAAAAAAGCTGCTGAGCAGAAATTTTATTAAATCTTCAAAGAATAGCTCACAACTGACCAGCCTCTTGCTATAAACTTTTACCACAAGCAAAACAGAGTATTTCCAGAATCACTATATAATCACAGAATCACAATAAACAATAGTTTCAACCTTGCAGACTTTCTGAAATTTAAATATACACAATGTTTTATAATATTACTAAAAGTATTTAAAGGAACAGTTTGGTCTATATTACTGTGTAATTTGCTTTGGGGTTTCCAGGTTTGGTAATCAGCAACATAATTTTTCAGAATTTATGTTGAATCAGTTACAACTGTGTAGGTTTGATAGCTTTGAAAAGCTGGCCCTAGAAAAAAGCCATTCACAAACTTCAGATAGACAGCTTTGAAAAATTCCTGCCTCAGCCCAGTGATTAAATATTAGGATAAAGGTTTACTTTGTAATGATGAAGTACCTTATTTTTAATGAAAAAAAAATCTGTTCTGAAGGATTTTACCTGTTCTATGATTTATGAATCTCATAAACTGGTTACTAGATTATTTATGTGTGATTATATTGACATAGTTTAACAACAGTATGAAAAAAAATCCAAAACAGGCAAGAATGAAAAAAAAAAAAGGCTACAAAATTATCAACTCTTAAGGAAACACTTCTGAGGTATGTCCAGGGAAAAGGTGAGGAGCATTTTTGTGCAGAGGACTGAATCTAATTCTGACATCTGGAGGAAAAAAAAAGAATTTGAGCAGGTTTTGGAGAAGTTATTAATTGGGGAAGAAGAAGGAAAAGCAAATTCAAGATTAATTCAAATAAATTAGACTTGCCTAGCTTAGACTTGTAGAGGTATGTAGAGACCCAACAAATTCCACCTTCTCATTTTAAGTCTTCTTGATTGTTATTAACCTGCTGGCAAAATTGCAGGCGCTACTCACATGAGGTTGGTTCTGAATTTCACTCCCTGACAGCCTTCTCATCCTTTTCCATTTCTGCAGTGACAGAAGTTATGATTTGAGCACTGTCAGCTGGATTTAATTTCTCTGCTCCAGACTGTAAACTGCTGTTGATATATTCTGTGTAGGCACGATGCTTTCTTCCTTTCTCTGTTTCTTTTTGGTTAATTTTATTTTTGCATTTCACTAGTTCCAGTCCATTGATCTTTGCACATTTCTTTCATTCATTTACAATCCCAAAATATTTCTTGGTATCTGTTCACTGATTTGCAACTTCTCTCTCAACTTTTTCTTTGTCATGCGTTTTCTTAAGTTAGTGCCCTTCAGATCTTATCCATCTTAAACTTAAGGCTAGGCAAAGGCAGGTAAGAAGCTGATGGAAAAGAAATTCTCAGATAACACATACACAGACAAACTTTTAATATGAATATAAAAGTAGCAGCTGTAGCTCAGAACATGACAGGAACATTTAATAATTTAATTCTCTCACACTGGCATATACCTTACGTAAGAAGCAATAGAATTGCAGTTATTTCCTTTTGGAAAATAAACAAATATTAATTTACAGCTCATACATAAAGTGAGATTGAAGTAAAAATCATTTACAATCTTATTTCAAGTTGACAAATTGTAAAAAAATTCAAAGCTAAGATTATTTAAAAAATGTGAAAAGAGTATTACATGGTATGCTTCCAGGACTGTATATAAAATTAACTGCATGTTTATAACATTATTCTTCCCTGATTTAAACATTATCTTTCTAGTGAATATATCTAAATTGGGAAACTGAGTATTTATAGCAATCATATCCCAATTATGCTTTTAAGATAAGTGGAGTGGAATACAAATAATTGAGCCATTGCTGAAACTTATTGACTAGCTTAGTAAGTGAATCTGATCTTGGAATGAACTAGATATTAACATGCAATACAAAGTAACAAGTTTGCAGACTTAATTGCTATAAACTACTGCTACATAAGAAATACACTTCAAATGAACTTGCATTCAGAAAGCATCTGTAAAGGTAAGGGTGAAGGAAATCAATTAATAACTGGAATGTAATGTTCATGCAGACATCTTGAATACTTCGAAGTCACACCAAGCCCACTATAATGAAATATAGCTATAATATTATAGTGGTTGGTGTTATTTTATTTTTTCTTTTGTCCTCCTGGCATTGCTGCTTAATGCTTTACTGCTTGATTTATCTATTTCCTTTACATTCTAATAAAGCAGATATGCTAAGAAATACCTGGGAAAAAAAGAGGCATCAGGAATACTCAGTAAGCACTAATATTATTTAGTATAATTTTTTTTTTTTTTCTGAAGAGTGGAATAGATTCCTTATTATTGTTTCATATTCTCTGTGTGGCCTAGGTATGGTGTTCTATAAAGCTTCCCTCAGCAGAACTTCTTAAAAAATTTAGTAACCTGTTATTGTTGGCTATTGGAATTTACATAGGTAGATTTTCTCTCTGGAAAGAGTAGCACTACATCTGCAGTGTAGCATTTTTTTTTTTTAAATTACTAAATATGCTACTGTTTGTCTTTCTATATGCACTTTCTAGTCTGTTATTAAAAATAAATTTTAAGGAGGAGTTATTAATACTACTGGAATCATCAGTAGGACATGAAAGCAATACATACTACAGGTACTGAAGATACTTGTTTCTTGTACAGTCTTCCATAAAATGGATGTACATTTTGTGTTTGACTTTCTACTAAAGGCATAAAACCTCATTCAACAAGAGGCAAAAAGGTAACACTGTTATTATTACTGTGGAACAACTGGTCAATTCAATGCATTTTTTCCTCATTTTATGCCACTTTCAGGGAAGAAATGAGGCTAACTGTATATATTATTTTCTATAGCTTATAAGTAGGCTAAAAATAAATGAATTTTCATGCGAAAAGCAACGTGTCTCCTCAACTTGAAAAAATTCTGTATTAAACATCAAATTATGCTTCACAATCAGCCATGTAAAATCTACCGCTGAACAGTAACTGATTAGCATTGTGTAGCTTGACCTCTCGTGTAATCCAGTATGACATTTGGTTTGTGCTAAAGATTGTTAATGATGCATTTCCCTCCCACCAGATTAAAAACATAATAAACAGTCGATAAACTTTTATGTCTTTCTGAAATTCAGTATTTACAAGGAGTTGGGAAAAGAACAATAATGGGATGTGAGGCTTTCAGGACTCCACCACATGGCCAACACTGAAAAGAAGAAGAAAATCGTACACAAGATTCCAAGGACATTCACTAAGGATGATATAAGTAAATGTGTGTTGGTTTAAAAGTCTGTATCTGTAAGGTTTTACTTACTAAACAAGGAGTTCTTTGCCGCTAACAAGCATTTTAAAACAACAGAGGAAGACAATTAGGGCAGAACTACTGTCACAAATCTATAAGCAACAAATAAATGAAAAAAATGAAAAACCTGAAGCCAAAAAATGGATCAAAAAATCCTATAAAGATTTTACACAGTGTACTACATTATAAGATGTATCATCAGAAGTAAATATTGAAAATGCTGACCTGAATATAGTCAACAAAAGAAATAAGAAAACTAATACCTAGTAAACTAGGGAAAACAGCAGTCAAATGACACAATTATTCTGACTCTGATAGCCAGCTAAGTTTCTTGTCTGGAATATAAACAAGAACAAATGTTCTACTACCACAAAATACTAAAACATTATTGTAGCAGTAGTACTGTAATTCCTACCCAGATACCTTTTCCATATTCACAAATGACTACGGAAATCACATGCTTTCTTCTGGTGCCTACTCTTCTATGTGCAACTTCATTCAAAAAATTTATATTTTGCCAGGAAACTTAGTTCAAGGTTTGTCATACATAAAATGTAGTTAAATTTTGTTTAAATATGAAAGAAAAATATAAATCAATATTTTTTCTAAACATGTGGAAATAATTAAGAGTTCGGGATTTACTTCTCTGATATGCAGACTTTATAAGCGAGTAGGAAGAATATGAAGATAGTGCCAGGACAGAATAAGCATTCAGGGGGAACTTCTTACTTCCTATGATGCAATTTTATTGTATGATACACAATTTTTTAGAAAAGCACACAGTTGTCATTTACAAGCATCAGAAATTCTTACACTCTTCCTGTCCTCCAAACAAGCTGCTCAACTCTTTTTTTCCATAACCTCTCAAATCTCTTGACTCTGCCAGAGTACTCCACATTAGACCTGCTAATACTAAACCTCCTTTCCATCCAGTCTTCTCAGAAAAATTATACCTACCACAGCAGCAGTGAACTTGATTACTAGGCATTCTTGCATGACTGAGAAAAAAGATCAGATTCAAAAATGTAACAGAAGGTGTGGTTCAGAGTTGGAAGAAGCCACCAAAGAATTGTCAGAGCAGAGGAGTATTAAGAGATACACCTTCTTCCAAATCTCAACAATAGCTGTGAAACGTCATTGTTTGCACAAATTCAGGTGCCATTAATGATAATGTTGCACTTCAATGATTGCAGTTACATGGTGCAATCTTCAGAATTCTGATATTTGTCCATATCTTTAGTAGAGAAAACAGAAAAGCTGTTTGAGGTGAAGTCAGAGCTCCTGCTAAGGTTGGCAGAAGCGTGCACTATGTAAAGGAAGCTTGAGAAAGCAAAACTGCAAATGTGCAGTTCAGAAAATAGTTGTAGGTGAAGTCCATTAAATGATTTGCCACGTCAAATTTACCTTTGTGTTATTGGCATATAGTGCCTGGAAATTAACAAAACCCTGTCCCCATTTCTATGAGAAACCTTTAGTGATGCACTTTTGGGGAGCACTCTTTGAGTTTTACTTAAAATTACTTTTACAGGTTTAACTGTTAAGTGTTCCACAGTAAAAGAATTTTGATGTCTGCTCTTCAAAACTGACATATTTTGTCAGTCCGATTCTACTTAAAATAGATATCTATTCAACAGAGGATATTTAAAGCTTACAGCAACAATCATCTTCTGTGGGAACTGCTTAACCACAGAAATAATTTTCATAAGTTCAAAGAGATCACACATATAGCGAGGAAAGTATAGCTGCTGCTTGTCTAACTTATCTCCCAGAAAAGAGAATAAATAAAAGCAGTCTTATTACCAAAATCAGTTTACACTGATCTTAAATGACATTTATGGCATGTAAGTTTGAAGTAATTCAGAAGTTGTTGAGGACACCCAATATAAATTACTGTCTCCTGGTTTATAAAGGACAGATGTCATATTTCTGATATGGCCCCCAGAACAAAATATATCCACTTTCTGTACTGCTGAAATGAAAAAAAAAAAAAATTTTGTTTTGTAAAATTATTATGACTCATGGTCATAATAACATATAGATCACTCAAGCAAAAGAAAACAAACAGATGGAAAGATTGTTGTCAAAAGCCTTTAAATTCTTTGGAGTGTGTTCTTTTGTAGTACTGGTATAGGCTTTTGTTTTATCCTCGAGGTACTATAAACTTGCTATAAATTCAGTGACAAAGAAATTGCTTTTCATATATCTTCTCACCAAAAACATAGCAAATACTTTAAGTGATATGCAATTGGTAAATTGTAATCAAGCCAGAAAATATGTCACAATGTTAGTCATACTTTCCAACATGAAAAAAAAAAAGTTAGCAATTTAGTATCATATGAAGGATAGAAAATTTTAGTGGGAGAAGTCAAAATATCACAGGATCTGTACATTTTATGAGCTTTACAAACAATCAAGAAGAATATTTCATTTGCCTTTTTACCCACCTCCAAGTCTAATCTATGGTAACAAATTTTACAAACCTAAGGAAGTTCAAAGTAATTTTGGTACAGCTTTAAAGATTAAATATGCTTAGACAGATGTTGATGATCCTTATGACTAACTAGAATAAAAGTGACCAGTTTTGCTGGTTTAGAACTTGTCCTCTTTGAGGTAGTCTAACCTCTGGTTGCTTTAGTAGCAATATAGCCTAAGAATTATCCCACAAGTGACAGATAGGGCTAAGAGCAAAAGTCAGCTGTATCTTAAGTCTGCAACATCTTACTTACGGTTTTCCCTCATAGCACTCTCTCTCCAGTTTTACAATCTCAAACTTTCCTTTTAAGTTTACTAGAATAAATGTATTTGCAGTTCACGCCAGTTTAATATTTATAATGGACCTGAGTTCATCTCACAGACCTAGGGCTCCCTTGCAATAGACCATCCAAGCTGCAGTGGAAATGACAAACCTCAAGGATGCCAGATATTTGGGGCTGCAGAAGGCAGTTTGAGAACTGGCATCACTGACTGATAGAAAAAGGGGAAAAAAAAAAAGCTTGGTCATTACCCTCTCTGTGCTCCTATCCCAAAAGGCAGCCTGCAGCTAGATCTCCCATGGCTCTGGAATGAAGCCAACAATGTTATCGTTCATGGAGTTTCTGGATAGACTACACATACATATATGTCACCCTCTGCCTCATTCCAAGAGACACTATTTGCCTTCCAGTGTCCTCCTAATAAAATAGGTTTTGCCGCACTGTTCCAGACTACAGTGTATGGGAATAAGTGATGACCATTATCAGGGTATCTTGGTAAGAAAACATGATAAAGGCAACAATAAAAAGACAGTGACACTCCTAATTTGTAGAAGTTAAAAACAATAGGAAAAAAAAAGATTTATCAAAATATATGAGGAGAAAACTGGGTAAGAGGAGACATGACAGAAAAACTGGAAGTCCTCCAGTCAGATCTCATGACCTGTTGTAAAAATCACACAAAATATATGGTATCAGAACAAAAAAATAACTAAGAAAAAGTAAATGGATATTGTACTTAAAATACTTGTCCAATATTATATCCACATTAGGAAGTCTCCAGTTCTCACTATCTAAAAAAAAAAGTCTATGCCTAATCCAGTATCACAGTCTTAAAAAAGAAAAAGGAATACAGAGAAATCAATGTAAGCATATTAATTTTAATTCTAGTCTCCTAATGAGGGTAGCTCTCAAATACATCTCAACACAGATGGAGAGATAGAATGCTGATGAATAATACATATATTTTCCCGCTTCAAGTAAACCATTTATCCCTGCTATTACAAGTCAGAGAAGCTACTGAATGATTTTTTAACATGTGATTCCTGACATGTTTTCTTCAAGATTAAGAGAAGCACATTGACCTTATTCTGCATTAAAGAATTGCTAACCAGATCAGTTTATTTTGCAATTTAGTTAATATTCAACCAAATAATAATTGGATATTCTGTATTGTGTAAGTATTGTCATTCACTTATTTTTACAGAGATTATTTAAATGAAATTTTAATTTATTTTAAATTAAGTTGTAATGATGTGCTGGGATAAAAATATGAACAAAAAGTTAATGATAAAATTCGGTTTAAAATTTTTTCTTGTGATTGTATGTAGTCAAAACAATCTTCCTTTATGCATCCCAGGAAAAAGCAAGCCAGCTTGCTTTCATTAAGCAGTAGGAAAGAAATCAAAATGAATCTGCCTGGCTAATATTAATCTTTGGTAAGATCTAAAATATATCCCCTTTGAGAAAAAAAAGATACTTCTCCTTAACATCACTCCTATAGAAACTGGTTTTATGCTATGTATCCACACTATGTACCCCTAAGCACAGCTGATAACCAGATGGTTGTACATGCTGTAAGGTGAGATAAGTCATTTCTGGTTAGTAAATATTGAGTCATTATTCAATCTATATTACATATTTAAAAACTCATTTTTATGACAACAACTCACAGCCTCCTAGACAAAAAAACACAAACTTAAGTATTGCTAATCAAGCCAAAACTTTAACACTGGCACAGAAAAAGTAAAATAAAAAATAAACTAAAAAAATGAAAAATCTTAATATTACTATGTCATATAAACTACAGATTCTTACACACAATTGCACATATGCTTGATTCATACCCATGACTTCTCGGGAAAAGGTGATCCTTTACCACAGAGGAGGATTTTTAAAACCCATTTTTTATTGAAACTTTTTTTTTGAGAAAAGAAGTCTGGAGGAGAATTTTTTGAAGCTACGTTCATCTCAGGAACATAATATAAGAAATTCCAAAAATATGGACAAAGCAGCTGACCTGAAACAGATACAGCTATCTTCATCTTTAAAAGCATCCCTTCTCTTTGCTAAATACCTGTACTGAAATTTTTTATAGACTCCAAAAGATTTTACATATCTTAATTGTGTCTGCATTTACTTTGTATTTCACTTTATACTGAAGAATAATTATGAATGAAACTAATTTGCTTTCTGTCCTAAATTGCTGTTTCATACTTTTAAGTAACTGCTAATTTACATGCAGGAGGTTTTGTAGTTTTTCAATACTACATATTAAAACTTATGTATTCCTTATACTGTCATATATTCCCTATACTGTCATGAGCACAGTGGGATACTGTAATTTCTTGTAAAGTAATTAATATTTTAGCTATGTATATAAGATTTGATTATGTAGGAGTAAGAGTAATCAACTTGAAATTTTAGAATAGGATTTTTGTGGCTCAAGCTTGTATTGTATTTTTTCAAAAAGTGATGTGAGAATTCTTAATCACCACAGCAGAAAGTTGCTGGTTAAATTGAAAACCCTGGTTTTATATTAACACATTAAGAAAACACACAAACACACTGAGTTTAGTAAAAGAGTTTCAACCAGTCAATAGACAGTATCAGTGCAGAACATACTTGGGTTTATGATCCTGTATCACTGCTTTGCAACATACTGTTCCAGCTAATACTATAGTGCAGTATGACATGCAGATACACGCAATGGATATTTACTGCAATTATTTAGGACTAGATTTTCTAAATTATCCAATAAAAAAGTCAAAATTAATACATGTCTAAAAAGTAACTGTTCCAAAGAACTGAACAGATAATCTCAAACTCTATGTAGACAATACTAAACTATGTATGACAATGTAGGCTTGCTAAAACTCTACTACATAATAACAGTTACAGAATTCTGAATTCCAGAACTTGGGATGTAAAAATGATATTTTCCTCTACAGATGAATACACACGGGATATGAGCAGAAATGTAATAATAGTATCAAAATTATCACTGATACAAAGCCTGTTCACAAGGCTAAGAATGACAGCAAAACTATTTATTTATGGCCTGCATTTAAAACTGTCATTTAAGACAAAATTAGATAAATATAGCTGCTGTAGAGAAACAACACACTGTAACCAGAGACTACTAAACTACAAGAAAGCATATACATTAATCTGAAAAATTAGATTCACAGATTTGACTCTGTTCCCAGTTACATCAGTAAAGCTGTCTTAAGTGGGCCTAAACTATGCCAATGTTCTTTGCTTAGTGACTGCTGACTATCTGATATCAGAAATATCTTATGCAAAACACATCAATATCAGTCAAATCTATTCTGTATATAATAGCTAAGATGATACCTAAAGTCTACTAGTTAAAAAAAAATCGTGAAATTCAGCACTTTGAAAAGCTTTTCTAAGACACCTGTGCTGAAGGGAAAATTCTGCCCTGAAACAGAAAAACTTGGAGGGGGGGGGGGGGGATAAAAAAATCCAGTGGTAATTAAAAAAATGTTATGAAAACTCCAGATTCAGGGTAGTCTTCTTTCTTTGTAAATAACCGTCCTGCTCATGCAGACCATTAGCTTATCATGGAAATCAGTAAGGATCACACACATATATCTAGCAAGGTAATTTTGCCCATAAATTTGATTGATACATCTCTATTGACTACATCATTGATGAAGCACTTCTGACTCCCCTACAAAATCCCATACACTTAGGGAATAAAATATTCTTTTACCTTTTCACACCTGCAACTGGCAAATAATTTCAGGGTATCTCCTTATAGTCCGAATGCATGTTAAGTGTAAATCTAATGTAGTCAGTAATAGAACTGTAACAGAGAGAACTCCAGATGTACAACAACTATCAACTTGTGGTTATTAGAATTATATGAAACATTTTCCCTTGGTTGAACAAACATGCAATAATTTTCATCTGTAGGTAACATTATAGACAAGAAAAGGATATAGTGCACATATGATGTGTCTCCAAGTCATCACCCTAACAAAGCAATTAAAAAAATCAAAGTAACACTCTATGCTTTCAATATAGTTCTTATAAAACATGAATTAACTTATAATTTTACATAATAATACTCTGATTTCAGTTTTAGAAACATTACACTGTGAATCTGCAAAGACTTTGATGAATACCCTATTAAGATAACAGCCCAGTCAGCTGCAGTATTGTTTATAATCTTAATGGTTTTTAGACAGCAATGAAGGAGCAATAATTTTGTTCCATTTCAAACAATGTAGCACTGAAATAACAGAAGAGCATTCAAGGAAACGACAAGTCTATTATTCTTTTTTGAATCTCTTGAAGCACAATGATTACATTGCATTTGTTTGTTTCGTACAATAATGTTAAAAACACAGTCTTAACTTTTCTAGTGATGTTTAGCTACCTACAAAACAATTTCTCCATTATTTGAGAGCTTAAACTTAAATCTATATGGAATAACCAAATTACATTTACTAGGTAGTATTTTGAGAATTACTCGACTTTTACCTAGTCTTTGGTTCTATTGACTTAATGTGATCAGGACTGAACTAAGTGCTTCTTTCATTAAGAATCTGTCTGAATAAACAATGAATAAGTTATAAGAACCACAGGATTTTGGATATAACATTCTCTCCAAGTCCTGGTTTTGGCTGGGATAGAGTTAATTTTCTTTCTAGTAGCTGGTACAGTGCTATGTTTTCGATTCAGTATGAGAAGAATGTTGATAACACACTGATGTTTTCAGTTGTTGCTAAGTAGTGTTTAGACTAAGTCAAGG
>JANHGO010000001.1:49934348-49971233 GCA_024606505.1 Aquila spilogaster
CCTCGGCTGCCGAAGAAAAAATTTTCGACGAACCCTCAGCTGCCGAAGAAAAAATTTTCGATGAGTCCTAGGGTGCCTTGTGTCTGTTTACTTTGCATTTTACTTTATGCTGAAGAGTTACAAAGGACTGAAACTAATTTGTTTTCTGTCCTAAATTGCTGTTACATACTTCTAAGCAACCAGTAAATTATCTGCAGGAGGTTTTGTAGTTTTTCAATACTACGTACTAAAATATATTCCTTATACTGTCATATAAGCACAGTGGGATACTGTCATTTCTTGTAAAGTAACTAATGATTTAGCTATGTATGCAAGATTTGATTACATAGGAGTAAGTGTAATCAACTTTAAATTTCAGAATAGGATTTTTTTTGGCTCATGCTTTTCCTATGTTTTCAAAATAAGTGATGTGAGAATTGTTAATCATCACAACAGAGAGTTGCTGGCTAAACTGACAACTCTGTTTTTATATTAACATATTGAGAAAATGCAAAATCATATTGAGTCTAGGAAATATCTTTCTAACAGTGACTAGCCAATATAGCTACAGAATATACTTGTCTTTATGATCCTGGTTCCATTCTCATGCACCGCAGGGTTTCCAGCTAATGCCACAGTGCAGTGTGACACTCAATAGATACTGAGTGCAGTTGCTTAGCAGTACGTTTTCTAAATTATCTAATAAAAAATTAAAAGCTAAGACATCTAAAAACAACTTTCTACACAAATCTAAATTGATAATATCAAAATATAAAAAGGTTATATTAAGTTATACATAATGTAGGCTTGGTGAAACATTATCCCTTAATAACACTTGCAAAATCTCATTTCCAGAACATAGGATTTAAAAATTATCTTTTCTTCTCAAAGCACATGGAATAAGAGCAGGATTGTAACAACTGTATCAAAGTATCACTGATACAAAGTCTGTACATAAAGCTAAGAACAATAACAAACATTTTTATTGTACACTAAACTATACTTTATACCATAATTTAAAATAAATCTAGATAGATATAGCTGCTGTACATAACACACTGTAGCTGTAGACTGCTAAACTACAGGAATACATACATACTTATCCAAAAAATCAAATTCAGTGATTTGATTCTGACATCAGTTTCAAACAGAACTAAACTACGCCCACATTCTTTCCTAGTGACTGATACTATTTGATATTAAAAATACCTTCTGTAAAATGAATCACTATTGGATAAATCTATCTGTATGTAATAGCAAAGACAAGCTATTGGTAAAAAAAAAAAATAGTAATAATTCATGAAATTCAGCACATGGAAAAGTTTTCCTGAGATATCTCTGCTGAAGGGAAACTTCCATCTGGAAGCAGAAACACTTGATGTGCTGTGAAAAAATTACTTTCAGTGATAATTTTAAAAAGGTTATGAGAACTTCAGATTCAGAGTAGTCTTCTCTCTGTGTAAATAATCATTCTGCTCATCCAGACCACTGTCATGGAAATCAGTAAGAAACACATGCTTATGGCTAGCAAAGTAATTTTACCCATAAATTAAATTGATGCATCTCTCTTGACTACTTAGGACATGGGACTGTGTCACCTATGAGACCACCCTAATTACTGGTCTAGCAATATTACGAAACATTTTTCCATCTTTATTGTGGAATCAGATTCAGTAGGAAGGTGGCAGTAGGTTTGTGGCAGAACTCTTCACCTCACTCAAGCTATTTTATATAGTTACGACTATCTCCTATTGCCAAAAGAGAGAAGAAAACACACTAAGAAGATGCTTTCTTTTTTTCAGATTCTTTTCAAAACAAGTATTCACACTGCTGAGTGCGCCATAATACTAATATTAGAATACAATTAGTATTTTCAAGACTGATTAGGGATTAAGTAATCGTATTCTTCAAAATTGGTTTACCTACCTGTATTTTTAGGTGCAGTTGAGTTCTTGTTCAAATTACTTTAGAATACTTCTTTTTTTAATCAGTTTGTGCTGTTTTTCTTTTTTTTTTAATACATTGGTGAAACAAACTTATTTTAAAACTTCATTACACTTCAGTTTTGAGTTAGTGTCTCCTCAGTAAACAGTAGTCAAAGAAAATCTAACCACTCACGTGTATCTGGATATTTATAAAGACGCTTAAGTATAAATAAATAAAAATATTATTCTATACTCCAATCTTTCTTTACTTCAGTGTTTTCTTTCTTTCTGTATTAGAAAGTTCTCTTATTGCCATTTGATAGATTAGCTTGGTCATATTTTCTGCCCTTTCACACTGAAGCAGAATGTCAAGTAAAGAATATTACTTACTGACAAAGGTTTACAGAGAGTGTAATTAAAAGTTTGCCTCCTTGTTTTTATTTAGCTTTTCCTGGCATTTGACTAATTTGGCAGCATATGGTAGGTTTGTTTATTAACTTCTGCATAGTAATTAAAGCAGTGTTTTAACAGAGACACAATAAATGCATTCTATTTATATTTTAGGGAAAGATATTTCTTTAAAAATCTATACACAATGAAAAGCATTTTTGAATTTAACTCTGAAATCTGGACAGATCTACATTAACTGACTTTCTAGTAATTAAAAATTGTATTAATGGGTATTTTAATTAGTGTGCTATAAATGTGTCCTTCAAAAATACAATATGTTATTCATCTTAGGACTTCCATGTGCCTAGGACAGTGAAAAGATGTCCTCTAGCACAAAGGCTTTCATGGTTTAAATAGTCTATATTCATTGCTTTGTCAGTAACGGTCTTCAACAGTTGCATTAGGAAACAGATTTATGGCCAAGTTTGGTAATTGAGAGTATCATGTTGATAGTACATTTATTAGTAACATGCTGATAGTTAGCAGCCATTTCTTCTGGACAATTGAATTTGAGAATTACATTAGAATAAATGCATACCATTACATGTAGCAATATAATTAACAGTCCAGATTAAATATCTCTTTTATTAATATATCACAAGCTACTTATGATTGAACTTGAACATTCCAGTATTTATTGAAGTAAAATGTTAGCTATTATCTTTTTAATCTTAAATACTTTTTGTTCATTGCATAGCCTAAAGGAGAGGTGGATTTCTACATCATCAAGCTACACAGGTCACTCTGAAAGTAATGTCTCCTTTTTGTTTCTATGGAAACCACAACTTATACAAAGAGCACAATGCACTATCTGATGGAGCTACTATTCTCATCTAGAAAACACTATTTTTCAAAGAAGTCACTACCATTACCCATGCATTTCCGCCAGTGATGAACAAGAACCTGCATGCCATGCTCATCAAAGTCTACACCAGTGAAGGTAACCCAGTTTCACAGATGCTACAGTGGTGTCATTGCTAGGAAAATGCTGCCATCTGTCATTGGCCTGAACAGATGGACATCAGAAGAAGTCAAATCTGGACTATACAGTGGAGGTAGTGGTAGAGTCCAGCCAAGATTGACAATGTGCTCCATGGTCTTCAAACTGGTATGGGGCCAGGTGTTACCATGTTGCAAGAGAAAGGTTATATTCTTCTCTGGCCTGACTCTAGAAGTTTGAGCCTACAGCTTAGTCACTGTCACGATGTAGTGGTCAGAGTTGATGTTTTGTCAGTGATTTCCCAGGAACTCCAGAAGGATCACTCCTTCCACACAAAAACTCAGTGTACAATCACTTCACTTGTTGAGGGCTGCATCTTGAGGTTTTTGTTCGATAAAGAATTCATGTCACCACTCCTTGACTGCTGTTTTGACTTTGACTCATAATAGGTGTTACCACATCTCATCACTGGCAATGGTGCAATCCCAGAAACTGTCACTTTCAACCCCCTATTGGTTCAATAGGTCCTGACAGACTTACATACGGTATTCTTTCTGTTTCTGTGTGAGCATTTGTGGGACCTTCCTGGGTTGTGATATTCCAACATTGCCACCATAGTTTCCAATGCACTGAAGCCAGTATTCAGCTCCATACACACTTTCCTGGTCATTATCTACCAAAGTGCATGGATGAACTGATCAAGACACTCTTCACTGAGCAATCTGATCTAGTACTTGACCTAGCAGCTAGCAACCCTGCCTGTGGCAGAAGGGTTAATCTTGATGATCGTTGAGGTCCCTTCCAACACAAACCATTCTATGATCCATTTAGTGATGTGAAAACCGTGCATATCCATATAGCTCATCTTCCATACTGCTGTCACCACTGGTGAAACACATCATCCACCACCTCACTGAACTGATACCCACTGTTTGGTCACCAGGAACATTCATCAAGCATTGAAAAATGTCAATGGGTGTCACTGTTTCCACAAGGAGGAATTCAATGACACCTTTTCTTCACACACACTTTAATGTCTGACACCATTCTGTCAGACTGTCCCTCTGCTGCCATCTGTAACAAGGCAACAACAAAAAAATGGAATATTGACAAGAAGGTTCAATCTCTGCTGTCATACCAACAACATCTGCCTTAGATGTTACAGTCAACATAATAACATAGGAGGCATTACTTTCAGAGCAGCCCTCATATGCAAAATTTACACTGTCTACAAAAATATACCATCTTTTGTATTACTACTTTTTTTTTCCCCTCTATGATTTAGAATTCAGTGAAAAGCCAACCAATTTGATCCACCAATCCAAGGAAAGAAGGAAGGTGTTCAGGATTTGATATGTATAGTGACCTTAACATGGCAAATAATCTTAAAGCAAAAACAACATCAAGAAATTGAATTATGAGTATCTAGGGTATTTATAATGAGAAGTAATGCCAGTAAGATTAGAATATTGAAATCTTAAATAAATCAGTTTGATATCAGCAAAATGAATTCTAAAAAGTTGTACAAAAGGTAAACTACTTTCAACAAAGGAAGAACAGATTTCTTCATTAACTGTAAAAGCAACAGGAGGAAATCATACATCATTGAATCCTCAGAGTTGGAAGGGACCTTTGAAGGTCATCTAATCCAACTCCCCGAAACAAGGTTACTTGATAATACCTGAAAACCCTTCATGCGCAAAAACACTAGTGATACTTCTAATGCACTGAAACAGCAATTTACTGTTACTCAATCAGGATTTTTACTGTTCTCACCTCTCTTATCAGTCCAACATCTTGCCAAAACAATTAAAATCTATTAAAACTAGATTCACTAGCTCAGATTCCAAGAACAATTTATGTTAGTCATCTTTCAAACCTTTACTACATAACAGTAACAGTTCTTGTGTTAGAGGAATGAATGACAGGCAAAACTACTTTATATGAGACTGTTACATCAACTTAATAGAAATTACAAGGAAGTCTAAAGCAATGCACAAACCTTATGCTTTTGCACGCTTCTAATTCAGAATAAAATGTAGCTTTCAGTACGCAAGTCTCAACAGACTCAAGGTCTGTGGAAAAAATTTCATGCCACTCATATCAACTTCTTGTCTCTACTAGACTGCTTATTATGTTTGTTTTACCAGGGGCTACCAGAGTCTCCAGTCACACTTGTATCATACCATTAATCCTTTAGAATTCACATAATAATAAAAATTAGAATATTTGTAGATCCTCACAATACTGAATGACATAGAGAAGATTTGGTGTGTTGCTCCAGTGAGTTCCATAAGTTAGTTATTTGTAATTGCTGCAGTAGAACCTCAAATTGTAAGTACTCTTCACATTGAGACACTGCTTAGGGTGTCTCTAAGTATTTATCACTGCAGGCATTAAACAATAATTGCTACAACAATATTTACATACACTAGTTGTTCAGCAGTGACTGTACTCTTCAGTAGTAGAAATAGCTCTTTCCCTGAGGTGGAAGCCAACACACATGACTGAAGAGATGTGCCAGCTCTTCTTGCTTTTAAATACTGGTTTGCATTGGAAAAGCAGACTTGTACAACCTCAGAAAGTTCCCCATATAGGTAAAAGCAACAACAACAACAAAAAAAACTCACTTAAAACATTATCAAGTCCACCTGCTTACAAACTTACATACAGGAGCTCACCTAAAGGACTTACTACGTTAAAAACCAGGCTGTTCAGAGCCCAGATCTAGGTCACATTGTTTATATATATTAAAGGGATGCTTTTAAAATGTTTTCTATATAATTTTACTTTATGAAGTACCTCTGCCTGGTCTTGGGAACTCTTAAGCTGTTTGGGATATGGGCCAGGTGTGTACTTCTAGCAGCATCTGTGTAGTGAGATCATCTTGATTAGCCTGCATACGTTATACAACATAAAAGATAATAATAAAAACGTATGCATCTGTGATAAAGTAAATATTTTAATTTCAGACCTCATCTGCAGTCTGCTTACATAAACTTTTAAGTTATTCCCAGTTGGTCACGGCCTCAAAGACTTCATCTGAGGCTCAGTGCATACAGCAGTCAAATACTGGCACAATACTGCAATCTTTACAAGTAAATCCTTCCACTGACAGAAACTCTCACTCTTTTTTCCAACAGAAATTCAGTCATACCATACAGAGTGCTCAGAGACTGTAACCATTCTGGACTTGGTTCCTAGCCTGAGAGCTAAAAAGTGTCTGTCAAACTATTCCTTGCATGATGGATACAGTATGTCTTTGTTTTCTGTTATTTCATCATACTGAAACTTGTTTTGTTAGTTTTCATTCTTCCTTAAATATATATTCTTGCTCAGTTTTCACCTGCTTTCAATTCAAGTAGACAAGTGTCAGTTACATTTGTCAATGCAGAGGTATTTATGTATAGTTATAACAAACAACAGCATATTTTGTTCACTTCATGAGTAACTATGAAAATCAAACTGACACACAGCTAGCTACAAGAGATTCCTTCACTTTTCTTTTATTGTGTCCAGAACACAGGCTAAAGGAGTTGGGGTTATTTAGCTTAGAGAGGACACAAGGGGAAATGTTTTAAAACCAGAAGATGGTAGGTTAGATTAGATCTAAGGAAGAAAATTCTCACTCAAAGTGGTAAGTCACTAGAGAAGTTGTGCATGTCCCAGCTCTTGAACTGTTGAAGGTCAGGCTGGATGGGGACCTGGACAGTCTGATCTAGTGGATGGCAACCCTGCCCATGCAAGGGGAATTGGAAATAGATGGTCTTAAAGTTCCCTTCCAACCCAAACAATCCTATTGTTCTATGAAGCACTATTATACAAGTAATTCTGTAAAAAAAAAAAAAAAAAAAAGAGTACAACTTAACTTTAATTTTAGTATCCTCTCTTTTCTTGGGGAAAAAAAAACAAACATAACTATTGATTAGACTGTTACTACCACAGCTTTCTGTACTTGACATCTTATTCTCACTATTAACTTGCAGAATTGACAGGAAGGTTAGGCTCCAAAAAAGGAATACAGTAAGTATTTAGTTCCTTACTGGTTACAGCAGTCATTAATCAGTGGTAATTTAAATTAATACAAATACACCGATCCTTCTCTGAGGGCCTTCTCTTGTGAGTAATTTCATCCTCCAGCAGACATTACGAGATACATTAAAAACTGGCATTTCAACAAGTGAGAATGGCTTGACAGTAAAAGAAATACCCAATTAATAACCAAATGGGAAATGATTTGTTTAATTTTTATACTGCAGTACCTAATTTTATTGCAATATTCAAAGAAAATGCACCTGGATTCCCTCTTAAATTTCAGTGAAGAAAACACAGCAGCATTCATTGTTCACTGAAGTGATATCAGATTACACAAGTTATTTCTTGTGTGTGTCATTTTAGAAAAGCTTTCTTCTGCTGCCTTGCCACCTAGGGAATTCATGAAAGATACATTTTTAAAGAAAAAATGTATGTAAAGAATGTAATGCAAATATTTTCACTGCATTAAAATAAGTTTTGGGGCTCAGATTTAAGAATACAGTGACATACAGCTACTTCTTCAAGGGAGTAGCTTATAGTGAAGAACTGCAACCACATTTGGTCCGAGGCGTTCCCAGAACAATAACAGGACTATTTCTGAACTAACAGGTAGGGAAAACTGTCTCAATGTTCTTCTCACTTCTAAGTATTTCTTAAAATGATCTGATAAGATGACAAAAATCAGACATAAGCCACTCAGATTAATTTAGACTGGTATTTCCCAAAGTGTTGTCTATCACATTAAATTTTAATTATTAATTTAAATTAAGTGACCTACACAAATACAAAAAGATCAAAGATCAATAAAAAGGTCTAAAAAAAAGAAAAAGAAATAAAGCCTCTGATTAATAAGGGAAAGTTGGCAGTCCCTAGAAGTACTGTCCTTTATTGCATGCAGGTTTAAGAAGCTAAGGTGAGAACCATACAGTGTTAAATCAAGACAATGTATTTCAGAACTACTTGGTCTAATTGCCTGTCACATACCAAACTGAATTCTACAAAATACAGTGGAAATACTTGTCTCTTATATGTATCCATTTTAATTTTTGTAGAAGTGGTTGTCTGCTATGAGTGCAATAGTCGGAGGGTTAGAAATAGCAAGAAAGGAAAATCTGATGAACAATTACCTACAAGTAAAAGAAAAGGATGGGTGTCAAAAAAAAGCAGGAAAATAATCTGCTTCACATATGCTTTCCATACGATGCCTAAGAGTTAGAAACTTCATTCAAATTCCTGGAAGATCTTCCGACGTTCTACTTTTCTGTACATTCCATATTGCCAGCCTTAAAGTCTTAAATGGACGATCAGTATCTAAGAAAACAGTAAAACAGTAATTCAAATTCATACCTACACTACCTTCATATTGTAGGTGCAGATTCCTTACAGGTTTTGTTTTGTTTTCCAGCACACTGTAAATTACAAATCCATTTTGAATAGTCAGTGGGAGTCACTGTTATTTGGGTCATGTTACAATGCCCAGTTGTCATTTGGTCAACTAAACTGGAAAATCAGAAACTGAGAAAAGACTATGTTTATAACTTTAATCTCAGTAGGAAAGAGAATAAGATTTTGGCTACTGGAAATCTACAGGTTGGAGAGAATGTGAAATGAAGGTCTGTCTCAAAGATGTCACAGAGACCCAGACTGAACAGAAGAAATTATTTATAATCTTAAGTGCTCTGCAGGAAGAGTGTTTGACAGAATAAGGAAGTAGAAGTAAAAAAAAAAAAAAAAAAAAAAAAAAAAAACACCAGAAAAGAAGGTCCTGACCTAACATAATCACTGAAAAAACATAAAATAAAGGAATAGCACCAACATCTGAGACCACACCAAGCAAATGATGCGAGGACTCTTCTAAAGACATGCAGAAAATCAGTTCAAATCTCACTTAACCACAATTTTGCCTTTTTGTAAAACTCATTGGTTTATTTTGTATTGAAGTCTCATTTGATGTGACACAATATCTCATTCTGTTCGTCTTTAGTACTACTAAGGCAATCCGGAAAGAATCTGAGCCTTCTCCTTTGAGTACAATCTGGTGAGTCACTTGGAAGTGTTCCCTTGCCAGTGAGGGTTGACTCACCAGCAAGTGATGGCAGTCCTTGCACGGTGATTCTCTTGGAACTTGGTAAAAAAATTTGAATGGAACCTGCCACACTACATGAAAGAAATACCACCAACAGGAATAACTCCACATGCTAGCAGAAGGCTGCCAGTGTAAACTCTGAACTGAATGAAGACTATGGCAGCACCTCATAAAAATAAATGGCAGAAACAAAAAGCCTTCACACATTTTCAACATCAAAAAACTGGAACAGAAGGAAGAATGACAAATTACTCAACCCCTATCTTGAATAAACTCCTGAAGCTTAGAGACTGGAAGCTGTGAAAGTCTGCATCACTTTGTTGCTTGGCTTGTCATCTGAATAAGGAATATCTTCTGACATTCCTAGTTTTGTAAAAGAACTTTAGAACACTTTAAAAAAAAGCCCAAATTAATTAAGTTGGTGATAAAATCTTCCCCATTGTTATGAACAAAACGAGAAAGGTAGGAACAATTTACCATATGAAAAAATATGTCTGGATCATGATGTTAGTAATAAAATTACTACTGCAAACCAGGCTAGTGAAAAACTAAGAATGCATCACATTGAAAGATTTTAAACAGAATTCAGTAAAAGACTTATGCACATACACAGGTATGTATGCACACACACAAAATTGCGACTAAGGAAGCCTTCAAAAGCCTACCGGTAATGGAAATGCATGCAATTTTCAGGTAAACAGAAGGGTGTTATATATACAGGGGATGAGTATGTGATACTCCCTTAGCAATTTTGTCCCTGACTAAGTAAATGAGGAAAGCAGCAGAATTAGGGTGATTAGCAGATAGGAAATGGTGACTACATTGCCAACACACCCAGTGAGAAAAACAAGACAGGAATATTTTTAGTAAAGTCTCAAATGAATTAATAAGTAATTATGAACAGTAAGGGACCAACACTTCGTTAGGTGCAATTTTTTTTCTAAAAAAAAGTAACCTTTGCATCCCCATTTGTTAGATTTTTTTTTCCTGCATTGTTCATAAATTCATACATTTGTGTTAATAGTATGACAGAAGGTATTTTGGTCATTCATTATATTCACCTCATTTGTATTGAAGTTCGAACATCTCTCATAGCTCTATTTCACTGTGTGTTGTGTCTATGTCAAAATTTATAAACTGCCATGACTTCCTTATACCCAACATGAAGTCTGTTAACTACAGGTTTCTCTTTCTTTCCTCAACTTTGTGACTTTTTTTTTTTTTTTTTTTTTTTAATATTCCTTCATCATTGCTTCAGGTTTTCTCAGCACTTTTTTTCTCAGCACTTTTTATCTCTATTCTTATATTTTCTAGGTATTTCTAGTCTTTTTTTTTTTTGGCAAGCTGCATATCTCTCCTTTATTTTTCTCCCTTGACAGTAACAATTTCTTTCTTTATATTCCATTATTTACTTTCAATGTTATGTGCCTAAGTAAAAGATACACCTTCTAATGGAAGGAAGTTTCCAATGGAATCTGTTAGAAAGCTGTGCTGATACCCACTTGTTGTTTGACACATTTAATTTTTCAAACTATGTAAGGAAAGGAATGAGTAGCTGAGACAACAAAGCCAGGTAATGACAAGAAAATATGAATTCAGACTGCGTTTACAGCCATGACAGAAACACAGAAATAGTTTATAAAATACAGTATACATAAAGGTAAACCACCCACATACAGGCTCTCACTGGAAAGCCTAAACAAATAACGCTTCCAATAGCTGAAGAAAGAAACATAAGACAAATGAATAAATGAGAAATATGAGATGACTTACTTAATAATACAAGTGGACAGCATAAAAAAAAGAGAAGCCATCTGACACAAGAAAATAGTTCCTCCAGAGCAGCTGTTTGTATGACTGGTACCCTGTCTTGGTCCTGGTAATGTGCTTTTTCAGCTATGTCAAATCCTTGCCTGGACTATCCCTTGAAACTAATAAGCCTGACATCCCACTGTAAACTGCAAGTTACTTAGCATGCTGCAGCTTCAAGATCCAGTTCTAGAGATCACTCACTACCATAAGCTGAAAGCCAAAGAACACAAAGAAGTAGTTTGTTATAAGCTTGAAATAAAGTATTCAGTAAGTGACTGTATTTTCAGCCACAGTCTAAGATAAATAGTATGGGACTAAGCTAAATCAAACAGGAGTTTACATTCATTGCACAGTTCTATTTGTACTATCTTCTTACACACTTTGAAATGTTCTTAATTCTTGCACAAATGCTCAGTTTTTCTCAGATACTTATCAAAAGTAAATAAAAACCCCCATAAGCAGAAAACCATTTTATAAATCAATAATACGATAATCCTTTCAAGACTTTGTCTAGAATATCGTGTTTGCTGCTGATCACACATAGCAAAACTAAGTAATTTGATCAGTAGTTAGAAAGACCACAGCATACACTTTTTCTAAGAGGCATCAAATGGACATTGCACATATTCTCACCTTTAGAGAACGCTCTCTCTTAGAACAGTTATAACAACCAACCAAAAACATTGAGGCTCAACACTATGAAATTGTGTATGAAAATTGTCTTATCCATGCAAGGAATTAATGAATATCAAAGATGTAAAGCTAACATTTTGTTTTGTTCAAATCTAACATCCAGTTGGATCAGCATCATCAGTTCAGCTTTTAACAGTTAAACACCAGATCAGGAGAGATCTTCCTGGACTTTTCTGCAGAAAAGTCTCCAGGAAGCTTTCCACACATCAAAATTATTTCCACATACGTATCCAAAATGAAAGCTGCAGTAACAAATTATTAACTGAAGGACCTATCTAATACTGCAATGTAAAGAATACAGGAAGAGACATTTTTTCAGAAACTCTAACAGAAATATCATACAAGTTCCTAAAAAGATATTCTAGTCAATAAAACTTCATCAAAAACAAGTCCTGCTGTTCTACCCACTTATACTAGAACTGAAATTGGTCCACAGTGATTAATTTGAATTAAGTAGAGAATGTACAGTATATGGTTCAGTTATTGACCCACAGCACTTTCAGGTTCCTCTGAGAATGCTAGGTCTAGTGGTTCCAGTGCTGATGCGTGAAATGTCCTAACAAACCAGAAATCAATGCAGAGTGCACAGTAAACAGACACAGTCAATGAGCTATTCATTACCATTTGCAAACCTTCAGTGTAATTGGAGTGTGGTCAATTTATAAACAGTAATCAACTGTGGCTTTATTTAATCTCTTATATAAAACAAGACCAAGGATCCTGATGTTTTATGTAGTCATAAGAACATGGGTAAGTAATTAAGATACCTGAATGCAATCCTCCATCAGATAGTGTATCACATTTGTCTGTTTGATCTCTAGTAGCCACTGTTTAGAAAACATCTCAGTACTGTAGCCAGCACATAGCTTTTTGTGTGCAATACTTTTATTAGGTGTTTTTTTTTTTTTTAATCAGTAATTAAAACCAAATCCCAGATGCATTTTTAAAGCAATTGTTGCCTTCAGGACAGCAATTTCTGCTACCAAAAGAGGGCACACAGAGGACGCACATACTAGAAATAATGAATGTTTATTCTTGCTTACTTACTGATAGAAACCCTTTTTTATCACAAACCTAATTAGAGCCAGTAAAGGACAAAGTTAGCCTTTTCATTTTAAATTGAAAGCAAAAAAAAAAAAAAACCACACCATAATCAAATAAACATCACACAAAATGTTTGGAAAGCTTCTAAAAATAATTAGTGTATGAAAGATGACTAGCTTCAATAGTGAACAGTCAAACATAATTTATTTCAAAACCCTGAATATAAAGAACAAGAAAGAGCAAAAAGACTGCATGGTACCAGAAAGTTCAAAAGAAATTTACTTGCTGTACCATTCACCTATTTCTTCTTTCCCAAAGGCAGATGGATTCAAGGCTCATCCTTCCTTTTTGTTCAGTTTGGTTCAATTTAATCTGCTGGGCATCCAGAACGGCTATGTAAGTTTTCAGTTATGGAGTCCTGCAGATTTCTTTTTTTTCTTTTAAATCCCTTCAGTGAGCTCTTTGAGTTCAGCATGGTCAGCAAATGTAGAAGATTTCAGTGCCTTACGCAGCACAATTCACCAATGAGAACGTTTTTATAGTTTTTCTAGCATATACTCTGAGCCAACAGAAATCACATGACGTTACCACATTGCAGAGCCTAAGATATCTAAGATATCATACTTCATTTTACTGCTAAGTTAATTGTAGTCATGTGGCTTCATGGCTCAATGCACAAGCAGAATGAACTTCTCTCTGCCTGAAGCCTTAGACAAGTGAACTCAATGTACATGCGGGCATTATCCCAGACAGTGGCAGCTTCCCTCAACATAAGCTCAAGGAAAAAAGTGAAACAGAGGGAACTAAAAGAAGTGAAGAAACAGAAGGCTGAGGAACTTAGATGCACTCAATCCAAACCATTAAGATCCTACCTAAATAAAAAAAATATACCTGATGTCCAACTATTTCTGAATAACCAAACGTAAGTATTTCTGAATTAGCTGAACACTCATCAGCAGTGTGCCCTTATCGCTAAGAAGGTTAACAGCTGCATCATGCAAGGCAGAGCCAGAAGGTCAAGAAAGGTGATCCTTCTCTTCTATTAAGGCCACACCTGGAATGCTGGATCCAGTTCTAGGCTCCTCAGTACAAAAAGAACTGTAGAGTCCAGCCTATAGCGATCAAGATGATGAAGGTACTGGACTACCCCTTCTTGGAGGAAAAGAGAGATAGGACTGTTCAGCCTGAAGAAGAGGAGGTTTAGGGGGATCTCACCGATATCCATAAATATGTGAATGGTGGGTGCAATGAGGACAGAGTCAGGCTCTGCTCAGTGGTGTTCAGTGCAAGGACAAGAGACAACAGGCACGAAGTGGAGTAAGGATGTTCCCTCTGAACACCATGCAGCACTTCTGTGCACTGCAGGTGATGGAGCACAGGCTGCCCAGAGAGGCTGTGGACTCTCCGTGGAGATCTTCAAAAGTCACCTGGACACGGGCCTGGGCAAGCAGATTCAGGTGCTCCTGCATGAGCAGAGCATTGGACCAGAAGGACCCAGAGGGCCCTTTCAACTTCACCAATTTCATTTCTGCTTTCAGCCTCTCTTCCCCAAGTATTCCTCTGAAAGAAAAATATTTCTAAACCACATACTTGCAGGGATTGAAAGGGACCTCAAGAGATCATCAAGACAAGCTCCCCTGCTAAAACAGGTTCCTACAATAGGTCAGATAAGTAGGAGTCCAGAAGGGTCTTGAATATCTCCACAGAAGGAGACTCCACAACCCCTCTGGGCAACCTGTTCCAGTGCCCTGTCATCCTTACCATAAAGAAGTTCTTCTGCATGTTTGTAAGGAACTTTGTATGTTCAAGTTTTAGCCATTACTCCTTGTTCTAATGCTACACACCACTGAGAAGAGCCTGGTCTCACCCCTTTGCCTCCAAGCTCCCTTTAGATATTTATAAACATTAATCAGATCCTCCCCAATCCTCTTTTCCCTAAGCTGAACTGACCCAAGTCACTCAGCTTTCCTCATACAGGAGATGCTCCTGGCCCCTAAACATCTTTGTGGCCCTCCGCTGGACTCCTCCTAGGAGATCCCAGTCTTTTTTGAACTAGGGAGCCCAGAACTGGACACAGTAATCTAAATGTGGTCTCACCAGGGCAGATCAGAGAGGGAGGATCACCTCTCTTCATCTGCTGGCCAGGTGTATGTCTGAATCTGAAAGTATGAGTTGAACACATCAGACTTTGTTCAAACAGTATGTTCATTGAAAAATATAATCTATCAAAGCTAAACTAATCAAAAAAAGAAATGTATGATGTGAGATAAGAGATTTACCTAACCCACAGGGTATTAACAAAAACTGTATAGTCAGTTTAACTACAGGATTTTCACACACTAGGAATGAATAATCAACACTGTCCTTCAAAATCCTGCACTTAGATCTCTTCAGCCAGCTGAAGTTCACATCACTTCAGACTAAATATACACTGTATCACTGTTATGTTGATGAAAACTTTCAACAATGTTATAAAGTCAGAGAACTAATTTGCTCATTGACTATTAGATCTGAAAAGTGTTACTACTACTGATATATATGATCTAGGACTACCTCTACCTCTTACATTCATCCTCATACTAACTTAATTGCTTACCACTCTTGGTAATTGTTACTAGTTTAATTATTTTAGAAATAAATTAATTGGCTTTGCTTCCATGTTATATAGACTTAAAATTAACATATCTCATTAAAAATATATATTGTAGACTTTTTAAAATGGTTTTATTAATGCAGGAAACAATTTAATTTTTAAGTAGGAAAGAGCACTAAATAGTGGAACTTTTTCCTCTTGAAAGGATTTAGGATTCAACTTAACATGGATATTGATGAATGAGTCAAATAGTATGAAATCCTTTCCCCTTATGCCTCTACCCCATACAAACTGCTGTTTTCTTGAAAGAATGGGAAAGCTTGAAATATACTTTCATTTTTGTTAGTATGATCAGCAAAAGCTCAATGGAGGAACACATACATTTATTAGCGTGACTTGGGAAAAAACATGGCAGAGACTCCACAGAAAATAGTCCCTTTTGTGGTCTTACAAAATAAAGTGAATAAAAGTTGGAATTATCTGGAAGCTATATATTACTAAATAATACTTAGCTTTTGTTTCATATTTTGCCTTTTTTAGTGTGTCATATCCATTATCTATTTTAATGCTAGACTAATCTATTTTAATTCTAGATAATTCTAAAAACATAAAGCAAGAAAACCATAGCAAACAAGTAATTTCAGAAAATGCCAAGAAAATATTAAGCATTTCAAAATTCCCTATGAAGATTAACATCTGTGAGGATGGATTTACACACACTGTGAGAATGTGATATTTAAGTAGTTTATTACAATGTGTTTAAGTTGAGGTTTAAAGGATAGTTGTCCTTGAGTTCTGTTCAGTTGAAATATTATCAAAAGCATTCTGGTTTTGTGACTGTTCTATAATGAGATTAAATTGATATTAACAGCTCAGAGATCTGTGGGTTGTTTTGTTTTTTTTTTTTTTTTGCTTTTCTTTCCTAACCACTTGTTAAAGTAAAAAAAAAAATAATCTTTTTCCTACTTGTCTAGAATTATCATTAAGTATCTCCTGAAATATTCCACAATATCAGATGTCAACTTGGAGTACTGTGTCCAGATATGGAATCCTCAGTAGATATGTGGACCTACTGGAGCACATCCAGAAGAGGGCCACAGAAATGACCCAATGGATGGAACACCTCCCTCCGAGGTCAGGCTGAGCAAGCTGAGGCTGTACAGCCTGGAAAAGAAAAGGCTCTGGGGAGACCTGACAGTGGTCTTTCAGTATCTAAAGGGAGGCCATAGGAAACAAGGGGACAGACTCTTCAGGAGTCCATGATTGGACAGAGGGAAGATGGTTTCATACTAGAAGAAGGGAGATTCAGATTGCATATAAGGAAGGAGTTTCTGACAATAAGTGTGGCAAGGCACTGGCACAGGTTGCCCAGAGAGGTGGTGATTGCCCTGCCCTTGGAGACTTCCAAGGTCAGGCTAGACCAGGCTAAGAGCACCTGATGGAGCTGTACATGCCCCTGTTCATTGCAGGGGAGTTGGACCAAACGGCATTTAAGGGTCCCTTCTAACTCAAACAGTTCTATGAACAAGGGAGCACAAGAACAGGGAATAACATTGAGAACATGAGATCTGCTAAAGACTTTGACATAGCTCAGACTCTCTGAAACAGTAATACAAATATGAAGATGCTCAAAGAAGACTTCTGGTGCTAAGAAATAACTTAAATAGAATACAGGTATGTTTTAGTTAACATTGCTGGGTCATCTAATTCTACTCATATTTGAGTGGTCTACAAGGAAAGCAAAGTAGACAAGATAAACGGAAAAATATTTTAAAGAAAGTTTATCTTGAAACGTGCCATGTTACTACATTCAAATGAAAAGGCTAGACAAAAGTCTGGTGTGAGTGCTCAAGGAACTGTTATTATTATCCTGACCACCCAGACAATATTTTCTGAGAATTCTTAGTTGATGTATAAGAATTTATCTTTTGCTCGCTACATTAGTGATGATTACATAAAAACTTTGTTTTTATGGTGCTTTTTTTCTTTTTTTCCTCCAAGAAAGCTAAATTTCATTCTAATGGTTTCATGGAATAGGTATCAAAATTTTATCAGTGCTAAAAAATATGGATAATCAAATTTAGATCCGTGTTTGACAACATCAACTTACAGGCCAAGACATTTAAGTACATTAGAGTTTCTTGTTAAAAAACCAAGTTTAGAAACAGACTATCTGAACACATCTCCAATGTTAATCCTATCACCATTAGAAAACTTGCAGGCAGCATGAAAAATAAAACGAAAACAGAACTGTTAGTTGAAGAAGTGCTACATGGATAAAGTTTCTGACAGAGCTACGAATAGCATAAAATTACAGTTTAAAAGTTTGGGAATCAAAGTTAACAGCATCTTGTGATGCTCCATCTCACTCTTACTCAGTGAAACCAAGACAATCACTCAAGACAAGGGAGGTTTTCTGTTCAGTTTCTCCACAGTATATTGCCTTATCACACAGTAAATAGTGTTATCATTGCTTGCAACAGATCAAAGGCTTTGTATTAAGAGAACAACTCAAGCTTCAACAATTTCAAACTTGTCTTGGCCTCGATAAAGATTTGGTTTAGTTTATTTACCTGTTGCAGCAATCATTTATAACCAAATAGACCTGTGTTGCAGTACTGTGTTACGTTTTATTCCAACAAATAGTTAGCAACAAGAAGTAGTTTCTGTGTTGGATGAATGATCTACAACGACAGAAAAAAGGCAGCACAGAAGAGTACAGGCTCAGGATGGCTCCACACCAGACTTAAAGCATGGCCCCAAGACTTAAAGCAGTAGTTCAACGATCACTTGTGAGGAGTACAACTTTGGGAGCTGGGTTAAGGTCAACAACAACAACAACAAAAAAACACATTTATCCAGCTTGGATAAAGCATATAACACACAATGAATCTGCAAATAACACAGCAAGAACACAGATGCACGTGGAAAGAATAAGTATGGAATTGATGTTAGCATATCAAAAAGACCTCAAGCATACTCGAGTGAAAGTTCATAACTTGTCTTTTATCAGCAACAGTCACAATGGAAGATATAGGATGCCTTTCTCCTCCACCTTCACAGACCACTGACCTTGGGATTTAGAGGAACACTGAAAGGCCAAACAACAAAGAGCAAGAAGCAGATACTAGAAAACTATTAGCTTTAATTATTATTCAGCATTATCAGGAATAAGCTCTAAAAAATGAGTAATTCGTACTGTGTTAACATCACTGCAACTGGATTAATAGTACTCCGATTAGACTGCTAAGATTGTAATCAGGCAAAATACTCTTGGTCTTAGATATAAAAGGTTGTTATTCGACCCATGTAAACGGTGCAAATTGTACTGCAACAGCAGCCAGGAGGTAATTTAGGTGCCAAAAGAAAAAAGGTAACTTTTGCAGGAGAAAACTGTTCAAGCTCAAATGGGGATCAAAGCTGTTTTCTGATTTATTAATGAGAAATAACCTGGTGGAAACAGAACGTAACTTCTGATTCAGGCTCACATTTTATATATAAACACAAACCTAGAAGACCCCAAAGATCTAATTCATACCTAACAGGAGAAATAATTACAAACATTTCAAGATCAAAGCTGTAGTTTAAAACAATTCATAGGTCCCAGTTAGGATAGGGCTCCATTTATCCACGGCACATAGCACAGGCAGATGCAACTGTTCTTAACATGGAATTCAGAAAAAAAAAAGAAAGTGATTATAGGTGGGGTTTGAACAACAGACAACTTGAAAAATGAGGCAATACTTTTCCAGAAACAGTGTTCTCTCTTCAGTTCCACAACTTAAAGGATTCAGTAGGTTTCCCTTTCTTAGAATTAAAATACTGCATTTTATTTTCCATATTATGTAACTGTTTCATCTAGCCAGTTTATCATCCTACCTGATCCATAAATAATTAAACCAGTATTAGAGGAAATTTATGTTTCTGTGTCACGTTCAAAGTTTAAAAACTTAATACTAGCACACACATATCAAAGTGAGATTGAGATAGCAATACCTATGTATATGCATACACATTCAAGACAACTATGCTCACCCCTTAAAAATTAAGGTCTAAAGCTATTTTCAGGTAATGGAGCTACATCAAACCTACTTAATCTCTTCATTGAATAGCATTAAAAATGGTAAACAACTTCACATCACCGATTTTAAGCCGCTGAAACACGTGCACTAATTCTCAAATTAAATCTCTTTCTATACCACAGCACTGCTTGAACTCAATTTTACTGCTTCTCCAGTTTAATTGCAACCACTTTTCATTTTCACATTCATATGTAGATTTGTATGTATACATATGAGCTAGTATCAACATTAAGAAATTTGCTTTCCCATAATGACTCATAGTAAAAGCAAGAAACTAAGAATTCTACGTAAATAAACTTGTCTGAAACGGTCAGAAAAAGTTTGACAGACTAGATAACCTGTAACTACGTTATTTTCAGAGCAGATACAAAAAAGATACCTAGATAGAAGATGTTCTTGAAGGTATTTATTTATGAATAAATATACGACAATTTCAAAAGACAGACAGTAACACTTTCTCCTACACCTAAGTAGCTTGCAAACCACTGGCTTTATTTGGAGATGTACTGTGACCTGCAGCTGCTTATTTGTGCACATCTGCATGCTGCAGCAGGCATTGTGGCCTATTATACACTACCTTGAAGAGTAATCTATACGCAACTTTTGTATTCAGTGAGGGGAATTGGAATTTCTGGCTAACACTGAAATAGGGTAGCTTTTGAGAAAAACAGCACATAGGCTTAAGTTCCAGGCAGAAGGTACAACACGGGAGATACAGATGGCATGGAAAGAAACTGGGGCGGGGGATTGAGTAGCATGTACCCTTTGAATAAACCCTAGGCACACACATACTTTGGAAATGAATATGCTCTGATAAGCATGAAGGGGAAAAACTGAATAAGTTTCTCTCACACACCTCAATCTCAAAAAAAAAAAAAAAACAAAAAAAAACGTTAAGCAGAAGTTACAGAACTTATGGAAGTTTCAGCCAAAACTAAATCCAGGCATCTGACGCAAAGACAGCTAGCTCATCCTCAGTAAAGGAAAGCTTAATTCTATGCACTAATGATAAAGGGATGCCTCTGAACTCCTAAAAGCCTCAACACAAGAAATCGTACTCTTTTTTTTCCTCCACAATGTGACTTGCTGTCTTACATCTTTTCCCTTATTTCTAACAACTTCACACTGTTTGCAGCTACTACAGATGTGATGTTAGAAGGAGTGGTATAGTTTATACTGAGTTGTGTAAATGTAATTTAATGATGAATGAATGGGAGAGGGAAGAGAAAGCAGAAAAAGAGGTTTTTTTGCAGAAAGGGGCAGTAAGTAACAGCTTAGGATACACAAAAAGTAACTGGTCAGATTTTGGAGAGCTCAATAATACTAGTGGTTGATTCTGAACTTGAAAGTTTCTAATTAAGTGCTAAATTCCTAAAAGAGCTATCAGTGCAGTCATTGGTGGCAAAGATCCTATCCAGCTCTTAGGGATCTATGAGTTAGGCTGTAGACATAACTCAGCTGTAATCAACTCAGTTACATGAGTAACACTGAGACAAGACTCTGAAATGAACATTTCAGTGAAGGAAAAAGAAAAACCTCTTCACTAAATCAAAAGAGTAGAATCACCAAGGTTGGAAAAGACATACGAGATCATCCAGTCCAACTGTCCACCTATCACCAATAGTTCTCACTAAACCATGTCCCTCAACACAACATCTAAACGTTCCTTGAACACCTACAGGGTCGGTGACTCCACCACTTCCCTGGACAGCCCATTCCAGCGCCTGTCCGCTCTTTCAGAAAAGCAGTATTTCCTAACCTCCAGCCTGAATCTCCCCTGGCGCAACTTGAGGTCATTCCCTCTAGTCCTATCACTAGTTACATGAGAGAAGAGGTTGAAAAAAGTAAATCTACATTTTTCCAATCTGAATTTAGAACAAACACTAAGTTGGTTAAGTTAAAGGTGAATAACAGTGAACAACTATTTTGCAGCTCATTGACACAACAGAATTTACTGCTATATTCAGTCTTTAAGAAAATAAGATGAGCAGAATGATTAATGATATTTTGATCACAGAGAAACTGGTACTACACATAGTAAAAATATTATTGAATACTTTCATTTTTAGTAATTAATTTCTTTTTAAAAAGTAGCCTTAAATTCTGGGAAAATTACTTCTAAGTGAAGAAGTGATACAGCCTGACTAGGCAAATAATTATTCATAATTATGCAATCAGTAGATTAGATCTTCATAGTTGGCTCTACTTAGGTACAGTGAAGATCAAAAAATATCAGTCTAGTGAATGCATGCAACCCAGAATATTTTGGTAGTTTGGTTTCCTTCGGCAGTTCAGCAAAACTGCTTACTGCTTTTACTGATGATCAAATCAATACATTTCCTCCATGTTCATTTTTGTAATTATATTTAGTTTACCACAGACATTTCTGAAAATCACCCTATTGTATATAAAAATCACAGCAATTGGTACAAGGGTAATTTGATGCTTTTATCTTTCACATAAATCACCAGAGTGACTGCTCTTGCAAAGGCTATTCACTTAACTGTGTAGTAGCATTAATCCAGTTGATGCTGGATTCCATTTATCAATAGATTATACCATTTCAGACTACACAGATTTGTCCATCTCCAGACTTGCTGATGCCAATTCTTCTTTCTGAAAACTGACTGATAAATTTTGTGTAAACCATATAAGACACACATCACATCCCACTAAAAGACTCAGTGGACAACAGTATCCACGTTGACAGCTTACAAGTCATCAGTAGAATACAAAAGGAAAAATACACTTAAGGAAGCAGGGCTGAAGCATGACAGCTCTGGTTTGCACTTAAAGTTGTCAAAGAAAACACACACTTCCTATAGGAACTGACATGATGAGTGGTAACAGATTATTTCAGTCTGATGCTATTCTATCATACACATATCTTCAAGTTTGTTTATGTGCTATAGGGAGTCACCATGCTACATTTCAAGACTGTTTTCAACTGCTAAGAACTTTGTTGGTTTTCAGCTTTCCTAAAAGAAATCAGAAAACATTGCTATTATTCACAAATTTTAGTTCATACATGGGGAAAATAACGTTGTTCTCTAACGTCCAGAAACAAAAAATAATTACTTTAATCTGAGAAGGCCTAGTGCTATGGTGCATATATTTGTTGTACTGACAGTTTAAAAATGTTCCAGTTCACAGCTGTAGGTAGTTTGGCATCTTTTGGCATCTACATTCTTCAAGTCCAACAGTAGACGAAATACGCATTCTTTCTAGATAAAAAAAAGATAAGCACGCCACTTTCCACCTGTACAGTAGATGAACTAACTTTTTCTGACACTTCTTGTGACTTTTAAAATACCATCAATACATCAAATCCTGTATGTTTTGGTACTTAAGCAGCATATCACAGAACAGATAAGGAAAGGCAAAAAATCCCAGAGCAGTGGTATGACAAAGTTTTACTGGAATCATAGAATTTGAAGGATCAATCTCTGACAAGTTTGTCAGAGTACAAACACCAAAAAGCAGAGATAGATGGAATGAACTGGCACTCACTGAGCAGGAAGAGGAGAATCTACAGAGGTGCATTGAAAATATTTTTGGATTGTGAATTGATTACATTTTTCTGACTATTCACAACTACAACCAAAACAATGCTTTGTATAAGTAGTTCTATGAAAATAGAAGTAGCTCTAAAAAGTAATGTCCTAATTCTCTAGAGAGCTTCCAAATTTAATGAATACTTGGTAATTTTCACTGCAATGCCTATAAGATTCAGATGTAATTTGGAAATAATATTACCACTGTAAAAGTAATTAACAGAATCTGAATCATTCAGAAAATAGAGACATCTTTAAATGGTCTATTTGAAAATTAAGGTTTTTTTTATTAAAGAAAAGATTTCTTAAAGCACGCATTACAGAAAGCCTGAAACCTCGTGTTGCCTGAGGATCTAAAATATATGTTGAAAAATGAAGTGAATATCAACATTTATTTCTGTTCCTCACTCTGACTTCACATCTCCACAGTTTCACCTGGGATTATCTCAAACTGCTATGGGTGGCAGCTCTCACAGATTTTCAATGGTGCATATGTCACCTTTACCCCATCTCTCAGTCTTCACTGAGTAGAGAATTTCCTATAACACAAGATGCATCCTAGCATATAAGCACCAAAAGAAGCTGAAATACGGTTGCTAAAACATCTCCAGCTTTAGTACTTTCTAATTTTGGAGTGCTTGACTTGAAGGTTTGATATTCTTTTAACACCTCTAATGGACATAATAACCTATTTATGCTGTATTTCACAAAGACAAATATCCAAACATCCATCTGATACTAATTATCCACCAGAGTTTTGGAATATTTTGCATTATGCTGTACAGCAAATGACAAATAGGGCATTAGAGATGCCTTACATGATTAATGTAAGACATGTCTTGTTATGCTCCACTGTATCTATTCAAGAAACCATTAACATGAAAGTGAATGTAAGCACTCAGGTTGCACCATTTGCTAACTGAGCTATTTAAAATGACGTCAGACACAAGTAAGATCACCTGTAATCGTTCTTGACACTTAAATCAACACTATTTTCACTAAAATAAAAATTTTATTGATCACAAATTAGACTTATCACACAGTATCTAAAATAAGCTTCCTCTTCTGAAGTATGAATTCAATAATTTGATTGTTCAAAAGACCAACTGCTTGTGGACTGCTTACAGGAATGAGGCACCTCATGTTCCCAAATCACAGATTTTAAAAATCACACAGATCTTTGTACTGTTTGCCTAACATAGCATCATGAAATTTTATCCTCTTAGCTGCATAGTTAAAACCTGTGGTTTGGTTTCTCCCCTGTAGCTTATTTCATGCAATTCATATCCGGACTGAAGTAGAACTACTACAGGTATCATAGTCACACATCAAAAATATGATTCTTTTTACTGTATCATTCACACTTAACAGTAACTAGCATTAATCTACACTTACAGTGCAATTCAGGTGTCAAGAAATTTGCATATCTCCCTAAATATTGTAGAATTTAAGCACCATTACAGAGAGGTTGCATCTCACCTGTCTTCTCTCTATAGCACTATGAATACTTCAGAGTCAGAGCAGATCACATAACTACTCTAGGCAAGTAAGAAAAAAAATATTGAGCTGGAAAAAAGCTCACATCAAGTACTACTCAGGGATTCCTTCATGCTATGACCCTGTGATGTTTCAGAGCACATTATAAAATTTGTATCAATAAAGGGAGAAAAATTAAGTTTAAGAAGTCCTAGTGGTTCTACAATGATTAAAAACAAAAAAAAAAAAACACAACCCAGCATCCTACAATATCCTTACTAAAACATACATAGAGCACATAACTTCCTTGGTTTTACATCCTTTTTTTTTTTTTCCTGTGGTTTTTGTTTTTAATTTTTTATTTCAAGAACAAACACCCTATTCTATCCACTTGTGGTAAATCATTACATATCAAAGCATTCTGCTGGCATTTTATAGATATTATTTTCTATACGTTTGTTAAAACAAATTTAAGAAAATCCATTAGCATACATATGCTCCAATTAAAGGGATACATTGATAGTCACATACATGGGAATACAAAAAAAACAGCAAACACCGTATTTTTAATGCAATGCTTGAAAGGGAACAGTTCATTTCTAAACTAAGATAGAAAACATAGTTCAATATGTTTAATTCAAGTCATCTTAGTTCAAAATTTCATCTATGGATCAGGTTCTTGCTTAACAAAAGTTGAAGTCCAGTGATCTCCATCTGATGGGCACACTGCTGATAGGGTATAGGAAGAAACAATATTTAAGAATTCTCACTTTAAAGAAGCTATAAGACACTCTAAGAACACAGTTTCCAGGACAGTTTATGACAAGAACAGCAAGATTAAACCTGAGCTGCCTGGATTATCCCAAGACTTTTCAACAAATGTCTTGTTTTCAGGAGAATACAGAAATACCATTGCACACTGTTTCAAGATGCACAGTTCATAAATGTCGGCTGTACTCAATTTTGAAAGGGTCCTCAGGTACAAGTATTGAACTTCTAGAACTATGACTCATCTGCTTGTGACACCAGAGCAATTAATAGTAGTTCAAACCCTGAGCCAAATGGACAAATCTAGTATCGATTAGAATAAGACAGAAATAGTTTTAAATCCTTTCATGGCATTAGCTACCTGAAAAATGAATTTTCAGTTGATGTTATGAGTCTTATCAATAGAGGTCCATCACTAGAAAATAATTAGCAATGAGCTCTACAGTCACCTATCTTATCACGGGCTCAGTTTGTACTTGCGAAGATGTAGTATCTTTTTTATTACTTCCTGTCTTCAGGGCATGGCACATACAGTACGCTTCGTACTTGGGATTTTGAGTTTTGAGAAACTGCAACGCAAGAGGAACGCAAATATAGTAAACAGAAGCTTCACTATGAACAAATAAAACTGTATATAATGTTAAGCAATGTAAAAAAAGCAAAATTTGTGAAGTTCAAATTAACTATTTGCCTTTAGAGAATGGTTCTGCATTTCATTTCCCTTTTCTCCACTCATTTACAGAATAGAACATTCTTTTAAGGTGAAGTGTTTATTAATGTTTACTACAGAGGAAGTAATATTTACAAAGTATTCCAGCCCTTACATGATAACTGCCATGCTTACCCTATTAAGGAATAACTATTTTGTATTCAGAGCAGTCTTTTATATAATGTACAAAAAATATGAAATGTTGCCAAGGAATGAGCAGTAGGAGAAAGCAAAAATTGAATACTGAATACTTTTTCCTGAAGTAACAATTGCAATTTTAGATATAAATCAATTTTTATACTATCTTAAAAGAACCAAAAGAACACACACACACACACACAAAAAGATTGTATTTAAAAACTGTCCTATGTGAATAAGGGAGTTGAAATAAGATTGTATTTGTAATTATTTCTGAGTTTAATTCTAGTCATTTATCAGTCCAG
Organism: Aquila spilogaster; assembly: GCA_024606505.1. Lineage (NCBI taxonomy): Eukaryota > Metazoa > Chordata > Aves > Accipitriformes > Accipitridae > Aquila > Aquila spilogaster. Next base: position 49,960,938 of record JANHGO010000001.1, read on the forward strand.
CCATGTTACTTTAATGAAACTGTTTGTAGAGAGGATAGTAATATTTCTGAAAGCAACTGCAATAATGGAACAACATGTTCTAACTATCACAATAAGCATCACTAAATCTTGGCAAAAACTCTTCTGGATTAAATAACTATACTAACAAAGCTTTTTACCATGTTACTCTGCATAATATTACCCACGTAAAGAACAAACGTCTTTGTGCAAAATGTCTAATCACAGCTGTCATTTAGTAGCTCCAGTAATTTCTGGAAAGCATCAAATATACCACTTAATGGCAATAATTAAAAATTACTGATTCCCTTAACAATGATCATTAAGAAAAGCAGTGCAAATATTATTAAAAATATCAACATTATTGTATAGAATAAACTTTCACCAACTCATAGCAGGAGATGTTGACTGCAAAGCATAATGGAAAATCTTTACAAATTTAGTAATGGATACAGCCTTCCTCCATAGCTTTTGTAGTCTCCAGAGATAAACAGTCTAGAAATATGAAATTCTTTAGAGGAAATAAAAACACAAGTTTTCTAACCTTGGCTTATGAATTATGTTGCTCATTAATTGCTTCTTCTACTGTACTTTGTTGTCACAGGTGGTCTTTCTGTATTCTTACTCTATAACTTGAAATATTGTTGTCAAAACAGTATTTGTGGAAAAAAATTAAGAATGGAGAAAAGACTGCCCTTGAATAAGTGGAGCATTTTGATTTTTTCAGATCCCTAAGCACAGTTCAAGGTTCAAGGAATTGAACCACCCTTTATCTAAAATAAAGATAAAATACTGAGCATCTTCTAAGGCTCACGACTCTATCCTACAGTCTACCTACTCAATTTATTTCAGAGTCGCACTTCCTGAGACTCTTCATCCTGTGCAGGAGCTCCTGTGGGACTGACTTATTAAGGCTATAACAGAGTTGGCATTACAGTTACATCCAATCACTAATGAGGAGCTGAGTGAGCTCTGTAAGTGTGTAAGTCTAAAACTTAAGTGACATTGAAAAACAGAAACTTACCGAAATGTAACAAATAATTCAGTTCTATTCCTGGAAAACAAAATATCTATCTATATCTCCTTGTTTGACTATGCAATTTTCTCCCGAAGAAAAATAAAAGATTTAGCATTCCTTCTCAGAAGGACTTCTAATACTTTTGACTTAAAAGGACTCTGTGTATTTCCCTCAATAGGATAGGGTCTTCCGTCAAAATACTATTTCTAGATTACATAAATTAAATATATACTTACACCACTAAAAAGTGACAAGAGGATTAAATACATATGAAGTCACAGAGCAAAATTAAGCTTGTAGTTAACTACATTTCAGTGAATGAAGTAACAACACAAATCTACATTTCCTTTTCATTATTATTATTAAAAATTTCCTTGTTTTTCTCTTAAGAATGATCACGCTAAGAACTTACACAGTAGTAGTTACACTGACAAGGAGCTTTATTTTAAATGAGTGCTACAAGTCACTTATGATTTGTTTAATTAAGCCCTCCTTAATAAGACAGCACACAAGCCACGATTCTCAAAATCAGTCAGTGAACTCTGAATAAACTTCCTTGTGTCATTATCCTCTAAGCACAGTGCAAGAATATTATCAGCTAATATTAAGAACAAATTATGTTTAAAAGATACAGAATAATACAAATTCATTCAGTATAAAATGACTTTAATCACTCCAACAAAAAGATAATTTCATCCTTGTCTCGTACCATCATCCATGCCTCTTCAGACTTCTCTTCCAGATATAGAATTTAACAACACAAATACTTAAAGAATAAAACAAAATTGAAATACTGCATCTATTGTTTCATATACACATACATTGCTTTTAGATTAACTTACATTCCTTCAGTAGTTCCAATGTTTATCACATTTTTCAAATATTAAGAGAACCATTTCATGTTTTTATGCCATCACTTACACTGTGCTGCAGATTATAAAGACCTTACTTAAATCTTTATTATTTTCTTCCAACTGTGAACTATTTTGACTTATACAATGCAACCTAATGGCATTAAAAATGAAACAGTTCCATCTCAGTAGAAAAAAATACTTTAATATTTCATAACAAGACAAGTAATTGAAAAGAAGCAACACACTAATGCTTCGACAAAATATTTTTACTTGCAAGGAAATAAAAATAAGATAAAAATAATTGTTTAAAAAATTTCTTCTGGAAATCTAGTTTAATAAAACTGTTTTATCTCTTGGTTTCATGATGTATTCCATATACATAAAAAGCTTGCAGTGATGTATAGAAATGTTATATATATATGCTAATATATAGCACATGGTGTAAGACAAAGGAGCAAAGGACAGGAACTCAAAGATAGCTGAGGGAAGTCAGGAGTGGAGGGGAGTTATGAAACAGTAATAAGAAATACATTTATATATGTGTAAGTTAAGAATAAAAAGATATCAGTTTTTACCCATCAGCATGGACTTAGGAAAGCTTGTGTTTCCCCCTAGCACTTAAGTATATACTTAAAGTCAGACTCACATTTATGTAGTTTACTAGAAGAAGGCAAAGGAAACTTGAAAGCAATTTTTGAGAAGTTAAAACTGAAAGCCAACTGAAACCCTATTGCAAAACTGACTGTATTCTGTTAGATTTGTATTTCATGATCGTCATGGAAACTGACTGATATCCCATGAATCTGTATCACTTGTGCCAACACCATAGGGATTCACTGGTACTTCAGGATGTCTAACATGACACCAGATGTCTAAATTCAGAATTCTGACATCACCTGACTTTCTTGTTTCACAGATATCTTACAAAAAAATCACCCAAGCCTGCAGAATCATGCCTTCCTGCTGGGATAAGTTAACAGTACATATCTCACCAGAAGACAACAGATTTTTACAGCTGTAGCTATAAACCACTGAAGCACAAGTAAGCACAACTTACAGCAAGGATGCTTCAATGGAGGCAAGCTTCTCTACCCTGAGGCCAGGTTGAGCCATGATAGGAATTAAAGGCAGGAGAACCACAATGATATAGTGAAACTGTGCCATGCACGTCCCTCTGGGGATACACAGCGAACTTATCTTCTATCTTTGCTGACTGTCAGCTGATGCCTGTCTATACCTGTGATGCAGCTTGCCAGAATCAGGATGGCACATGAAAGCCAGAAAGATGCTATGTGCTTTCTGTGAATAGCCCATGGGGGCTTATCCCTGCAGAGAACAATATGCTAGCTGGTAGCAAAAAGTGAAGAGATAGGAACAAGGCATGTCAGTGACTACATCCACTACGCGCACACTCTGTAACCAGGAGTACCCCCTTAGCCTCTACTTGTAATGAATTCTAAACTTCTTCCAACTCTCAAAACCACCTTTTCCAAACAGGATTTTCTCTCGCATTTATAAAATCTTGTTGTAGACAATTGATATTGATACTTTAAGTGTGCTACTGAAGCAGAATTGTATTAATCAGCTTTCCGAAATGAATTTATAAACTGATAAGTTGTTCCTCTGCTCAAGAAATTTTACCATGATACACAGTTCAGACCCTGTGAGAATATTCAAATAAAGTCCCATCTTCACAGACATGAGAAAATAAGCTTTCATTCCTGGAACTGTGAAGCATTATAGCTAAACAATGGTATTTGTTCTAAGGTTAAACCCTTAGGGATACAGCGCTATAAAAATTAGCTTTCATTACAAGTACTTCTTACCATGGCATCAGTGTGTCTATTCTCAAAAGCAGGATGCAAATTAGAATTAACCTCAAGATACTCTGTCTCTTGCATAGACACAAATACATACATAGAGAAAAAACATCTACATATTACAATAAATTTCCAGATTAAAATAAATTTAGGGTGAACTGGTGACTTTTGAGTGCCTCATAATAGCAACGTCACATTATTCTTCATGTTATTTACAGCTAGTTCTGATGATTTATCCAGGAGGTACAATTATTTCAGGTGCTGCCCTTCTCTCAAAAGAGCTTTCTAAAAGGAAATCCACGGAGAGTATCAGTAACTTTTTTTCTTCATGTGATTCTTTATTACTCAGCACAGCTTTTCAATATTCATGAAATTACAGAAGTTTTACTGCACGAAATCTGCCTATAATATGAATGCCAGAAAAGTATCTTTATAAGATGAGTATATATAAGGTATTTTTCTGAACACAGAATAGCAGAGCTATAGCAATTCTTGAACAGAGAGATAGCTACAAATCAAAACAGTGTTAGAAATACAAAATTGAGGAGGTAGGGAAAAGATAAGAGTACAAAACAGCAATAATACTAACAGATCCAAGTTTCAGACCTGTAGAATAAATATTAAGAAAATATCACTTTTAAAGAACCTTGTCTGGAAAACTTGTTTTAAATAGTTTAGGGAAACAAGTTTACTGAACAGCTGTTTAGACAACTGTGGTAAAATATTTTCTAACATTTGGATGAGTGTACTGAAACTGCTCTGGAGATGGACAGTAGGTATTCATCACTTCTTTCAAGTGTTATCTTGACAACTGTGTGTCTTTCTTTCAAAGAAAAATGCTGCTCAAGTAAATTTTCTTCTGTTTTCTAATAAAATATTTTATGTAATCAATCAAACGTTATTCAACGGTATCAGTATAGGTTTATGAATCTTTTGTGATGATTATTATCTGCTTTTCTTCCTTGAAGGGGAAAAGGCAATTTTTGAGTCGGTGGGATAAATGGAACAATTTAAAAATGAGTATGACTTCTACAGTTCCCAGATTACAAGTGACTGATGCAAGCAGTAAGGACTGCAAGAGAAAATAACAGCAAAAAGCTCTTGAAATTGGCACAAATATAACTCAAAAGGCAGCTTGCTCACAAAATATGATCCAAGTAAGTTCATCCACAATGTTTCTATGCCCCTGTGCAATGTTCAAAATGGATATGAATGCAAAGTAATGCCATATTGGTTTTGTTTCCGTATGCTACTTCCTCACCAACTGACAGAAACAGTTCTGGACAGAGAAAGCTTTTAATCTATAATCCTCTCACATGCAGCAAATTATAAATCATCAAAACAAAGCAATTCAGGATGTAGTTCATCCCTGTTTTTGGACTTTCACACAGAACAGATTTTTTAATGGTTCTGCTCAGATAAAACAAAATCCTACACTTGCCAAAGCTTTTCAATCTTAGAATGTGATCTGAACAAACAATTTTCACATAAGAATTTTGAGTCTTTCGTGAAAGTACAAGTGCATTTGGAGGAAGACTTTAAGACCTGGTTTTAAGGAAGTGCAGTAATTTACCTTTGAAATAAACCATTTAAAAGGAGAGCAATGCCAACTTTTTAACCTCCTCCAGCAGAAGTAATTGCTGTAAATGAAAGTACATTAATGGAAAGAGAATAGAATTTGCAAAGACTCAAATGGAAAGCAGCATAGTGATTTTGAACTATGAACATGATAAAGAAAATACAAGTAATTTTTTTTTTGAATAAGAATTAAACTACATAAAGAAAAAAGAATAAGGTTTACAAACCTCTGAACATCAAACCATGATGTTGGACATAGTATAGTACCTTTCTATTTATAAAACAGCAGAAAGAAATATCTGAAATGTGTCATAGTTTATATATAACTATCTACTGTTGATATTCTAAAGCCTTTCTAAATAGCCATAGTATTGGTTTGTGTCATCATCATCTTGTTTGTGCAACGTTCTCCAATGTTTAGGATAACTATAATTGCCAAAGGTGCTTGATTTTCATTCACCTAATCAGGTATTAATCACAGTGGCACTTTAATTTATGATAACAAATCTCTAAATCTATAAAGAACAGATGAAAAAAATCACATAAACAGAGAATAAATGAGAAATACTGGCACAATAATCCAGGCAAGCAAACATACACTACAATCACACTGAATGTTAATGAATATCGACTTCAGCATCCTGGCTCTCTGATTTCTTAATGTTTACATTAAGGCAAAAGCACAACAGTACAACTGAAATTCTTGCTCCATTTCATATACAACTAAATAATTCTTCTCAAGTTAAGTAAAATCAAGTAATTTGGAACTAAACTCAGAAGTTCTTATGTTTTTGAGTATCCATTCTCATCATTTGTTTCATTTAACATCACTATGTCAGTAGAGTTAAACTGTGGAGGACTGAGTCATTTTTAAATAGGGAAACATTGTTAACGTGTGCAGTGTAAACTAAACTGAATGAAACTACATTATTCCTTTAAGGTTTAAGTTACTCAACCTATTACACATCACGTATATTCATTAACACTGCTGATCAAAAGTAATCTACTCAATATTTGAGTGATAACAAAAAAATGACAGAATAGTAATATACTCTGTGTTAAATGCCATACTTTGAATAAAATAACAAAACAATTAAGGTATAGAAATGCTTTTATTGAATAGAAGTTTTGCAATAGCTAGTGAGCTGTGACTCCAGAAAGATTTTGTATCCCTTCGCAAAGCTGGCAAAAACAATTACTGAGATCCCAATTTCAAGAGAACACCTTTTTCTACCCCCCCAAAAAATTCCACTGGACAAGGAGGAAATGGGAGGAGGGAGAGACAAAAGGACAGATTTACATACTAATGCTACAAATTTCAGAATTCCATGTACATTTATAGGGAATGCAAACAAAAAAAAAAGACAGGCCAATGCACGCTAGTACGAAAGGATAGTAACAGCAAGAAACAGACATAGAAAATGAGTTTTTTGGAATAAAGTGTAGCTTCAATAACAATTTGACAAATTCTGACCATTAAGTAATGCCAAGATTTTTTGTAGTGGCATCAGATAAATAAAGCAACAGTATTTTCTAAAATACAAATGTTTATGTTTTTTTAATATTAAAATGATTTTATTCTATCTCCAAACTTTATTTATCATCAGTATGCTACAAAACTAATTGACTTGGTTTTGAGTAATGTCAAAATTGCCTTAGATATATTTCAGTTTCTATAAGAGAAAGAGGCAGTCTCTGTGCCAAAGAACATATTATGGAAAGAGATATGCAGCAGAGCAATACCTCTGGCAGGAAAAGCAAGAACAGTGGTCTGTATAGAGATCTACTCAAATAATAACGTTTGTTATCAACTTATAAATATTAGAGAGAAGCTGTCCAAGTTGGAGTTTAAAAGAAGCCTGTTATTTGGGCAGAGGAATGATGACTTTCTTATTAACAACTAGATTTAAAAGTGCCGTTCAAATAGTTGGAGTATGAATGTCTATACATATCACTAAAGAGAATAAAAATGTAGAACAATAAATCTTATTGCCTGATATGTGTTTTTTTCTTAAATTTGTGTAATTAATTAGTCATATCCATTGCAGCCATTACACTAAGAATATGATTGCCCCTCATAGTTCTTGACTATTGCAGAGTAGGAAACTTGGGTCAACTACCTAACTACAATAAATAGTCCCTTTTGTCTCTTGTAAATAGACATTTTGTTCAGGCAAGTTTCTCTTGGCTAAATGATAACAACAATAAAAAACAGTAATGAGGCAAATTGTTGAGATGCTGAAATTATCACAAAAAACAGTTCTCTTAGACCTACTCCAGGCAAAACTCACTACTCCACTGCATTGAAAGAAACAAGTGAAATCAAGGTGGTAAAAACTACACAGCAGTAGTCATTGTAATTCTAAAATCTGACTTCGAAGAATCAATGTATTAAGAATAAATGTGTGAAATTCCTTTTCAAAGCTTGATATTAAGAATGTAATTTTACAGCTTTATACTGAAAACAAATAGAATGTTCACCTGTTTCCAGGAATCTCACTGGAGTGGAAAAACAATGAAATTTCCTTGAAATTACAGAAATCACATAGCAGATGACATGTCATGAAAACATAGTCAAAGTGAACTCTTTGTAAGTTACTTTGACAATAGCTTTATTTTTAATTGGCAATGGTGAGCAAACAAGAAAATAACCTGATGTTTTTCTACAGAAAAAAAGACAAACTCAGACTCATCCATTCTCACAAATTTGGATACGTTAAGCTACACAAGGAACTGCAATCTAGAGGGCAAGTCTGCAATTCAATAAAGTTCAGAAGCCCATACAAAAATTGCTGAGGTATCTCTTAAATATGTAACAAGTTTAACTGAACCTTGAAAAGCTTCACATAAAATTGATGCTAACTGACATATCAAGGATGTTTTTCTGCTCCACTTTGACAAATAAGATTGAAGAAACATCAGAAAGCAGCTGGAAACTGGTAGCTGATAACAGGAGAGAACAGATGAGAACAGTTTTTAAATACAAAAAAGTGTTTTAAAACTTTCATTTGAAACTAAATAATAGTAAAACAAAATGAATTACTGAAATAAAATTAGACCTGTGCAGTCTTAACAGGAAACTGAAGAAAGCATGACAGAAAGACAAAAAAAATAGTTCAGATGGAAAAAGTAAAGTTCAGCTGTCACATTCAGGAAGCTACGATGCAAGGCTTCAGAGAAATGCAGAAAATAGCTGCAGAGTTTTGTTGTTTCTTTTTTCCTGCTTTTTTGTTTTGTTTTTACACACTTAAAATCTGGAGATGGCTGAAGATTGTAATGGTGGAAGGACAGTTGTTTGGAAAGTAATTGTTTCAATAATAGATTTTCTTTAATGGCTTCTATGGTATTTCTGTAAACTTGAACTTTATTTGTGGGTTACATCAAATACTCAGCAGTTTCATACAGTGAGTATCTGCTCTTACTGTTTTCTCATCTCATACAGTCACATACATTGAAAGTATTGCATTTTTTTTTTCTAGAAGTTTATTTTTATAAAGAAATTTTTTTTCAATTATTGTTTAAATTGTAGTTAGACTTAGTTTACTAAGTAAAATAATTAAATTAGCTTAAACTATGTAGGACTAAAAGTTCACCAAATCAGAGAATTGCAGGGGGTGGAAGAGACCTCAAGAGTTCATTGAGTTCAACCCTCCTGCTAAAGCAAGTTCCCTATAGTAGGTTGCAAGTTTGCTCTTTTATCCAAACTACAGCACTACAGTCAGGATGGGTGGAAAATCAGGTCATTACAATACTAGTGTATGGCATTTTGCTCGTGCTGTGGCAGGCCCTGTGCTGCCTAACAACTCATTAATGATCTGGAGGAACAGCAGAGTGCCTGATCCGAAGGCTTGCAACCGAACCAGCCTAGCTTGAGGGTACAGCAGCCTTGCAGAGGAATCTATACATGCTACAATGAAGGGCCAACTGCAACATTACAGATTACAAAACTTTTCCATAGAATATTCTGAACCATTCTGAGCCATACAATTTTTTGCCATGATCTGATTTCGTGACCCTCCAGACTTACCTGATGCACAAAGGACAACATTTTCCCTTAAAACTCACGTACACAGAACTTTGCTTTTCTAACATGATTCTTTGTATAGAATGTATAAATCTTCAGAGTCAATAAGCATGGATGCATGAGAGAAAAAAAACACCCTAATTTATAATATGACATCAACGCATTTGCTTTTCAAATCATGTTGGACTGCACTGTATGATGTAATACACAATAGGTAGTTACTTTTTTCCCCCAATTGATTAAATTTCACTTGATAGTCTATATAAATCTGTACCGACGTTCAAACCACAAGGAAAATAAACTTAGCACTTAATTTCCTTGAAAGAAAGAAGTCCTATTTGTCCCTCTTGTTCTTGCTATCAACACACAATAATGAGGATTCCAATAGCAGGTAGTCTGTTGTACTTGTATTTTAAGAGATATCACTCATACAGCAATACTTCAGAGTGATTTAAATCAAGCTACAAACACAAACAATAAAGAACTTGTTATTTTTCCACAATACTCCTTTGCTATATGCATTACAAGAATAACATAATGCATTTTAATTATGAGGAAATACAGGCACAGTGTAGGAAATTGTATTTAAAGAAGGAAGGGAAAAGATGATAATGATGGACTTGTTCAGGAAATCTACTTCATATGTAGTTCTACTCAACTCTGCTTTATCTTTCTCCTTTTGGCTGTACACTCTAGCACATTCTGCATCTTTGATAGTTCCCAATGACCTCCGGCAGTTTTGAATTGCTCAAGTTGCAAACATACCGAAACGAATTTGTTTTCCTTACGTTTCCAAAGCTCCTATGCTTGTATGCTAATTAGAAATAAAATGCTTGACCCATAGAGGAATCGGCAGGAAACCTGAAATGAAGGCATTATCCAACATTTCATGCTCCTTAGTGATGCCATTTTAAATATTTTAGACAGTCTATAAATAATTAAAACCTCACCACAGCAAATTATGTCCTATTATGCAAATAAATAGCCTCCTCCCTGGTTTCATTA
>JANHGO010000001.1:49971333-50083864 GCA_024606505.1 Aquila spilogaster
AATTAAACCAGTCTTAAAGGGAACTTGTTACCTTTCTGTGTCACATCCAAAAGCAGAAACTCCCAAAACCTTTGTACTAGCACAGGCATATTAAAATGAGCTAGCAGTATGAATCTACATGCATACATATTCAAGGCACCTATGCTCATCCTTTAGAAATGGATTACTGTCTAAAATTATTTTAAGTTAATGAAGCTGTATAAAGTCCACATTATCTTCCCCATTGAATAGCATTAAAAATAGCAATAATTTCATAGCATTGATTTTAAGTTGCAAATATACATTCACTAATTCTGAAATGAAATCTTGTTCTATACCACAACACTGTAGAACTTCAGAATTCATTTTATTGGTTCTCCAGTTTAACTGCAACCACTTTTCATTTTCACACATATATATATATGTATATACATATGTGTGTTTATGGGTGGATGGACATGTATGTGCTGGTTTCAACTTTAAGAGATTTGCTTTTACATAATGACTCAAAACAAAAGAAAGAAACTGAGAGTTCTATATAAATAAATGATAAATTTATTCAAAAAGCCAGAAGCAGTTTGACAGACTAGATATTCCGTAACTATATTATTTTCATAGCAAATGCCAAATAGACATCTGGATACAACATGTTCTTGAAGGCACTCATTTATGAATAAATAGATGACAATTTCAAGAAGACAGAGCATAATATTTTCTGAAGCACCTAACTGGCTTGCATACCACTGGCCCTAGACTCAGATGTACTGCAACCTGGAGCCAGTTATTGGTGCATGTCTGCATGCTAGAGCAGAAACTGTGGCCACTTATGTACTACCTTGAAAAGTAATCTATATGCAACTTTTTGCCTTCAGTGAGAAGTTAAGTTGCTCAGAGCTTCTGCCTGATGTTGAAGCTGCCAAGTGTTGCTAAAGGTATGGTGGCTTTTGAGAAAAATAGCATACAGGTTTAAGTAACAAAAGTAAGGTACCAGGCAGAAGGCACAACACAGGGGATACAGATGGTGAGGAGAGAAACTGAGGGTGTGTGACTGGCATATACCCTTTGAGTACACCCTAGGTGCACACATATTTTGGAAATAAATATGTTCCGATTACAGCATGAAAAACAAAAACTGAGAACAAGTTTTGCTCAGATACCTCAGACTTTATTCAGAAAACAATGTTATGCAGAAATCATAGAAGTTAAAGAAGTTTCAACCAAAGCTGAGTCTAGGTATCAGAGACAGACAGCTTATCCAGCATGCGAGAAAGCTTAAGTCTATGCACTAATGACAAAGGGATGCCTTTAAACTAGAAGCCTAAACTAAAGCCACAAAATGAAACTATTTTTCATAATATAACTCATCATCTTATGTCTTATCTTTTCTCCTATTCTTAATCATGTCATGCTACTGTTTGTAGCTACTGTTGATGCAATATAAGAAAAAGCAGCATAGTTTAGATTTTGCTATGTAGATGTAATTTAACAGCTACACAATGAGAGAAAGGGGACAGAAGGATTTTTTGTCAGAAAGTGGCAATAAATAATGGTTTAGGATATACAAAAAATACTTGGTCAGATTTTGGAGTGCTCAGTAGTAGTAGTTGATTCTGAACTTGGAAATTACTGATTTAGTGCTAAATTCCTAAAAGGGCTATCAGTGTAGTCACTGGCTGCAGAATTTCTATCTGGTTCCAAATCTTTGCGTACTCGTATGGAATACTGTAACTCATACACTCCAGCCATGGATGTAACTCAGCTTTAATGAACTGAGTTACACAAGTATAAGATTTGAAAAAATGTTGGGTAAGTGAGGTCCTGCTGGCTAAGCTGGCTGTATTTAACTTCATCTCTGTCTAGGATCATACAATCCACATGTACCAGGAACTTGCTTTTACATTTATCACGATATATAGATTCCTGTGAATGGGTTCATTTTTGAAATGTAAATAGATGAGCAAAAAGCTGCCCTAACAGTGACTTTGGTCATAACAGCATCCATAATGAGGCAAGACTCTCTAAAATTAAAATCTCATGAAGGAAGAACTCTTAAAACAAAACTAAACCTACAATTTTTTTTTTCCCATTCTTAATGTAGAACAAACACTGTGTTCTTAATTTAAAGGTGAGCTACAGTGCATAATTATTATATAGCGCACTGAGATTACAAAAATTATTGCTATATTCAAACTTTTTAAGAAAACAAAGTAAGCAGAATGATGAATGATATTCTGATTACAGAGATAAATATGCTGAGAAACTGGTCTTATGCATATTAAATATTGTATTGGAATGCTTTCATTTTTAGTAACTAAATTCTTCATAAGAACTAGCCTAACTTCTGGGTAAATTACTTCTAAAGTAAGAAAGGAGATATAGTTTGAATAGGTAAGTAGTACTTCATTTATGTAATCAGCAGATTAGATCTTCAATGCTGGCTCAACCTAGATACACTTAAGATCAAAAAATACCACTCTGGTAAATACACATGAACTGGCACACTTTGTTTCTTTTGGTGGATGACCAAAACTGTGCATTGCTTTTCCTCATGATAACCAATGTGTCATCTGTGTCATACATTATATCCATATTCAGTTTTATAATTATACTTAGTTTATCATAGACATTCCTGAAAATCAGCCCATTGTATAGTTGCAAAGACTGGAACAAGGGCAGTTTGAAGCTTACGTTCTGATGAATGTCAATGCTTTTGTCTGTCACATAAATCACCAGCTTAACCACTCTTACAAAGGCAGTTCACTTTTAACTGTGTTTTATCATTAATCCAGTTGGTGCTCTAATTAGATTAACCTGTACTAGGTTTATGAGTAAATTATCCCTTGCCAGAGTCAAGTGCTCTGTCCACCTCCAGCCTTGTAGATGCCTGCACCATTTCCTGAAAACTGATAAGCTGTTTTTGTGACTGACGAGTTCTATGGAGACCATATAAGCCACACATCACACATCCCAGTGGTCATCAGCACCACAGATTGGCAGCTGAGAAATCATCTGTAGAAAATGTACAGAAAAATATACTTTAAGGAAGCAAGAATGAAACAAGCTAGTTTCAGTTTGCATTTAGAGTGGGCAAAGAAAATGCATATTTCCTATAGGAACTGAGATGATGAGTGGTAACTGAAAATATTTTAATCTGATCCTACATATACCCATAATTGAAAATTTGTGTGCTTTAGGAAGTCACCATTCTACATGTAAAGCTCCATCTTCAACTGCTTAGAACTTTTTTGGTTTTCAGCTTTTCTGAAAGAAATTAGAAAAGGCTGGCATTGTTCACAAAATTCAGTTCATGTGCTAGTCAGCAGCTGCAGTTAGCCTGATGGCCACATTCTTACATTCTTCAATGATCTTGTCCATAACAAAGACAGTCAAAGTCTCTACAGATCCCACTGTGGGTGAAATACAGACTCTTTCTTAATGAAAGAGCTAAGCATGCTAGTTTCTACATGTGCAAGGGATAGTCTAGCTTTTTCTGACATTTCTTCTTGGGACTTAAAATGGCACTGGACTCACGGATCAAAAACAGAAACATAAAAATCCTGTATGTTCTGGCAACTAAGCAGCATGTTAGAAAACTGATAAGGAAAGGGAAAAAAATACGAGGGCACTGGGGGTGTGGATGACAAAGCTTTGCTAGAATCACAGGACTTGAAGGATCTCTGAAATGACAGGCAGAGTACAAAAGCCAAAAAGCAGAAGTGGATGGAAAGAACAGGTACTGAGGAGGGAAAGAGTAGAACCTGAGAAGATGCACTGAAAGGATTTTTGGATTGTGAATTTAGATTTTCTCAGTATTTACAACTGCAACTAAAATTGTGCTTTGAATATAAAGTGCTATAAAAATATGAATAGCTGAAAAAATAATGTCCTAATCCTCTAAAGATGAACTTCCAAAGTGAGTGGACACTTGGTTATTTTCACTGCAATGCTTCTAAACTTCATATGTGATTTTGGAAATCACATTTGGAAATATTACCATTGTAAAATAATTAATAGAATCTGAATCATTCAGGTTCTGTGATAGAGGCATCTTAAAATGGTCTGTTTGAAAATTATTTTTTATTCAAGAAAGGATCTTCTAAAGTGTGCATTACATGAAACCTGAAATCTTACATTCCCTGAGGAGCTAAAAGATAAATGTTGAAAAATGATGTGAACATACATGTTTATTTCTGTCCCTCACTAGTATTTCACACCTCTGTAGCTGAGGCACTGTTTCTGACATTATCTTTAACGACTGCTGGAGTTATTCAAGCTAGTCTGTTTTCTTCAGCACTGAAATGCTCAGTCACAGCCTCAGTTGCTGAGATGACCTCAGACTGCTATGGGTAGCAGCTCTCACTAGACTTTCAGTAGTCTGTATGTCTCCCCACCAGCCCCCACTCTTCACTAAGTAGAGAATTTCCTATAGTAATAGATGCTTCCTAGCAAAGAAGCACAGAAAGAAGCTGAACTACAGTTTCTAAAACAGCTCCAGTTTTCGTATTTTCTAATTGTGGAGTGTGTGACTTAAGGGTTTGATTTTCTTTTTTTTTTTTTTTTTTGGATGCAATAACCTATTTATGCCATAAAGACCAAAACATTATCTATAAATTATCCATCAGAGTTTTGTAATGATTTGCATTATGTTACACAGCAAATGATAAATATGGCACTACAAATGACTTACATGATTAATGCACAGTATGTCTTGATACTGTAGCTTTTCAAGAAACCACAAAAGTGAACCTAAATGTGAAGTCGGCACATTTGGCTAAGTAAACTATTTTAAAATATATTTGTGACACACAAATAAGAACCCTTGTAATAGTTTTGGACACATTACAATCATCGATTTTTTTTTATTAAAATAACAATTTTATTCACCATAAATTATATGCTTATCACACAGTATCTGAAATAATGCTCCTGTTTGGAAGTGTGTATTCAGTTCAGTTCTAAAGATTTCCTGCTTTCCTGCTGTAAGAATGGACTTTATATGTCAAAATCTTAGATTTCAAAACCATACACAAATTTTTACTCTGTATGACAATGCAGTAGCACGAAAATTGATACTCTTAACTGGGATGTAAAAAATTGTGCTTTGATTTCTCCCACGTAACTTCTTGCAGGTATCTGGACTGAAGTTGAGTTACCACAACTGTCATAGCCATGCATCAGGAATATGATTCTTTTCATTTTAGCATCTATAGTTTATAAATACTAGCATTAATATACACTTTCAGAGCAATGCAGTTGTTAAGGCATTTGTACAACACCATAGGCATTATAGAAATTAAGCACCATTAAGCAGTTGTCTGATCTTTTAGTTCTTGCCTGAGTTTTCTTCATAGCACTACAAATGGTTTAGAGTAGAACAGAACAGATCTGGAATAACTACTTCATGTGAGTCAGACAAAAAAACAGCTTGAGCTGGAATAAAACATATGATAAAAATAAAAGGACTGAAGATCCTGTGATATTTTATAACATGTTTTAGAAGTTGTATCAAAAGTTGTATCAATGAAGGAAAGAAAATTAAGGTTAATTGCCTCAGTGGTTCTCTAATGACTACAAACCACATAATATCCTTGCTAAAATATACACCGCACATGATTTTTTTTTTAATTTTTGAATTTCAGGGTAGATAAATATTATTCTTTGTCTGCCTGTAGTAGATCATTATATATTGTAGCATTCTACTGGCATTTTATAGCCAGTATTTTTCTAAAAGTCTGTTAAAAAATGAACAATCATAAGAAAATTCATTAGAGTGCTATGTTCTGATTGACGTGGTTAAAGGGATATAGTGGTAAAGTCACCTACATGTCAATGCAAAACCCAGCAACCACCATATTTTTTATGCAATCTCCCATTCACACTTAAAACAGAATGTTTCATTTCTAAGCAAAGAAAGAAAATGTAGTTCAGTATTTTTAATTCAAGTCATATTCTCTGTTCAAAATTTAATCTACAGATAAGGTTCACGCTTAATAAAAGCTGAAGTCTAGTGATCTCTTTCCAGTAGATAAAATGCAACACAGGGTACAGGAAAAAAATAATTTTTAATACCCTGCTCAAAGTGAGAATTCTAAGATAGTTTCCAAGACAGTTTATGACAGTTTCAAAAGACTGGCAAGATTAAACCTGAGCTGTTCAAATTATCCCAAGGCTCTTGAGCAAATTTCTGTGTTTTCCAGGGGAATACAGAAACTCCACGGCACGAGTCATGACTGTCAACTGTATTCAATTTTGAGGGAGTCCTCAAGTATAAGCACTGAACTGCTGACTTTTGAGAACTGGATTATCTGCATGTGATACCAGAGCAACTAATGGTAGCCCAAATCATATGCCAGACACAAAAAATACTGAAGAAAAGTCATATATAATAAAGTCCTGGTCCCTCCACACTAGTGAGCATTTCCAGCTCTTTTACAAAAACATTTCAACTCTTTCAGAGCATTAGCTACCTGAACAAATGAACGACCAGTGAGATGTTATGAGTTTTACCAATAGCTGCCCATGACTGAGAAAATGATTACCAGTGAGCTCTACAGTCATCTCATCATTGGCGCAGTTTGTACCAGTTAAGATTTAATATATACTATTATTTTTTTATTACTTCCTGTCTTCACGGCACATACAGTGCACTTGATACTTGGGATTTTGATTTCTGAGAAACTGCAATGCAACAGGAGAGCAACTAGAATCAACAGAAGCTTCACTATGAACAAATAAAACCATATATAAAGTAATGTAAAAAAGCAAATTCTGTACAGTTCAAATTCATTAACTAATTTTGGAGGATGGTTTTGCATTTAATTTTCCTGTTTCTCTGTTCTTTATTTGTAAAATAGACTATCCCTTAGCCTCATATATCATGTGTTTATTAATGTTTATGTTTATTACAAAGCTATTAATGTTCGTGAAGTACTCCAGCATTGCATGACAACTGCCACACTTATCCTATTAAGGAATTAACCATTTTGTATTCAGAGCAGTCTTTACTTAATGTACAAGAAATGTGACATGCTGACACAGAGTAAGCAATGAAGGAAAGCAAAAACTGAATAATGAATACTCTTCCTTAAGTAAACAATGTAATTTTATACATAAATGAAGTTGTGTACTTGTTTAAAAAAAAAACTGTTTCAGATTATGTTAACATTAAAAAAGCTTTGTGTCATGTTACCCAACTGCACAATATTGCCCGTGTAAGGAATTAATGTCTTTAGAAATGTTCATGTGAATTGTATAATCAAGGCTGTCATTTAATAACTCCAGTAACTTCTTAGAATAGTTAGAGAGTAGAAAGTATCTAAAATTTCACATAATGGCAAGCATTAATAAATTCTGATTTTCTTCACAGTTATCATTAAAAGGAGTAGCATCAGTATTACTAAAAACATCAGCATTAATTACACAAAATGAATTTTCTAAAACTTGTACGGGGAGTGGTCTCCTGCAAAGCCTAAAGGAAAAGCTGTTCTAACTTTTGGAATGGAGACAGATTTCTCTCTTGCATAGCTGTTGTAGTCTCCTGAGATAAATGGCCTAGAAACGTGGAATTCTTCAGGGGAAAGAGCAGAAAAACAATTTTTCTTACCTCAGCTCATGAATTATAATGCTGCCCATTCATTGCTTCTCATACCGTAATTGTTGCTAGCAGTGGTCTTTCTACATTCTGGATTTATAAATTTTACCATTATTGTCAAAACTGTATTTGTGGAAGAAAGTAAGAACGGCGCAAAACCTGGCCTTGAGTAGAGAAGAGCATTTTGATTATTGAGATTGGTAACAGCAGTTAAGGGCACTGATCCACTCAGGTTCTAAAATGAGGATCAAACACTGAGTATTCTACCCTAAGGTCCACCTATTGGATTTATTTCAGAGTCCCATTTCCTGAGATTCTTCATCCTGTGTGGGCTGACCCTGTGGGACTGAACTATTAAGCCCATGACAGGGTGAATGTTCAGTCCGATCAATAAGGAGGCACTGATAGGGATTTGTATACATGTAACTTACACTGCTTAAAAATAACATGTAATTGAAAATAATAAAAACTTACTCAAAAGCAACACATATATTATATCTATTCTTGAAAAAGGTATAAATATCCATATCTATCTATATTTCCTTGTCTGACTTAGCAATTTTCCCACAAATAAAAAAATATTTGGCATTTCTTCTTTGAAGGATTTTTAATACTTATGACTTGGAAAGGACTACCTGCATGTTTCACAATGAAAAGTAGGATAGGGGTTTATGTCAAAATATTATTTTATCAGGACTCCATGTAAATTAAATATATCCTTATTACCACCACTAACAAATGACAAGAGGGTTAATTATATACAAGCTTACAGAGCAAAATTAAGCTTGCATTTAACTATGTTCCAGTTAATAAGTAATAGAAAATATAAATCTGTCCTTTTAATTATTGTTAAAACACACAGTTTCTTGCTTTTCTCTTAGCCATGATCACACTAAGATCTTATACAGTAGTAGTTACACTGGTAAGGAGCTTTATTTCAAAGCAGCACTACGAGTCACTTATGATTTGTTTAGCTAAGCACTCCAAAACCACTCTAATAGAACAGCACATAAGCCACAATTCTCTGACAAATCAGTCAGTGAACTCTGAATAAACTTCCTTAAATTATTATCCTCCAATTACAGTGCAAGAACATTATCAGCTAATACTGAGAACAAAGAATGTTTAAAAAGATACAGAATAATACAAATTGAATAACTGCAAAATAAAAAGACCTTAATCACTTATACATGAAGATAATTTGATCTTTCTCATATTGTCATCCACACCTCTTTATACTTTTGCAGATAGAGCATTTATGAACATAAATATGTAAAAACTGCACAGAATAAAAATGCAAATCATTTATTCATTTAATTTAATCACACTGATCCTATCAATTCTTTTCTATAAACATACATACACATATATATACACTTTTTTTCTTTTACATTAATCTATATTCCGTCAGTAGTTCTCATGTTTATTAAACTTTTCAGAGGTTATGAGAACCATGATTGTGCTTTTATGCCATCACTTCAACTATGCTGTGGATCATAAGATCCTTTTATTTAAGTCTTTAATCTTTATTTTGTTCCAAGTGTGAGCTATTTTGACTTAACTAATGCAATCTTATGAGATTAAAAATGAAATAAAGTTCCATTTCAGTAGGAAAAATACTTTATACTTCACAACAATCTAACTAACTGAAAAGATGCAGTACACTAACATTTTGACAAAATATTTTTGCTTGCAAGGAAATAAAGCTATCAAATAAGAAAAACAGAATCATTGTTTAAAAGAAGTCTTAAAGAAATTTAGGTTAATAACACAGCTATATCTCTTGTTTTTATGATATATGCCATATGGGTATATAAGCTTTACAGCAATGTGTCTAAGTATAGGGCATGTTATCCAAGACACAGGAGTTAAATTCAGGTACTCAAAAACAGCTGGAGGGATTTGGGGGGGATTGAGTAATAACAAATCACATATGGAATTCTCACTTTAGTATTTTTTGTGATTCCTATTGTTAGCAACAACATCTAGCAGTGTTTCTGTAACATATATTAATTTTCTGCAGTACTTAAGTGTACGTTTAAAGATAAGCTCATGTTTAAGTGTTTTATTCAGTGAAATCGAAGGCAAAGGAAAATTAAAAGCACTTTTTCAGAAGGAAGAAATTAAAACCAAAAACTAAAACTCTACTGTAAAACCATTTTACCATGATGATCACAGACATGTTTTAATTTCTCCCACTCCTGCGTGGATTCTTTGGTATTCCAGGGTGTCTGAAATGACACTAGATGCCTAAATTCAAAGAGCTGAAGACACCAGATTTCTTTGTTTGACTGACATCCATAAAAAAGGAACTACAACCGTGTGATTGTTCACTTAACTCCTGCTCAGATTTTGGCTAACACAGCTCATGCTAAGGCCTGATGTATGCTGGGAGCAGCACCATTAGATCAAAGTGAAAGCACCATGTAGGCAGGACATGTACTGGTCAGAAAGAGCTAAAAAGCCATTATGCAGCCATCACCTGCAGGTTGCCATCTCCTGCAGCCAGCATCTTTACATATTGATTGTCTGGCATATCTGTTAACTCATAATCTCATAATCTGTTAATTTACAGAAATGGTATAGGCCAAACTTCCAAGCCGGAAGGTATAAAACATCAGCCTACCCAAAAAAGCTTTTGAAGCAGATCCAATAGCAGCTGGACTACTGAGGCTTTCCCGCTTCCCGGTGTGATACAGGGGACGTCTGCATCATGATGGAGGAAGAAGGATGAGCACTTTCACCATTGGCTAGGTAGCTAATTTTTGCTCAGAGGTGCATGAATTGAGCTTTACGGGTTGTAACTTATGAAACCTTATGAATTGAGTGGTAAGTGAATTCACGTGAGAGACTAGTCTGGGCAAAGCAAATTGAGCCCTTGTTTGCTCTTGTTTGTTTGTTACATTTCTTAATGAGTTCTTAAAATAAAGCTTAATTCACAGAGTACATTGTCCTGTAAATTTGAGAGATCCAAATGGACCGTGACACTATGGTTGCAGAATTATACCTTCCAAGTGGGTAAGTTAACAGTACGCGTCTCACCAGTGGACAACAGTATGTACAGCTGTAGCTATAAACTGCTGAAGCATGGGTAAGCTCAATCTACTGCAAGGGTACATTAAAAGAACTAAGCTTCTATACCCAGGGCCAAGTTCAGCAATGGTATAAATTAAGGGCAGGGGGCCCACAAAAGTACAGGGAAACTGTGCCATGCATGTCCCACTGGAGATACACAGCCAGCTCATCTATCTTCTGTGCTCACTGTTAGTTGATGCCTGCCTATACCCATGATGCAGCGTGCCAGAATCAGAATGGCATGTGAAAGCCACAGCAACAGAAAGATGCTACAAATTTTCTATAAATAGCCCACAGGGGCTTATCCACTGCAGAGAACAGGCTAGCTGCTAGGAGAACGTGACAAGATGGCTACAAGATACATCAGCAACTATATCCACTATGCACACTCTACAACCAGGAGTACCTATTTAGCCTCTGGCTGAAATGAACTCTTGTCTTTCTCCAACTCCAAAAGCAACGTTCCCTGAACAGGAATTTCTGAGATGTATAAAACCTTCCTGCTGCAGGAAAGTTAAATTGGTATTTCAGTGTACCACTGGAGCAGAGGTATATGAATTCAGCTTACAGAAATAAGTTTATAAATTGGTAAGGTGTTTCCCCTGCCCAGGAAACTTTAGAATAATGATACACCGTGCAGATTCTGGTAGAGAACATTCAAATAAACTCTCATCTTCTCAGAGTTGAGAACATAACCTCTCATTTATATAACGGTGATAGCAGTATTGCTAAACATACCAATATTTGTGCTAAGACTAGACTCTTAGAGCTGTAATGATTAACTTTTCTTTAAAAATACTTGCTAGTATGGTTCAAGTGTACCTCTTTTTCTCAATAGCAGAAGGCAAATTAAAATTTACATAAAGATACTTCTCACACACACAGACATGCAAATACATATATATATAGTGTACACACATGTATATGTATTACACTAAATTTCAAGATAAAAATAAATTTAGGGTGGACTCATGATTTCTGAAAGCATCACTGTTAATGCTGTATTTTTCTTACTGTTATTTACAGCTCATTTCTATGATTCATTCAGGAGGTACCGTTACTTTAGGTAACATCTTTCTTTCAAAAGAGCTCACTAATAGTAACTCTGCCAAGAGTGTCTGTAATCTCCTTTCATCATGGTATTCTTTATTGCTGTTATAGCCTTTCAGTATTTAAGAAACTACACAAGATAAGCCTTGCTGTAGGAAAACTGCCTACAACATGAAGGCCACAGAGGCATCTTTAGATAATCTTTGAAGAAAGAGATCAATTCAAATCAAAACAATGTTATAAAAACAAAATTGAGGTAGGGAAAAGATGAGAATACAAAATAGTAATAATGCCATCAGATATAAGTTTTAGACCTTTATAATAAATATGATCACTAGAGAATAGAAACACTTTTTTTTTTTTTGAAAGAACCCTAAACTAAAACTTGTTTTAAATAACTTAGGAAAGAACATTACTTGGCAGCTGTTTAGACAATTATGGTAAAATAGTTCACAACATTTGGACAAGTATATTGACACTGCACTGGAACTGTGAGATAGGTATAGATCGCTTTACAAGTGTGTTATCTTGACAACAGAGTGTATTTCTTGTGACGAAAAATGCTGCCCTGATAAAGTGTATTCTAATAAAAAAATTTCTGTAATCAATCAAATGTTATGCTATGGGATCAGTGTAGGTTAGTGAATCGTCTGTGACAGTTATTATCTGCTTTTCTTTCTTGAAGGGGAAGAGACAATTTCTGAATTGGTGGGATAAATATAGCAACTTAAAAATGAGTAAAACTCCCAGAATTCCCAGATTACATATGACTGATGTAAATAGTGAAGATAGCAAGGGGAAAGAACTGCAAAAAGCTCTTCAAATTGGCACATATATAATTCAAAAGGCAGTTTGCTTACAAAGTATGATCAAAATTAGTTCATCTTGGATATTTCTATGCCCCTGTACAATGTTCAGTAAGGATATGAATGCAAAATAATACCATACTGTTTTTGTTTCTATATGTTGTTTCCTCACCAAGTGACAGAAACAGTTCCAGACAGAGAAAGCCTTTAATCTATAATCCTCTCTCATGCAGCAAATTATAATTCATCAAAGCAAAACAATTCAGGATGTAGTTCATCCCTGTTTCTGGACTTTCACACAGAGCAGATTTTTTAATGGTTTTGCTCAGATAAAACAGAAAATCCTACATTTGCCAAAGCTTTTCAACCTTAGAATGTGATCAGAACAAACAGTTATAACACAAGAATTTCGAGGCTTGCATAAAAATCCGAGTGCATTTGAAGGAAGAGTTTTTTCAGACAAAGTTTTAAGGAAGTGCAGTAATTTATCTTTGGAATAAACCAAAAAGCTAAAGGAATGAAATGTCATTTTTTCATCTACTTAGGAGAAGTAGTTACTATAACTGAAGCTACCTTAATGGAAGGAGAATACAATGAAGCTCGTTGCAAAGGCTCAAATGGAAAGCAACACAGTGTTTCTGAACAATCAAAGTGATAACAGAATGAAAATAGGAGTGAATTTTAGGAATAAGAATTGAACTATGTATCTCAACAAAAGTAAAAATGCACTGGACTTAAAGTCCTGTGAACATCCATCTGTGAAGTTAAAAGCTGCATAATGCCTACCATTTAACTAAACAGTAAAACCCCCTAACATTTATCTTAATTATAACTTTATAGTTATCTAGTTCTGGTGTTCTAAAGCTTTCCTAAACAGGTACAGTATTAGTTTGTGTCACCATGATCTTGTTCTTGGTATACGCTCCAAGGTTTAGGACAACTGTAATTGCCAATAGCTGTCTGATTTACGTTCATCTAATCAGATATTAATTATGGTGGCACTTTACTTTGTAATAACAAATCTGTAAAGAACAAAAAAAAATCAGATGAATCAAGAACATAAATGAGAAATGCTGGCACAATAATCCAAGCAGACAAACGTTCACTACATTCACACTGAATATGTTAATGAATATCAGTTTAGCATCCTGGCTCTGATTCCCTAAGTGTTAAGCAAATAGCACGATAGCACATTTGAAATTTTTACTCTATTTCCCATACAACTTGACAAGAGGTCTTTGGTCAAGTAAGGTCAACTCATTTTGGAACTAAACTTAGAATTTTTTATATTTTTAAGTATCCATTTTGGTCAATTTTTCTCCAAGTTATCATCATTGTGTCAACAGAGTTAAACTGTGTGGGTTAGCATTCTTGTTTTCAAATATGGAACAACCATGAACTTTTGGAATGAAAAACAAATTGCGCAAAGCTCTGTTATTCCTGTAAGGTCTAAGTTATTCAACCCACTTCACACTACATAAATTCAATAATACTGCTGGTCAAAACTATTTTACTCAATATTTTTGAGTGATAACTGAAAAAAGTGAACGACGCAAGACTAACATCCTTTATGACAAATGTAAAAACTTATACTTTGACAAACTATAGAAGTAAAAAAAAAATTATACTTAAGAAATGCTTTCATTAATATATTTGTAAATGCCTAGTGAATTATTACTATGACAAGGTTTTGCATTCCTTTGCAAAAGTATGTGGGCAAAACCAGTTATTCACCGAGATTCTCATTTCAAAAGAATAGTTTTTTTCCCTACCAGATCTGGAGAAACTAGGTTTATAACTTCACCAGACAAGGAGAAAAAGGGGAAAGGGGAGAGATGAATTTACACATTAATGTTACAGATTCCAGAATTCTATATGGGTAATTTCAAAGTTAGAATGGGAATGCAAACGCTAAAAAAAAAATTGGACAGCCTAAAGCAGAGTAATGCGAAAGAAAGAAAAAGTCATATGGAAAGTAACAAGATCAGTTTTCAAGAGAAAGTGTAGCTTCAATAATAAGGTAAAATTTCAAATTCTATTAAGTAATGTCTACATTTTTTCATAGTCGCTTCAAGTAAACAAAGCAATAGCAATTTTTAATAAACTTGTAACAATGAAAATGTGTGAATTTTTTACATTAAAATTATTTTTTCCTGCCTCCAAACTTTTTTTTTTTAATCTCCAATATGCTATGATACCTTTTTTTTTTTTGACTAATGCCAAATTTGCCTTAGATATATTCCAGTTTCTCCAGAGTGGGAAAAAGGTTGGTCTCTAAGCCAAAGAACATACTAAGGAGAGACAGACAAGCAGCAGAGCAGTTCCTCTGCCAGGAAACACAGCGACAACAATGGTTTGGATAGAAGTCTGTCGGAATAATCACATTCATTGTAACGGAGTAAATGTTAGAAAGAAGTTGTCAGAGTTGAAATTAAAAATCCCGTTCTTTTAACAGGGTAATCACAACTTTCTTCCTTATGACTAGAGATAAAAACATCATTCAAAATACTTGGGGTATGTATCGCTAGGTATATGCTTAAAAAGAATAACAATGTATAGCAATAAACTTGATGGCCTGATGCACATTTTCTTTTCTTAAATTTGTGTAATTAATTATCCCAAACCATTGCTGCCATTAAGCTAAGAATGAAATTGGCCCTGAAACATTTCTTGACTGCTGGAGAGGATCTGGAGTTAGGAAGCTGGGGTCAGCTGCCTGGCTACAACCACAAGTCTCTTTCATCTCCTTTAAGATAGCTAGTTTTCTAGTGTAGGTATTTCGTCCATGATCTGCCACAACTGACAAGTTGCTCTTGGCTAACTAATAATAATAAAAACTAAACAAAACATTAAAACTAGTAACAAACTAAGCAATTTATTTACATGCCAAAATTATTACAGAAATCATTGTGTTCTTAGACAGGCAAATTCTCTACTCTATAGGGAAAGAAATCATGAAATCAAGATTGCCAGATCTGACTTTTGGTGCACATCTGTGGTCACTGTGATTCTAAACTCTGGCTTTGCAGGAAGAGTGTTTTAAGAAGAAAATTAAAGGCTCAACATTCCTTTAAAACGCTTGAGATCAACATGGAATTTTATAGCCTTCTAAGGAAAATTTAAAAATTGCTCACATGTTTTTCCAGGAAACTCACCAGAAAGAAGAGTCATAGACTCAGAATCATAAAACGGTTTGGGTTTGAAGGGACCTCTAAAGATCACCTAGTCCAACCCCCCTGCTGTGGGCAGGGACATCTTTCACTAGATAGGTTGCTCAAAGCTCCTTCCAACCTGACCTTGAAGACTTCCAATGATGGGATATCCACAACTTCTCTGGGCAATCTGAGAAGTTGTGGATGAAGAGACAACAAAATTTCCCTGAAATTACAGAAGTAACTCATTTTCCTTCATCACATTACATCCTCTCGAAAAATGGTGAAAATGGACTCTGAGCAAGTTACTTTGACATGAGCCTCACTTTAAGAGGCAGTGGTGTACAAACAAAACATAGGAAAACAACCTGATGTTTTTCTACAGGAGAGGACATATACCTAGAGTAATCCAGTATCAAAAGTTTAGGTACCTTAAGATATAAAACAACTGGAATTTTGAGGACATGTCTGTAATTCAAGAAAGCCCAGAAGCTCTTACAAAAATTGCTGAGGTGTCTGTTAAGCATGTAACAACTTTAACTGAACCTTGAAAAAGCTTCACATAAAATTGATGCTAACTGACACATCAAGGATGTTTTTCTGCTTCTGCTTTGATAAATAAGATTGCAGAAAACCATCAGAAAATAGCTTGAAGCTGGTAGCTGATAACTGGACAGGATCGTGTAACAGGTGAGAACAAAAATTTTAAATATAAACAATGTTTTAAGACTTCCATTTGAAGCTAAAAAGTAAAAAACAGATCGAATTACTGAATATTGCATTGATTTAATTTAAGTCATTAAGGAACTGGAGAAAGTAACCCAGAATGAGAAAAAAAAATAATTCAGGTGGAACAATAAAAGATCAAATGTGATATTCAGGAAGCCACACTACAAGACTTCAGAGATAAAGGCAGAAAACAAAAATAAATGTTCTAATAATAGATTTTCTCTAATTAATTGACTTGTATGATACTTTCATAAATTTGAATTTGATTATGTCACATACTCAGTAGTTCCATAAAATGAGTGTGTATCTGTTCTCCTCAGTTTTCTCATCTTACATTGTTATCTAGGAGATTGGAAGTGTTGAGTAATTTTTCCTGAAGTAGTTCTATGAAGAAAGTGTTTATGTTTTTGCAACTATTATTAGTGTTTTAATTGTAGTCAGGATTCCCTACATTTCCAGTTACATTAAATTATGAAGGGTTAAATTAATTCTATTATCTAAGTTACAATATTAAGTCTGGATGGGTGGACAACCAGGTAGTTACAATACTGGTTGGATGATGAGGCTCAAAGGGTGCTTCATGAGTCATACTCTACTTGGAGGCCAGTAACGAGTGGCATATTGCAGGTGTTATTGTAGGACCTGTTCTGCTTAACGTCTTTATTAGTGGAAGAGGCAACAACAGAGTGCCTGCTCAAAAAGCTTGCAGATAATGCCAAACTGGGGGAGCAACCAATATGCTTGAGGGTAAAGCTACCATCCAGAGGGTTCTAACCAGGCTAGAGGGAAGGGCCAACTAGAACATATGAAATACATCAAGAACAGAACTCTTCTGAATTCTCCTGAAGAATTCTGAGCCATGCTATTTTTCCCATAGTCTGGCTTCATGTCCCTCTGCAGACATCTCTGACAGAGAAACATGCCTGGTTCCTTTTTTTAAATGGATTAAATTTCACTTGATGGTCTATCTATATCTGCATGAATGTTCAAACCACAAGGAAAATCAACTCCATCATTTAATTTCCCTGAAAGCAAGAATTCCCATTCCTCCCTTTTGTCCTTGCTTTCAACACTTTATGATGAAGACTCCAACAGCAGGCAGTTTTCTGTATTATATGACTGAAATCCCTCAAAGTGTGTCAATATTTTGGAGTGATTTTAAACAAGCTAAAAATAAGAACAATACAGAACTTGTTATTTTAAAAAAAAAATATCTCTTTGCTATATGCATTACAGGAATAATTTAATGTATTTAAATAATAAAGAAATACAGGTAAATACTGTAGAAAATTATATACAAAGGAGGAGACGTAAACATGTAGTGATAAAGAGGTACTTGAGTAGAACTATGCATTAGGTCTATTTTGCACATCTGATCAGTCTTTCCTTCTGGCTGCACCTCTCTGGCACAATCTGTACCTTTGATTGCTCCCAATGACCTTTGCCAGTTTTGAATTGCTCAGGTTGCGAACATACTGAAACGAATTTGTTTTGTGTTTCAAAAGCTACTATGCTTATATGCTAATTAGAAATAAAATGCTTGACCCATAAAGGAATCAGCAGGAAACCTGAAATGAAGGCATTATCCAACATTTCATGCTCCTTAGTGATGCCATTTTAAATATTTTAGACAGCCTATAAATAATTAAAACCTCACCACAGCAAATTATGTCCTATTATGCAAATAAATAGCCTCCTCCCTGGTTTCATTAAAGATTCTAAATGACAAGCTGAGCAGTTTAAACACGGCAAGGTACTGTAGTGAGGCGAGAAATCTTCCTTTTTTTTTTTTTTTAATTGTTAGTGCCAAGTTTCATGTGGATTTTTACTCTAACACTTTAATTTGCATGAACAAATAAACCTTTAATAAACCTTTTGTAAGTGGTGAAAATGCATCATTTAATTAAATTTGATTTGTTGTGAAACTATTGTGCTTCATGAATATTTAAGTTATGCAAACTATAGCAGAAAAAATACAAGCCTATTCTTTTTTTTTTTACAGAAAGCCGTATTTATGTACTATTGTTTCTGTAAAATCTTTATTTGTTCACATACACTAGGTATTAACAATATGTCAAGTTTTTAAATTAAAAATTGTTAAACATCTGATCTTGTTTTCACAGTAGAATTCAGACTTTATTTCAACAGAAACAGAATTCAGCTGCATTCTTATATGTTTACAGCAAGCAGACTTACACCATAGAAAATACTTTTATGTAGGATCACATTTTTGCAGCAGTATTTTTCCAGAAGACTTGATTTTTCAAATCTACTAAGCTATCAAGACCCTTCAAAATATGTATTTTTGTATACAGAAACATGTATTACCAAAGTACATAATTATTTTCTTAAGTAAATTAAATACATTAAAATAATCAGAAATTTAGTATCAGAAATGAATGGAAGATTTTTTTCCTCAAAATTTTGAATTCTAATCTTATTATCTATGTAAAGTATTGTAGGAAAGATAAACTGCAAACATACCAAAACATACACTGTATTTCAAAATCAAAATTAAAAGCCTTGTACCTTTAATCAACTCAAAACCTTTTTAAAAGGTTTTAAAAATCTTTATTGATTTGTTAATGTGAATTAATTACCTATCACCACAAAACTGAAAAATTAACATGTGTGGTTTTTAAACTTTACGGCTGACTAAGTACTACTTACTTGCCAGTCATTAGAACTTCTAATGCAAATAAAATGGGAATTTCAGAACTATTTTTCATCATAAATCTAAAATTCATTGAATTCAGCTTTTTTCCCCCGAGTAAAGACCACAAATCTGCACCTCCAGTTTTTCAAATAAGGTTAATTATAATATATACATATATAACATATAATTTCCCTTCATGAGATAAACCTATGTTAATTTCCGTAGTAGTGCTGATTTATATGTACAAGAAACCTTTCTAAAGGTTCTAAAAACAGACAGTTTTGGATAACACCAAAATGAACACAAATTAAGAAAAGTGTATTTAGAAAATACTCATTGCATTCACAGACTCCTACTGCATCTAAATATGACAGCCTATTTACTTCTGTCCATATTTCTACCTGGTCTCTTTGCTACATCCTGACTTTGGCTAGACAGTCCCTCCCTTAATAATACATTTGCGATATAAAACTGTTTTTTATTGTTGTTCATTGGCTTCCAGATGCTCTCACTCTATCTTACACACCACCTGCAACCTAGAATGACCTTTTTTTTACCACATTCTAAGACCATCAGTTGCTCAAGTGGAAAAAAGACTTCCCTCTATCCTCTTCTAAAAAGACATTCTTTAAAGTCACAGTCATTCTGTTACCTGAGTTCATGTCAAGCTTTGCATTACACTAGATGATGCAACTAGATAATTTGTTCTCTGTTTTTCTAATAGAGATACTGGGAGTAATTCAAGAACATAAATTTTTTTGTTGCCTTCTCTGGGTATATTCAGGTATGTGTATTGAGCCAAATTACTGAGACTCAACTGTATTTTAGAAGTCTGAATACCTAAACCTGTTTAACCGACTGTTTTTTATGTGGATCCCTGTTCCCATAAACAACTGAAATGAACCCCAAAGTAATGTAAAGCAGGATAAATGAACTATGTGGTGTGTGGGCAAAAAATATAAGAAATAAAATGGCAATAGATTCTGGAATAAAAAGATCAGAAAATTAGATTAAGCTGAATTATGTACATAATCTTCAATTTGGAAACAAGCTTTCTTTTCTGAAGAATATTAGCAACAAGCTTATTGGAAAAGAAAATTCTGACATCAAAAATAGAAGTTGTCTGCTTGCAGGTTGGGGTTTTGCGTGGTTTTTTTTTTGTTTTGTTTTTTTTTTTTCCCCCAGAGATGAGACTTCTTCATGAAAAAAAAGTTCTGGTGAGAAAAAACTAAGAGCTTATTTAGCCATTGACAAGTGGAGAACATGTGCGTAACAAATAGTGAGTAACTCACCAAAGAAGGTGCATGCTGAAGAATGCATTCTTAAGGGACCAAATGCAAAGAAATAAAAAATGACTTATAATAGACAGTCAAACACTAGAAAAAATATGTTAGACTAGCCAGGGCGTATTGAATGCCTGAGGTGCAAACAGAAGTTTTCAGCAGCAGTATTCACCTTTTACAAAAACCAAAATGAAGGTGTGGAACTAACAAATTCATCTGAAAGAGTGGGGAAAAAAAGAATGATGTGACATACAAGTATTAAAGAGAGAATATCACATATCTGCATACAGAAAAGGCACAAAGAGATGGAGAAAGTGTGTAAAAAAATTGTGCCACGCAAAGCAGTGGTAATAGTGATAATTAAGCATTAGTTAAACATTGGAAAAGATCTGTACGAAGTGCAATAAGGAAAACACTTTATAAAATTATTTTACACAGGTAAATAGGAAATTCTATAAATTATGGTGCAATTAACTATGCAATTGGAGACAATCTTCAAGGAGAAAGACTTAGAAGAGCAGTATTTTGGCTACAATATAGAATAACATTTACTGTATTTGCACCAAAAAATTAGGATAAGGAAGACATCCTTTCCATGAAGGGGAGAAATACAGAATTAAAAATAAGCATTAAATGTTAATATTTACATTTCTATAAAGCACACATGCTACCAAACACAAAAGTTAAAATCAACATTTTATGTAATTAATCTCTGAATCCATACAACACCAACTCAAAGAAGATGACTGATTTTCTGGAAAGATTTTTCTGGAGTGTTTGAAGGCAGAGACTTAGGACACTATCAAATGAGCTTTATCTACAAATGCCATTTCAGTGTATTATGCATTATAACCAACATTATTATTATTATTCTCCAAAGTGGGGTAAAGTGCATTTAAAAAAATTGCTAGGAAAAAATGTTTCATTTACTATGTGCTAAAGACATTCAAAGCAAGACAATACATGCCAGATTTTGAACATCTGTTTGGAATTTGTAAGTCACTTCTCTTAAGGGTGCTAGTGTAGTTTTAGCATAATTAGAGGACTTCTAAAAAGACTTTGTGCAATTTTATATATTTTTACTTTGCATTACAGCTTATGCACAGTTCTTAGAAATGTCAGATGTTTCAGACCTGCAGTCAAGATACATCAATGGTCTACACATGTGCTGCAATTCTGGTATGCCTAGGACCCATTTAACTTTCTGTGCTATGCATCTGATAACATCAATGAGGTTCATTCAGCTAGAGGTTTAAATCTCTTACACTTAAGTCTGGCCTGGTGTTCGGCAAACTATAGGACCCTACAGCGTTCTAGTAAAGTGTCCCACCTTGCCAAGGCAGGATCATCTTAACATCTGCTATACCACACAGGGTAGAACTAGTGTTCACCTTGTCTGTATTTATACACTTTTTGGGAATCCTCAGGTAACTAACCAGTTGCAATGCCTCTGTGATGACAAATCTGATCTCTTAGAAGAAAGATTATGTTGAACCTATGGCATGCAGAACTAACTTGTAGCAATTTTTACAGAAATGAATAAAAGGACCTTCATAAAATAATTATTCAATCATTTTAACTGTACTTCTATAACAATCATGAACAGGCTTAAATATCTTTAAAACGTTTCTTAATGTTTTTAAAACATCAGCATCTACAGCTTACCTCAAGAAGGTATTTGTATGGAGTGTAATACATTAACTTCAAAATTTTCTGAAAAAAATTAGCTGTCAATATTCTTCACTATATGAAATACTTGTCAAGTCTAGTACGACCTTACTTATTTGTGCTCAGATAAAAAGGTGGATAATTTAAAGATTAAGCTATAAAGCTATATAAGCTATTTTGGTTTATAAACAGAACCAAAAGGTTTTCCCTTCAGCAGTGACAAGTTGGTTTTAGAAGAGCATACCAAACACAGTTATCAATAGAAAAAACACCCTCTATTTACTGTGATTCAAAATCTCATGGTCAAAAAAAATACATGAATTCATGGTAATATCATGATGCAGTAACAGGTATATAAATATGGTAAAAATGGCAAAGATGCCTTTCTACATAGAAGCAGTATAAACATTTAAAGTTTCATCTGTCTGAATGCTTAAAAAAAACAGCGTTCATTGTAGGTAAAAAAATGTCAAGCTCAACTTCAAAATGCAAATGTATTTGAATTTTTGCACAGAAACTATCACTTATAGTATAGTACTTGTTGCTTTTAGTTATTCCATTTACCCATCATTCAGTCTCTAATCTCCTTTAAGCCCATGTTTCTCCATTCCATATACAATAGAAGGATTATGCACATCTTACCTCTTAACTTTCTCCAGAGGATAACAGATTTAATTACTGTTCTTCCTTCCATGCAAGCTTCCAAGTCAGCAAATTCTGTGTAGCTCTGTAGCATAATTTTTAATACAGAAGTCTTATGTGTCTGCATTCAGGTGATACAAGCAAGGCACATGTTCTGCAATGCTGAATATGAAGCTATTTGCTATTTATATTTCTCATAAATTAAATTTTAAAAATGCATCGAATCTAATAGTTTTAAAAGTCTGTTTTCCATACAGATTCTGGCATACTTTTAAAATTAAAAAAATTAATGAAAATCTGGTTTTAAATTAAGTTACATACTATTAATAAGATACAAGAACAAAAGCTTGACATAGTGCATATACTGAGCAGTTGTTCCGAAAGCATACTTTTCCTAGCTGTGTCCCGTGCTTTGTGGTGTCAAAATCCTCTGTACTTTGAGACCTACTCCAAAAAGAGATTTTGCACAAAATCAATTAAATTCTTCAACAGAAAAATTGCAGCAGTTTTGCTGATCATGATGAGCTTCCTAGCCACGAAGGTAAAGGAAGATTTTCTCTTTAGTATAATTTCCCCTAACCTATTGATATATAACAACAGCCTCAACCACAGCTTAGTGAAAAGTTTTCTTTTACTTTACTTTTTTTGCCTGGAATTCTTTTAGTATAGGAAAATACTTTGATACTTCAGAATGGATGTCAAGAGATAAACTATGAAAAGGTTAATGTAATTTCAGCTTTACCATGAACATTTGGAAATCAAAGACCAAGCTAACACAAAACGGGCAAAAGAAAAGATGACCTGCAAAGGAAACAGTAAATTTCAAATTCCTTTTATTATTGGGATTTTGTATCAAAAAGTACTCCAATACAAGGAGACAAATCCAAAGTTGTATTTTCATTCATCTGCTGAGGAACTGAGAGGAACACCTAAGAAATCAGATGCATTGCAGTACTTAGAAGACAATATGTACTTCAGTGTTGACTGTACAATATTCTACATTTTTATTCTGCAAGTTGAAATAAGGAATTATCAGTAATAAACAATGACGAAAAAACACAGTATTCTTTCGGTACTGTTAGTTCTCCCTCTAAAATTTAGGAGCAGACAATACGTGGGTAAAAGAAAACAAAAACAAAATAAAAAAGAACCAATGGGAAGCATGTAAACAAACAGCATGTAAGACAGATTTGTGGCTTCCTAAACTTTGAGCATTGACAGAGAATCTAATTTTCAAGGTTGTAAAATCATATATGCATGCTCCAATAGTTATACTAGACCTTACACATCCTCTGCATTTACATATGGTGAATTATTCTATTCCATTCCATGTCCCCTGAATGCAAGACAAAGGAATACCATCTCTAGTAACTACTTAGAATAAACCATGAATCATCATAGTGCAATGGTCAACTTCTAGAATAGAAGAGATCACTGTACAAGGCTGAATTGCTTATCATCTAGAACAGAATACACACTATTTTTTTTTCCCATAGGAGGAATAAAAAAAAGATTTTGTAGAACAGATTTGTAGTTAAATCATCAGATATGCTTAGCAGCCTAAAAAAACAATAGCTATAATTTTAAGCAGTGTTTTAATACAGCATAACAACAGCAAAAGTTACTTTATCAAGAAGAAATAGCTATTTATAGTATATATTCAACTATGCCCATGAGAATAGTTGTTCTAAAGCTAATTGAATACAAGCTCTCAGCCACAAGATATGTTTCTATGAAAATTATAAAAGGAAACCATTGAATTAGCATCTGGAATGAAAATCAAATGCACAAAGTAGAGGGAGAACCCTGAAGATCCACAGCTGGAAAGGTCAGTCTGCAGCTTTCACCTTTGTTGATGCAAAAAATGCAAAAACCACATGTATGATAAAAAGAGCTGCATGATGTCCTCTGTAGCTTAAGTAACTAACCAAAAGATATAGGCACATTCTTCATTAAAGAAAGTATGTTAGGGATATTAAATTGCCTGTGCTTTTAAAAGGTCATTTCAGTTCAACAGCACAGAGCGTACTAACTAAATACAAACGCTCTGGTCAAATATTTTCCCTAAAAACTTACAAAAGGAAGCAAAACATGCATGCAATTTTATTATATATCTTGAACTTGTTACCTGTTTTGTATTTGCAGCTAATGCAGATTTTATTTTTTTTCTTATCATTATAGAGAAACATACAGTAAGAAAGATCACAGTTAATATCTGATTTTTATACTCTATCATAGCACATCTATCAAAACTTCATATTTCAACATGAAATTTTGTCCTCTGCTAAGCAACTTAAATGCACATTAGCAGATAACTTTTTTCCTTAAACAATATCATACACCAAAACTTGAAAATGTGATACATCAACCATCCCAGCCTCCCCATATACCTAAAGCCTATGTACAAAGATTTAATTCATCATGACATATGTTTAAAATTAATTTAGCCTGGGGTTTGGGTTGGGTTTTTTTTCTTGTTTGTTTGTTTTCATTTAGCTACCTAAATATGCACATTGCTGTTCTCTAAAGTGTAAGTTGATACTTGGATCTCATTGGCTAAGGATGTTAAACTGGCTTAAACTGCAAGTATTGCTAAAACTTTAAAGTTTTGATACATGTATTTACATTTTTCTGTTCTGAAAATACACTTTTCATGTGGGAATATATTCAAAGGCATTATTTGTCTAATTCAGTTACAAATTCCTCAACCAACTCCACTATCAACGAACTGTGTTACCACAATGCAATTTGGATTAAGCCCTAAACAATCAAATCAAGTTCTTCATAGAGTTTGGGTATGTAAAAACTTGAGTGCGAAACATTACTGATATTTAAGAAAAAAAAATTTTGAATTTGTGACTATGATGGAAAAACCTCACCAGACATTGAGACTACAATAATTTTTGAGAATTTTAATATCCTACATATAAACATATTTGGTATATAGTTGAATTCTGATTGTTCTATTTGCAATTAATACTGATTTTAACTTGATACTATGCAGTAAATAGAGGAAAATGAGTATATAAGATCATAGATGACCTCAATTGAATTAAGGTCTGTATTTCAGTCAAAGGATTCTGCTGACACTATGATATGAACCATGTAAGTGCAATACAAGCAGTTAGTGAAGGTCAACTCAACTGGGAGAGTAAAATGCGAACTTTGCATTGAATTATCAGTCTCTGAGATGCAATGTCTACGATGCAGTTAGGCACTAAGCACAGAAAAGCTAAAAGGAAATGGCACTGGAAGTCTATCAAAATTACCACTGAGTTTTCTTCTTCTCCCAATTTAAAAACTCTTCTGTATTATAAGATGAGAATCTGTTGCACACTAAGCAATTTTAGCCTTACTTTCCTTTACTGAATTTCTTAGTATAATTATAAGCATATACAACTAGAATTCTATTTAAATTGTGAAAGTAAATTATGAACTTATATAATAGCAGAATTTTCAGTTTCAGTACACTTTTTTCCTTATTCAATTTCAATATCAAATAAATATATTATTTTATAATGTTACTAACATTCAAAACATGAAGTCCAGTCCTGGAGCATTACAGGATGAATTTAAAAAAAACCAAAAACATAATTAGCACCTATACAGATTCTCAAAATCTAACTTCAGATTTGCATCAACGTATGAAGTATATACGTGCACAAAACAATTTATAAAGATCAGTAACAATGGTGGCTAGATAAAATCCTCTGTTCTGGATACAGCTCTTTGCCAGGCACCACCCAGGACTATGACATTTTGTGGGTTTGTGCTGTGGATCTTCCATAGCTTGTTTTTCTTGCCTAGCTGTACAACCTTTCTAGACTCTTTGAGCACTACAGATGATCTGAATAGCTAGACTATATCGGTATGCATCCAACAGAAGGGAAAAACCTCTACTACAGTGACCATATTTTAGTTTTGTAACATGCATACAGCTTTCAGATTGTGCTGGGATGAAATGCAGCATGAACTAACTAAAAACATACATGGAACACATATGACCACAGGGAACAATATTCTTTGCTGTGCAAAAGACTTCATTTTCCTCAATTCTTTATCTTGTTTGTCAATTTGGGTATTCCTATTAAGCTGGTAATTCCTTTAAATAACAATGTAAAGGAGCAAAAAAGTTTCAAGTTTCTCTCAGAACTTTCTCCTAAGGGGTTGCTATGGCAGGAAAGAAAAATCCTGGTATGTCCAATTCAAAAGGACTATAAAGACTTTCAGCTTCCTAGAGTACCAGGTTGTAATCCTTTGCATATATGAACTGGTAAGAACTATTACTGGATGTAATTTCAAAAGCACATAATTCTCCATATATATTAATATGGTATACCTAAATACTTCACCAAGTATAAAATATCCGCTACTGCATAATGCCTTCAAAATTTTCAGAACTGTATTTATGAAACCTGTATTCTTAGTACCTTAGGATTCTTCCTATAATAAATATATTTAAAGGTTTTTGAATTAAGACAGTTTAGACTATGCTCACTTGATTTTAAAGATGGAACGTTAATTTCCAATAACAACATTGCACTACCAGAAGTTCAGATATTTGGTGTTCTTTTTCAATGTGATCCTTCCACACTCATTTAATTTCTCTCAAAATAACAGAACCTTGCTGAGATCATTTGAGGATCATGGAGCAAAACCCCAATTTCAAGAAAAGTTCCATGAAATAATTCTAACTTTTTAACAAAAATTTTTTAAAGAAATTGTTTACAGCAATTGGCTGTAAATTATGGCTTTTCTCTTACATATTAGGTAACCTAATGAGACTTGAGTGACTGCTGCCTTATTCGAGGCCCAGTTGTGTTGAAGCAAATGGAATCTCGTAATACACTGAAAAAGTTTATGGTACTTGTTATGCTTTACACATACTACAGCTAACGCTCTTGCAAATAAATTGCCTCATAGATTGATGAAAGTGACAGACTTTAGCACACTACTGTTTGCACCCAACTGAGGCTATTATCATTCATTACAGGCTATGGTTTTTTTCTTTTCTTAGCTAAGTAGCAATAATTTTCTCTAAACAATTAAGGCTTCTGTGTATTTTTTTACTCTTTAAATTACTTTCAGCATTAAAGGTGTCACAGGATCATTTATCCTCTCTTGAGCAGTACTTACTTCAGTGACAACTACCACAGAAGTCACAAGGATGTATTTTCCTGATCCACTTCAATCTGAAACTTCCTAGAAGTGAGTGAATAACTATTATATTGTCTATATATGCAGTGCAGTGTAAGCACCAATGCTCAAAAGACCTCTGAACTACTTACTTGAGGAAAAGGTTTAACAGCCCAAGCAAAGTACTTGCTGCCTTGCAGTCTAATAAATTTGGTGTTGCAATTGTTTGTCACACACTTGTGGTTTGTTCTCTATTCCTTTCCTCAGTAATTTCTAACATTTATTTTGCTTTAGGAATTCAAAAGCTAAAACAAGGAACAAATCCCCCAAAAATTCTAAGTGAGAAACAGTCTCTAAAAGTTTCATGTTATAGAAACAGTAGCTTAGGTATTTTTCTTTTCAACTGAAACAGGACATACAATTGTGTCACTCTCAAAACTCAAAATTACAAAAAAAAAATCTAACATAGCACTAATCAGTCACTGGAATATAACAGGCTTATGGCACAGAACAGTTACGTATGCACTTCTCTACGGCAGTGGAGCTGGAGCCAGAGCTCTCAATTGGGTAAAATTTTAGAAAGATAATTTTCCTAGATAACCAGGGCACCATTCTCTTCTCTTCCACTGCAATTTTGTGCTTCGCATAACGATAACTTTCATATAGCACCTTCCATACAGGGAAGTAAATACATCTAAATGTACAAAGCATAAAACTATCTACATTAATACATAATTTTATAAATATAAATATATATGCATAAAAATGTTTGTGTTCTTTCTGGATACTAACAAAAAATTTTAAAAGTGTTTGTAGTACATTATCACAATAGAGTCAACACTTAAAATTATATATCGTGCACTTGAAAATACTTGTACCTAATTTGTACAAAACCTGGCTTCTTGAATTTATTGGTAAGTACATTCAAGGGAGCAAGCCAAAAGAAGCATAACAAAGGCTATAGGCTTAAGGAGTGATATAATATTTTTTCCTGTTTTTTCTGTTTATCTTTGCAGTTCACTTTATTTCAGCTAGCTGAGCTGCAAACCCTTTTTCCAAAGGTCATACAAAGGATGTGCTGATGCTGCATAAGGGAAGAGGCCAACTCTCAGTGACTGAAAGCAGGAATAAGATGAAATGATAACAAAGTGGCAACATCACACCAAAGCTCACTAATAATAGTAGAGAAAGACAATATCCCCACATTAGATATCCCAGGTCAGCATGAATAAGCATTTAATGTTCCTGTGACATATCCTAGCACATACATATATATATATATATATACACACACATATATTAAAAAATGCTGCTTCATCATCAAATCATTCCAAAGAAGGTCATCATTATCACAACCTGGATTGAAATAGCATCCTTAAAATTAAAACTAATATGATAATTATTACTATGACATGTAACTACTATAAGTAGTTTTTCTCTTTGTTCTATGTTCTATATTTTTTCTAATATATATTCAGAGTGTACTGTCTAAAGTGTGTTCTTCCAGTTCTGGACTGCTTCCCATAATGTCTTTTTCACAATAAATAGTTTAGTCCCTTGTTCCTTAAAACATGAAAACTATACGTATGTTTTGGAATCTATTCTAAGAAAGTGCTATAAGCAGAGGTATCTTTGAGGAGAAAACAGAAATTACCAGCTACACAGCAAACTGTAGTGTCCATCTTCACACTATCACAATTGCAAAGAGTGAATAAATAATCATAACAAGATAGGATTTAATAAAAAACCTGAAAAATTTGAAATTCTGAAAAATTAGAAGTCTGGTTTCTTTGTGAACATTAAAAGCATTTGTGATGCCTGATACTACTCAGTAGTATTTATAAAAGGAATAGAATGACAATAAAAGAAGAGGTTCTAGCACTA
The DNA here is from genome assembly GCA_024606505.1 of Aquila spilogaster. Taxonomy (NCBI): domain Eukaryota; kingdom Metazoa; phylum Chordata; class Aves; order Accipitriformes; family Accipitridae; genus Aquila; species Aquila spilogaster. The sequence goes on from JANHGO010000001.1 coordinate 50,000,985, forward strand.
AAATATAGAACATTACACTTATAAATGTAACTGAGTTTCAGACATACTGCAAGCTTACATATTGGTACAGACACAACTACATCTTTAGTCTGAATTCTTGTGTTCTGTACAGCTTTGGACCTCTGGGCTGAATTCAGGAGTACCAGCCCAAGAGCAAGGTAACATGCAACATATTTCCTGACCATATCCTCTGCTTGCTTGTGGCATTCCTCTCCATTTCTCAAGCTGAGGCCACCTAGCAATTGCAGAGTCCTTTGCATTCCACAATTCCAGACCCTTCCAAAAACCTAATTTCTTTCTAGTGCTAGTCACATGATACCTCCACAAGGCATTATGAAATAATATAGTTATGGATTTGATTTAAGTCAGCAGGCTTGACCCATCCACACTGGAGGTAAGTAAGCATCCAGATAGCACAGTCTCTAGGTTTTTCTTTGGCATGCTATGCAACTCTCCCAAAGTCTATTCCATCACTTAGGGTGCTATGGAACTTTAGAATCTAGTGCCTATGCCTTCTTCAGAACACCTCCCCACCCAAAGAAAAAAACCAGTACATAACAGACTACTGGATGCTAAAAAAAAATTTACAAACTTGGAATAACTGCCTACAGCCATCAAACATAGCAAACTCATTATAAGTAATATATAAAGATGGGTAAGTAGCCTTGCATTTACCATAACATCCAGTGATAAAATCGCATAAAAATGTGCTCTCATTTTAGTAGAGCCCCCAAACTGTACTACTTGCATACTGTAGGTACATTTGTCTGTCCAGGCTGGTAACAGGCATCTGTTGGAGAATACAAACAGATTATCAGAACATTCTTCTGTCATGGGTGTTCTGATACACATTCAACAAGCCCTAAAATGCACAAAAATGCCCTGAAAACAGCTGCAGGTTTTTCTTGCATTATTTTTCTTCATTCTCCAAAACAATGAAGTCCTGCATCACTAGCTCCTACCCAGAATCACTCTCTATATGAAACTACTGACATTACACAGAATGACACAGAAGACTTACACAGATAGAACGAATTCTACAAATACTGCTCTTTGAAAAATTATGAAAAACAGCCAGTGAAATTTATGTTCTTAGCTGTGGTTGTAGTATACAGAGATTGTATATTATCTGGCAGTAGATATTTAATTGAAAAACAACAGATTTTTCTTTTCTTTAAAGGCTACTCTTCCCATCCATTCCATGCAAAGTCTGAGCACTTTCCAGGACCAGATACAACATTATTCTTTTAAATTATTTGAACTCATAAATTCTGAAACCTGTACATTTAACAATGCAGTATTAATATAAAGTGAGAGACACCTGTATTACTAAAACAGGATATACTGAATGTTCATTAAAAAAGGAATTATAATGCATTCCAAACTGAACTTTTAAGGGTTTTAATTAAAAAAATATATATATTTCTATTTAATTGATTGTAACTTACTTTTTCTAAAAGAATCTATCACAAGATTGAGAGAAAAATCATGTAACTGTTTAAAAAGCTAGGTGTATCTTCCTGCATTTAGATTCTAAGTCACAGATGTATCAAAAACGTATCTGTCATGGTTTAAGCCCAGACAGCAACAAAGCACCACAAGGCCCCTTGCTCACTCCTCCCCCACCAGTGGGATGGGGAGGAGAAAATACAAAGAAAAGCTCGTGGGTCAACACAAGGACAGGGAGGGGATCACTCACCAATTATGGTCACTGGCAAAAAACAGACTCAGCTTGGGGAAAAAACAAAATCAATTTAATTTACTACCAATCAAATCAAAACAAGGATAATGAGAAGTAAAATAAAATCTTAAATCATCTTCCCCCCACCCCTCCCTCCTTCCCAGGCTCAACTCCACTCCCGATTTCTCTACCCACCCCCACCAGTGGTGCAGGGGGATGGGGAATAGGGGTTGGGGTCAGTTCATCACACATTGTCTCTGCCGCTCCTTCCTCCTCAGGGACAGGACTCCTCACTCTCTTCCTGCTCCAGCTTGGGTCCCTCCCACAGGAGACAGTCCTCCACAAACCTCTCCAACGTGGGTCCTTCCCCCAGGCTGCAGTTCTTCATGAACTGCTCCAGCTTGGGTCCCTTCCACAGGGTGCAGTCCTTCAGTCACAGACTGCTCCAATGTGGGCTTTCCCATGGAGTCACAGCCTTCTTCAGGGGCATCCACCTGCTCCGATGTGTGGTCCTCCATAGGCTGCAGGTGGGCATCTGCTCCACCGTTCACCTCCATGGGCTGCAGAGGAATCACCTCCCCCGGCGAACCTCCTCCCCCTCCTTCTTCACTGACCTTGGTGTCTGCATAGGTGTTTCTCTCACATCCCACTCCCCTCTCCACTGCAGATTTCCCTTCTAAAATATGTTATCACAGAGGTGCTACCACTGTCACTGATTGCCTCGGCCTTGGCCAGAGGCGGGTCCAACTTGGAGCCAGGAAAGCTTCTAGCAGCTTCTCACAGGAGCCATCCCTGTAGCCCCTCCCCTGCTACCAAAACCACACCACACAAACCCAAAACAGTATCAAAGATGTAAGAGTTTTTATTTAATGTGTTGTGTCAGTAATATACATATCTGTTACATTTTGACACTATGAGCTTTAATTACTATGATTTTTAATAAATTATATATGCCATGCCATCTATCTCTCACTAGCTGGTCCGAGTGCATTAGGACTCACCTTTTGGCATTTGGGAGACCAAACCTGAACGCACTCCTCCAGATGCAGCCTCACAAATGCAGAATCAATGAGAAAAATCACTTCCCTTGATCTGTTGGCTACACTCCCCCAAAGCAGACTGGTATGCAGCTAACTACAAAGGTGCACTGCTGACTCACACCTATGGTCCACCAAGATACTCAGGTCTGTTTCTGCAAACCTGTCAGTCCAACCTCAGCCTGTGCTGTTGCATAGGGTTATTTAATTCCATGTAACTGATTTCCCATTTGTCCTTATCAGACTTCACAAAGTTTCTAGCTGCATATTTCTCCAGCTTAATGAGATTGCTTTGAATGGCAGCCCCCCCCCAGTTTGGTATCATCTGTCACCATTGTTTCAGTTGTAGTCCATCCCACCTCTCTGGTTGTTGATGAAGATGCTAAATAACACTGGCTGTAGTAGAGAGCTCTGAGCAACGCCACTAGAAAACAGCCTGTTGGTTGCCACACACCTTACGGCAACACTTTGTGTAGTTTATCCAACCAATCCATCTCTTTCCCATTTGCCTAAATGGATACCACAGCTATGGGATACCACAACAAAAGCCCTGTTTAAGTCAAGACAAATGACATCCAGTGCTCCCTCCTCATCCACTGAGCCAATCATCTCATCACAAAATTCAGTCAGATTGGTGAAGCATAATTTGCCCTTGCTGAATATTTGCTGGTTGCTTCCAGTCACCTTCTTGCCTTTGACACATCTGGAAATGTCTTCCAAGAGAATCTGTGATCATCCTGGGAATCCTTCATGATCTTCCTGGAAACCAAGGTGAGGCTGACCGCCTGTAGCTCTCCAATACTTCTTCCTGCCCTTCATGAGGATGGGGATGACATTTGCCTTTTTCCAATCACTGGGAACATTTCACAGTCAACATGAACTTTCAAAAAGAATAGTGTGGTCCTCAAACTACAAAATTTGCTTCTGGTGATAGATATTGATATATTTTTATGCAACATATTTCCCTTCCTTCTGTGTATCAAAAGCTGCATTCATAACAATGATTAGAAAAAAATGTACTCAAGACACATAAGAAAGCTGCTTTAAAAAATTGCTTTTTAAAAGAGTTGCTTTTTTTTTATACTATAGTAAAGCTGAATGTATGTTAGCTAGTTTACCTTATGGCAGGTAACTTTCTTTTCATTATTACCTTATTGCTAGTGTAAGAAAACTGTGTTTTAGACTGGGATTCGATCATCTTTTTTCAGAACACCCACAAGAAAGAAAAACGTTTCAAACCTTTAATTACAGAAGTGGCAGGAAAACGGTGTCTGAATCTGTAGTCTTACTGAGGAGTATTGATCAAAGGAACACTGATAAACATGGCTTTGGCCAAAAGGATCTGAGTAGGGAATTACAATCAGATTAACAAACAAAAGAAATCTGACCACAGAGAAGTATTTCTAAAGTAAAAATGTTTAGGAATTTTATTCGGCAGATTTGGAACTTTCTCTAGTAAAATATCCATCTTATCCACACACCCAGTACTTTACTTATACTTTCTTACTCATTTAGCTCACTTCTACACTTACCTCCATGTTTCTTGTTTCACCAGATTTCCTGAAGTGAAAAAACAAAGTATTTCTCCCTATATAGTTAGATTAGTTAGCGTGTTACTTTGTATTGCCTGGAAGTGTGTGTTTAGTAATTGGATAATTTGTCTTCCCTTTCACAACTAAAGTGAATAGAATTAGTACCCTTTCCATGGTGACATTTTCTGACACAGATAGGGGAAGGCTTGATTCCGACTATCAGAGCAACCACCCATTTTCAGTACTACAAGATACAGCAGAAATGTGATTTGAACCCTTTATTGGGTCAATCAGTTGATCCCATTTAATACATTCATGTCAGCAACACATGCATGGACATCATTAACATGGTAGCACTAGTAATTTGTTGCTTAGACATGCACATAACAAAATGGAAAGTACAATTAAACCTCATGCTTTAGGTGTTTTAAACCATTCTGACTTTGCAAGGCAATTCTGAGTCTGGCTTGGCTTCCCACTCAGGGATTCTCCTTGTGTAAGGAATACCCCATGGAGCCCAGCGCTGAACAGTGATTGCTATTTCATATTGCTGACCAACAACATCAATGATAGAGAAAACCCATTCTTTTCTTTTATTCTCAAGGCCCTGGCTGTTCCTGGGTGAGCAGCAGGCCAACAGCTTCATGATAGCTAGAAAAGCAGATAACAGAGCTCTCTGGAATTATGTCACTCAGTCAGTTAAAAATAATTTACAATCTCTGTTAGAAAAATGAAGAGTTTGACCCCAGCCTCAAAACAATACCTTACCCTACTTCCCCCAAAACCAACAAAATAATTTTCCAAAATAAGTCACCCAAACCCAACCATTTTTTCTCTTTTAACCTTTCAATACAGTATGTACCCGCGTGATATTATATGCATTTCCAAAATTCTTAACGCAAATGAAAGTCAGTAAGTGAGTTTCAATGAAATTCAGCAAATTTTTTTCAATGACGTGAGGTTATAATAATCACTTTGTTACCACAGGTACAACTTCCACTCTGATACCACAACAGCTCAGATAAAAGCTTTATCACTGATTTTTCACTTTCTTCTCCCTCACTTATCTGGCTTCCACCTCTGACATTTGCAAGAAATTTCAAGATGAACTGTTACTAGGCATTATCTTCATAGTTTGTGTTTGCTTTTGTGATGAAAATACGACATATTTCCAGCAAACAAATTGGAATTTCATCTCACTTGGTTCAGTAGTAACAGCGCAACCATGAAATCTCCCTGCAGGGAATGTTTTAGAAAACTTCCATATCCACTCATTAAAAGTGACCAGACTAAATGAGACATTTGTTTAAGAATTGTAATGAGACACTTTGAGATACACTTGGTCTCCTACTTGATGTTCAATATTCTTGAAGAAATATCTTGAATGTGTATAAAGAGGTCAATCTGTTCTAGTTTTGCAGTACACTGCTCAAAACACAGTATCTTAAAACTGTACTCCAAAATTCTTGACAGTACCATGCCTAGGTCTTCACTGTTAAGTGAGTTTTTTCCCCCTATAAGCACTTAATTAGAAAAAAATTGTTTTATTCTTCCCAATGGAAAAAAAATACAAAATTAGAGCTGTCTATATTGAAAGGCAAAACTAGTGCACAAATTTTAGTAAGTATATTCATCAAGAACTAGAAAACTCTTGAGGACAATCTATAGAGAAACCTTGCTAAAAATATATTCCTAGTTAAAAATATTTCCTTAAGAAAAAAAAAAATCACTATGTTTTGGGGTTTTCTAAAACATATAAAACAAAATGGTAAGATGGAGTTCAACAGTGAGGAGAGTCTCAGTGTGACTTGGGGACAGCAAAATCTTACCTTCCTCTTTTGGCTCATGTGAAGATGGCACAGAAAATGAAAAGAGGACAATACAGTGTCTACCACTAGACCCTTCTCTCCTGGTCAGACGCCATAGCATTTACTACACTCTGATCAGCTACCTTAATCTCGTATACTAGTCTATGTTTTTGTACTGTAGCATTTACCTTTAAGACACTTCAGTAATCTAGTACAGTCTAACTCCATGAATACGAAAAAAAGCTTAATTATTTAGTTTCATTACAAGTCTCATGAAAAAGAATACCAAGAAAGAAAATTCTTGAGAGTATTAACCGTTTATACTTTATCTTGTCAACTTGGCCTCAATATTTTGACTGCTTTGATATATCCCAATATATATTTGATACATCATTGCCTTCTTCCACAAAACTGGATGTAGCATTGGATCTATAGCCTCTCAGTGTCATACTTCACTTCCCAAATTCCTTTTTATTTTAAATATATATATATATTTGGAAACATGAAATACTCTTCCTTTATGCCATCATACGCATTTTTTCCAATAAGGCCTAAAAAATTATTGACTTTTGGTGGAAGTATCAAAGTTTGTATACTATTTCCAAAAAAAAAGGGTTGTGGGTTTTTTTTTAGCAAAAGTGATACCAACGTAACAGTTATTTGTTCTGTAAATTATACTAACCAATTAAAAAAATCTTAAAGCTTGTAATTGCCTCCTAGTATAAGCTGTATAATTATTTAGAACTCTTATAAAGATGGTAAATTCTGTGTAGTTCTGTTAAGATCATGCATATGAGTTGGAAAAAATTATGATACCATGCAACGTTACAGTCCTGATTCAAATATATGTTCAATTTAGTATTACCCAACTATCTTTCCTAGTTAGGCCTCCCAGGACACAGAGTTTAGCAAACTAGACATCTAGACATGTCTACAATAACCTAATTTTCCATCCTTGGGCTTTAATGACAGAACAAGGACCATCCTTTTCAGCAAGACTCTTTCATCTTCATCACAGAGTTAAAGTAAGGCAGCAATCATCTTTATGAATACCTCAGGACTGTCCCTTTACTTTTTAAAAAAGTAGTTCTAGTAATATAATGCAAAACTCAAATATATTAATGTATAAAAGGGTTTGTTTCTTTTATTTTGTACCACAATATATTTCATGTCACATTTTAACAAGTGCAAAGATTACTGTCAGTCTGGAGAGAGTTAACAAGAAAAGAAAGTGAAAAATTGTAACCATCAAGCATGGAATTTAATTATTACACTTTAAGAGAAACAGCAAATATCTGAAACTGGATTAAAATATTTCATATTCTATACCAAATATTCATTTAAACCTTACAAAATAAGCAACACAAATATCTCTACTTTCTTAAAAACAATTTCCCAAAGACTATAAGGAAAATGTGACATGTATTATAATGACGTATGGTCAATTTTACATGAGTAAGACAGGTTATGCTTTACATCAGAGCCTCAAGGAATGCAGACTACTAATACTGCTATTACCAAGCAATTTAAATCATAGTATAATTATACAAACAGATGGATTGCAAAACCTTTCTAGTTTCTTTTCACCATTTAAATTGGTGAGGAAGATAACCAGAGACATTTTACTTATAAAATGCCTAAAAACTAATAGATCAGCTGACAAAATCTACAAACTAAGCTTACTGAAGACAGCTTAAGAAAATCAAAATACAGTATTTTATTCATGGTACAAAGTAGCATTAGCATAACTTTCACAAAGTAATTAACACATTCAGAAAATCTGGAAAACAAAATGTAAGCATAAAGACATTGCTTCAGCTTTGCAGCTTATTTATTTACAACATGTGCAAATTTTCTTTTCAAACAGTGCAAGCTAATAAAACTATTTTTCCTAGAACTTTATGCTTACTTTCTATAATGTATAACACACTCCTCCAGAGTGCTTGGAGATCACGTTCTTGAAAATAATCACAGATCAGCGGGTTAGAGAAGCCATAAGTGAAAAAAACCAACCCTTTAATTGTTCCGGAGTAGTATACAGGAATTTCATTAAAATATGACCATCAAAGAGTTGTTCTAGAACGCCAACTAGAATATATTTAGATTCAGTAACACTGCTAAGAAACAATCACATAACCAGCATTCACCTTATTCATTATTTCATTTTCTTTTTGTGATGTTTCATTTACTACCTAGGTTTCTATTATACTTGTTTTGGTAAATATCTTCATTTTGCAAAATATTTGTTAGTAAGTCCAGCAAAAATGTTTTGTCTTTTTTTGACTTGATATTTCTTAGGGAAGTTTGAGAGTGTGATTCCTCTGGCTATCTCCCTAGCATTTCCTAGAGATCACTTTTTAATCTCTCCTGAATTTCAACTACTTTGAAAGAAAGAAATTGCAAACAGGTAAGTCCCTTGAGCTTTTACCATTCTGTGTTTGGTCTCTTGATGTTTATCTTTAATTTTACTCAAATATCTTTTTATTTTCCTAGTTCAATCAAAACTAAAGCCACAGTTCCATTAATTTAAGCATACTTAACTGTGAATAGTTATAAAAAAATTACTTAGTCAAAACATTGTAACTATATTCAAATATACTGATAGAACAGGGGACATAAACCCCTCCATGGAGTGTACGGAACTATGCTGAACACACAAGAATCTTAGGTTCCTAACCTAAGCTACACGAAGGTGCCTGTCAGATTATTTTACTAAATGGGTCAGTAGCCACCCATTTCTAACATTTTGTACAGTACACCAATATTACTTCAGCAAGCTTTGTATCCTCAAACAACCCCCACCACGGCTTACTGTCAAATAATACATATTCTCAGCAGCACTCTATAAAACACAATATTGATAAACTACAGTGCAATTGTATATGGTCAGACTAAGCAGTGGGGGCCACTTTTCCACCACTTTCCCTGAGGGCCACGAGTCACTCACTATCTGTGCTGAAAATCTTAAGCAATGTACTTACAGCCAGAGGCCAAGTTCTCTCTGCAGCAAACTTCACAATATTGGTCCACAGCATGGCACCTGCTGAGAGTGCTGTGGTTTTCTTTTTGCTGCGATGTCAGGGAAGGAGCAAGGAATTGAAAGAAAATGGTATACCCTTGGGTGTCTATGCCAACATGGCATCAGGATTATTCACCAGAAGTAATCCAACATTCCTTAATATTGATCTATCTGTAACTGCACCCAAGTCATATGTCTAAATCCATAAGAAGTAAAAGGTGGGTTTGTGCTGTTCTTCAAGGAGAAGCATACTATGGGTGTAAATGAAAACATGGAAAGGAACTTTAGATATAACCTCTGAACTAATCACCTTAGGACTGTCACAATATGCAGAGAAGTTGATTTGTGTTGTTGATCCACAGATAAATGACTGTCTAGAACTGCAGTGGAAATGAACCCCAGCATTGTCTCCATGGAAACATACTTGCATGAATAAAATAAACAAGAAAATCTGTGTTGAATGTGTTTCAGAACTACTAACAACCCTTATGGGAAAGAAAAAAAGAAAGAGAATCACATCATTTTAAAAAAACCCCTTGTGATATGATATGATACAGTAAGATGGACAAGTCATCATGCCTGCAAAAGAGCATGACTGTATTATTGGATCTTGACAATAATTCCAAAATGGGGAAAAAATGAAGCATCCACCTAGTACTCACGTACCCTAAAACCTGTTCTTTAACTCAGTGGGAATATTCACCGATATCAACAAAGTTATGCCTCCATTTTGTAATCAGTAAACCCACAAAGACAAGAAAGTTATAGGTTCAGAAAGTCACAGGCTTTGTCTGAAGAACTTCAAAGGTGTATTAGAAATTATTTCTCACACAAAAATTGATAGCATATGTACTCATTTACAAACATAGGTAGGAATCTACATAAATAGGTGATAAAGTTCTTAAGCCACCACACGTTTGCATATTTAGAGTCAACAAAAGCATGACAGACAAGTCAAAAGATTTAGAAATCATTGAATCACAGTACTACAATTTTCAGACTTAAAGGAAAATATAATGAATTTGCTACTTTTCTAATGCTACTGCTTGACATTGCCTTGGAATGCCTGACAACTGAAGCAATATACAATTAATATGGTAGAATTAATATAGTAGAATTTGAATATACACAAGAAATTAACATCAGGAAACATCTATTTATTTTTAAAAAGCTCATTTTTTTTTTCCTTTCTTGCTTACAGACTTAACTAAGACAACTTGGATTTATTGTATGTTACAAGCAGAATTAATAACAATACCTACAGTTCAGTTTCATTGGTATTTTCCAAAATAAAGTGCAAGTTTTTCAACACTGCCTATAACTAAAAACAGGAAAGAACTTTCACAGCTACTGCTTCTTCTCAACTGCGCACTTGCCACAGAATGTTCATTCTGACAGGAAAGAAAGGCCATATCCAAGTTCTATCTTCTTCATAATGGTAAGGACATTGCGGAATCTGTCTGACTGTAACAGACAAAACACTGACAGAATGAACATGTATAAAGAATAAAACCAGGGACATTCAGGATAGCAGGAAGTGAGCATGACTGAAACTGGGCAAAGACCAGCTTGGGAAAACTGAATGAAGACAGGTAAGTGAAGGAAAGTTATCTGAAACTGAAAAAGTATAAAGGAAAATGTCACTACAAACTCTTTCTCAAAGAGACTGCCCTATGTATAGCTTGCTTTATGAATTCCTGTGTTCCAAGCATCCTTCCCTTGTATCTTAATACTCTGTTCTTTCCTTTGGATTGTGCACAAAATACTCAGAGGTCCTCCACATCTCCTTGTTACCCCAGAATCTGTCCGTTACTGCTCATGACTAGTATCTTCCTGTCCTCCAAGCCTTCAGTTTCTCATGCACACAAATAAATTGCCTCACAGGTTATCTAGCATATTTAACATGAATCCACACTGGCATTTTAATTTTGTCAGAAATGTATTTCTGAAGCTCGTCTCCCAATCACTTCTTACACTTTGATTTCCTTTGCAGAAAAGTCTTGGTGCATGCAAAACCTTTAGGATGAAATAAAGTGTGCTTGAGAAGAGCACTAAATGCACTCCAAGTACTACCAGGTATTCAGCCCAAGCTGGTCTGAAGTAAAACTGGACTGTAGGTGGTATGGATGTCAGATCCTGATGTCTGGCCAATCTTTCTACACAGCCATTAACTTTTTGAAGCCTAAAGGAATACAGCAACTTTAAAACTTCTGTTTCACTGTCACATGTGGTTGAATAGGTTCAAAAATTACTAGGCATACTAGGAAAGGTGTTTGTTAAACCCTGCCTCCTTAAAAGCCAGGCTAAAAATTCTGGGGTTACATATTTTTTGAAGGGTTATAACAACAGATCAGTTTGGCCTTTTTGATATAACTCAAAGCTCACGAGCTCAGGCTAGACCTTTCCCTCCTGTTGATGGTTGGTGTTCCACTCAGCTGCGAAACTAGAATGGTCTTCAAGACTGGGTAATCAAGTGCAACTGGTTATGATGCCAGTTACTTCATTGTCATATGGTATTTATTAAGCATATAAGCCTGATCAATCACCTTGGCTTGGATGGAATTTCGACCTTGACATATGTCTAAAAGGACTGCAGCAAGATTAGAATTTTAAGTAGTCTCCAAAGCATCTAAATACTTGAGCTACCGTGATAAAGAGATAATGAAAAGCCTGAATAATAGAACCATAAATAACACCTGATTCATGGACTAAATTTAAATGAATTGTTATGAGGAAATGAAATTGCCTTGATAGCTTTAAAATAGATTTGGAAATGAATTATTAGCCAAACTTCTTTTAAATTCAAATGCATTTCCTATATATTTTAGCACATATTTAAAACCAAGAGAGCCATAGTAAGTCCTTCAACATATATATGAGTGATTTAGAAGCCTGGTATGACTAATTATACTTAGAAAATTAATATTTGTCTTTAATTATTTGAGCATAAACCCCACAGTTTTAGTGTCATGAGCAAAACCATCTGAAACATGTAAAAAGGCAAGAAAGCATTTGTAACAAAATTGAGAACAACTCAATATTAAAGACAGATACAGCTTTCCCATGTACTTTGTGACCAGAAAATTCTTTAAGAAATTTAGCAGTATATTCTAGAATGCATAGCATTGTACAATGCAAAGGAAAGACCAGAGGACTCAACATATATAAATGTCTGAAGGAAAGGTGTAAAAAGTACAGAGCCAGACCCTTTTCAGTGGTGCTCAGTGACAGGACAAGAGGCAATGAGCACAAACTGAAACACACAAGGTTCCTTCTGAACATCACGAAACACTTCTACACTCTGAGGGTGATCGAGCACTGGCACAGGCTGCCCAGAGAGTTTATGGAGTCTCCATCCTTGGAGATATTCAAAAGGCACCTGGACACAGCCCTCAGCAACCAGCTCTAGAGAGCTCTGCTTGAGCCGGGGGTCTGGACCAGAAGACCTCCAGATGCCTGTTCCAACCTCAACCATTCTGTGATTCTGTGACTCAGCAAGGAAAGTATTTCTCATTGAAAAAGATGATACCTAAATGTATCATACTTCTATGTGACTAAAGCATGTATTTGGCTAGAACTTGGTATTTAGAAAAAAAAACACAGAATGACATAAGGAGATATGTTGGTTTAATTACTTTACTCAGCCCAACTAAAAATACCCTAGAATACTACTAAAATATTGTGAGATATACCAAACTCCAGAAAATTAAGACCAAATATAAATATCCACTGATATTTTAAATAGATTCGCTCACATTAATACTTGAAGATGATGGATACGTATTTTAAAAGTTTCTGGCAACAGGTTATTATCCACCTGCGCTTTGAATTACCTCATTATTATTATTATTTGCTGTTTATCCTTGGAGCTAGAGGATTTGTCTATTCTTTAAAATTACTTTTAAATCGGAACCTCATTAATAATCACAAAATACTGTGTAGTTCTGGTAAAAAAAAAAGGCAAAAGGAGTTCTTGGCTGAACTGGAATTACTACAGGCAAAAATCTGAACAATTAAGCAAATTTCAGGTTTCCTTTGTACGTAAATCAACATTTTAAAATATAATCTGTATTTGTAACAGTACAGGATTATGAAGTTGTACAGGTACATAACATATGCTATAAACTGTGAACTGTCTCAGGAACTTTCTATCTCCTTTTATGTTTTGTAATGATTGTCTCCTGGATGTTTTTGGATTACTATTAAGACATTTGAATGTACTAGAAAACCCCTCTTTTTGTGGAACTGTTAAATATACAATAATAATATTTCTATATTGTCTAAGTAACCATTGGCTTAATATCCTGCAATGTTCACCATGCAGCATTGTTATCCTACCAAAGTATAGAATACACACATTTAGTGTATCCATAAGATTTTCTGCTCCAAACTGCATTTATTGAAATTTTGCACAGTATTACCTCTGAACAACTTTCATGGCACTACAATAAATACAATAAAAGTCTATTGTTAGCGCCTCTAGATTATAATTATTTCAGGTAACTAAATAGCATGTGTACACAGGTATTCTCCATATGTGGTATGGAGACATTTCAGCTACCTTTAAACTTGAATAGAGTGAGCAGCATAGTTTGTGCCACAAAGAAATAATCAGGGTAATTTACTCTCCTGACACTACAATTCATGCCCAACTAAACAAACTCTCTTAAAATAGCACTGCAGTGGTGGCTATTTTTGCTGGCCTCTGTATTTCTTGAATTTCATCCAGTATCTTCAGGATATAGCTCACTGGGCTAAGTAAGGGTACATTTGAAACACATTCTCTGACCGACAAAGTAGGGATTGAATTGCAGTCTGAATCTCAAGAGGGGTGGTGGTGCCTAAACAGTCGAAGAGTAATTGCTACATGCTGGACCATGAAATATAAAATGCTACCCTGCCTCTAAACATCAGTGGGAGTGTACATTCTTCCTGAGAATGAACAGGAAAGCACTACAGCTACATGGTCAGTGGGGGTAGTTACTATTCAGACCTCATAATTCTTGGTCATACTATAACCAACATTGCAAACCACCATGTTGAGAGGCAAATAATGCTGGCAGCAGGTGCATAACCAGAACCTGAACACTGTCAGCAAACTTCTGCCTACAGAAGATGCACTGAAATTTTTATGGTATGTGGGCCTAAAAGCATGACTGTGAGTATATACACTAGAACATGTGGAGGCACTCATTAGCAAAAAAAGAGCTAAGGATTAACATACAAAAGACACTATTCCTCCTCCTCTTTTTTTTTTTTTTTTAAATGGTAAGTGCATCAATATTATTCAAGAAGTTTAAGTATAAAGGGAAGATATTCCCTAAAATAGCTGTAAGTCATAGACACAGATGTGGGGCTTTTTGGAATACTAATAAAAGAAAATGTTGGAAAGCTTACATAATTGGAAATACAAATTAAAAATCTAATATATCTAACTGTATTTGAATATATAGATCAATGTATCTATATATCAGTATATAAGGTGTAGTATAGATGACACTATGAGGAAAACAATTTGCAATTTTTACTGGCTTAAAATCAAAGGATTCAAATTCTATACATAGTTCTTTCACTCACACCATAACTGTTATGTGCAAGTCAGCCAAGTCAAGCAGAAGATAATTTTTCAGTTACTAAGGAAACTTACTAGGATAAAAGAAACTTTCATAATTATTCTGTTATCAGTCTACTATTAAATTATTGCATTCATTTGTAAGATGGTTCAGTTAAAGAAAAAAATACACATTTGATTTGATAGTCAATAATTGTTGAGTCAATCCTGCAACAGAACTGTTGTTTCCTACAGTGACATATTTTCACTGAAAACTGCTAGTCCTGATGAAATATGACAAAATAAAAAGATATAAGAAAAAAATAAAATTAAATATGACAATGTGCTGAAGTACACCAAATACATACATGCTAGCTACACAGCCCAGAACTTATTACAGCTTTGAATTCTCATTTCTCTTGGAAGCAGATTCCATTCCTTTAACAGTTAAGCATGTTAGTGTGATCAGAAGGGTGTTTTTTTCAAGATTCCAGTATGAGTACTATATTTGTATGTTTTTATTTTATTTTTTTATAATTCTTCCATACTTGACATACAGATAGTTACTGAAAGAAGAAAATGAAATTGATATTTAACACATCAGTGTGTATCAATGTTGTGTGGGCATGATGCAGAAATAATCCTAGAAGCACTAAGAAGAACCAGACATTTTCTCTAGTTAATATGATCCTTGTACCTCTCATGTAAGGGCTGATGGTCAATAACAGGAATTTTACTTCTCACTCCTTAAGCCTCCACATTACAACAATTATTATTCCAATTAGATTCCAACTGGAGTAACATCTGGTTCTATCTCACCCAGATGTGCTACTTATTCAAGAGCACGATGATGCAGCATTACGTTACATCAGCTTGTATTTAGTTACATTTTATTTTAAATTACAGAATCATAGTGGTGAAAAATACAAAGCTGCATTATCCCAGTAAAATACAAATGAAAAACTGTACACTAAAACTTACAGTTGTAAGAAAAAGAAGAAACATATACACAACTTCTTTAGAAACAAGATGAGAGTTAGACCCCTCTGACCAAGCAAGAGAGGTAAAGTGAAGAAGAATGTAGGCCAGCCACCATATCTGAAAGATCTTTCACCAGCTAATCTCCTAATTAGTTACATACAGTCAGGTCAGCTACGGTTCTGCTTTTTAAGGAGCAGTGTCTAGACTTTAAAATTGTATTTCTAATCCTGCCTGTGAAAAACAGGCAGGCACATCCAATTACACAAATTGCATATGCACATACAAATCATATGAAACGATAATATGCTTTTCATGATTAAAATCGAATGACTAAAATGGCATACACAGACTAGTAGGACCAGTTTTAAGGTATTAAGATTCTGCTCTTTTGCCTCTCATTTAATTAACCCCAAATAGTATAAATAAAAAGTTATAAACATCTCACATTTTATTTCTCTTCTCAGAACTATCAGCTTGTAAATAAGCATAACCCATGTTTACTTAAGATATTAGATAAATACATACCAAGTTCAAAACAAGATTCCCTTTTTTCATTGGAAAGATCAAAAGAATGACGTATTTTGATCTAACATAGTATTGAAGACTGGGTCATCTCACATGAAAATCACACAGTCTCTTAGAAAAAAAGGTGCTGCAGTGCATTTCTTTGATTATTCAAATATCAAACATGCTCTCCAAGAAAATCCTTCAAAAATAGAATAACAGCACTGCACCTAAACTGTCATCATTTAATAAGAAGTGACGAGCAAGTGACAGATAATGAAGAACAGCCTGAAGATGCAATTGCTTGTCATTAAACCTGCATTTCCTCCTCAGGCACGCTTTAAGAAGATCACAAGACTCCATTGTGCTGGAAGAAGTTTGCTAAAGAGACAGTTACCTAATCTTATACACATACATGGAGACATGTGATGTGTTTCAACTGGAAAAAGGAGTCTGAGCAATCAGGCAACAGGAGCTCCCTTCAGAAGATTGGCAGGGTTTAGAGAGGTCTGTTGAATTTCTCAGGGAGGGTAATGCACTTTATTTTGTTGCCCCTTATTTGCTGTATTGGGAGCCATCATGGATAGGCCCAAGAACTTGACTCTTATGTACCATGCCATAGGAAATTAAACATCAGTTGCAGGAAACTCTATAAATACTACTGCTGTTAACAACTTTTCCTGCAGGTGGTAGGTAATGCCAACTTTAGTATCATCATACAGGTCCAAAACTATCATGATGATCCTAATTTTGAAATGAGAAATATGTGGATTATTTGTAATGAAATGGCAGTAGTTAAGACTGATTTAACTACTCCCTCTTCAACTACTGTTTGTTCTACCAAACTAACTTGCATCATTCACTGCAGTGACTAATATCTTAAACATAAATATTTTAATGCATGTTGTTTGCAAAAATATTAACATTCAAAATTTTCAATATAGGTGCTTGCCAGGGAAGTGCTTGAAAAGGACAAACTTCTTGGTCTACACCAAGCATTTTTTTTTTTTTTCCTGCTTAATTCTTGAGATACTTCTAATTCTCTCCAAGAAGTAGACTCCATGGTTTAATCTTGACAGGTTAGAAAGCACAACATATTGCACCCCACTGGGTCATCAAGGTTAGTGTTACAGAAGGATAAAGAAAAATTTTCTTTTACGAAATTTTGTTAATACTACTAATCTGATTCATTTAGTCCCTTTCTCCCAAAGTATCTGAAATTTTATTTCTAGTAATAAAATATTTATTTGCAAAATTTAAAGAAAAATGTTTAGATTTTATTTAAACTCCTCTTTCAAAGAAAACTTAATTTTAGGAAGAAAATAGAAAAGAAATATTTGAAGAGCTCAAAAATGAAAACAAACTTGAACTTCAGCACATGAAAAAGTAAAAATGTATATCTGGTAAACACAATTTGATTTTACTCTTATGATCTGCAAGTAAACAAAAATACCGTAGGTCAACTACAGCCATTATGCTTTTGGTTTTAAATACTAAAATATCCTGCCTGATGATTAATTTTTAAAACCTTGATTCCACACACACTGTGGGGTTTTTTGATAGATCTGAATCCTTAAGATGTCATGAAAATGAATTATACAATCATTGTATTATATGAACACATTTTGGAACAGAGTTAATTTATAAATACGTCAAAAAGGAATCACTGTAAACAGCTGATAACCACCTTTTCACCTGAAACTTTCTAAGGGTTACAACCACAGAGACTGGGTTTTAAGATCTGTTCTGCTAATATTCTGTATAGTTCTGAGTGTGGATGAGGTTGTGTTTGAGTTATTTTGACAAAATATGAGGAAGAAAAATGTGAGAAACCTCTCAAATACATTAAAAGAGTAGAAATACATTATCTGTAAATTAAAATTATATACAGTCCTTCCAATCTCCTACTTTCACAAGTTGCCTCTATATGTTACCAGATTAATGCTGACAATTGGATAAATAATAACATTTGTTATAAAAAACAAAACTCAAGGGGAAAGAAATGATTGAAAATTTCAAATTTTTGTGTAAATGGTTTGATAAACCACCAAAATAATTGCTGCCAGTACCATCTTACCACCTGCTTATCCCTTATAAAAATTCTAATGCTATTACCCTTCAGTTTACTTACATTTCCAAATCACTGATTAGGGCAAAAATTCCTATCCTGTTCCCAAGAGGTCTAATAGGATCTGAAATACTTGTTATTTTTTTATTTAGTTAATAGAGTGTGTGTAATAATATATATTGTACAAAGTAAATTTCAATACAGCAGCATTTATTCTCTAATAGAATGCAAATGCTAGATCCATCTATATTAAATTCAACCATTTTTATAGTCAGAAAGTACCACTTAGTTGCAAAAATCTAAAACTTAATGCTTATATTCTTGCCCGAGAAGACCGTGAAAATGAACCATAGAAAATAGCTCTGAAAGGAATCTTAGTGGTTCATTTGGTCCATTCTCCTGCCCAGACAATCAGCAAGCATAAAAGTAACCTATGTTCTACATTCTGGTAGGGTAGCACTAGCAGAAGAATTCTTATATTTAAATAAATTTGATAACTATTCACAGATTCTGCATTTGTTTGAAGTTTTCTGTACGATTTAGAATATGTAGTAGAGGCATTTTAATAATTTAATGCTTGAGAAATTTAAATCCTTCAAAATTATTGAAAATATCACAAATTCAAAGTGCAAGAGAAAGAGAGGAGAAAAAGAGTAGTTTTGAAGAACTAAGAAACCACTGTCTAGAAATAGTGAATTTTGGCAGGGACTTCACCAAGACCAGTTTTTCAAGTGTAACGATCAAGGGAAAGCAATAAGAGTGACATAGATCCGACTCTTAAAACACACCATTGTAAATTAACAGAATACATAAAAACTTTATGCATGCGCTAAGGCAAGTGTAGCGAGAAGTTGTAGTAGTATCTCTCATAATAAGCCAATATGTGATATATGTTGTATAGCTCTCTTATTTGATTATCGTTCAAGAGAACAGTCCTACTGAATTCTAAGAAACTGTATTATATATACTATATTATGTAAATAGGTACATATAAATCGGTGTGATTTACACTTTGAAGTGAACAGGTCTTAATGAAATCAGAATTAGATGTGGTAAAAAATGCAGTAAAATACAAACAAAAAATGAATACATGAAAAATCTGATTCCACCAATCATGGCATTATTAGCTGGAGATGTAACATTATTTTTGTATTCATGCCCTGTTTACCTTCTAAATGAAAACATAACTGAAATAGTGTCTATATGTACATGTGTTCAGATACATACTGTCATGTCTCAGCATGTGTAGACATATATATGTGTGTGCATGTGTTGAGCCTTACTGGGATCACCAGAAAATAATACGAAAACAATAATTATCCTTCTAGTGAGACATACAGGACTATGCAAAAGGAGTACTTAGCTTTAGCTAAGCATTAGTTAGCATTAACACAAGATGAGAGCTCCTGTCTTGCTGCTAACAAGTGAAAAAAATTGCTTAAGAGGTCCAGTGTCAGAGATGTCAAAGTAGTTCATACAAAACAGCTACAGTCTAAAACAATATCACAAATATTCATAGTCTTCATGTCCCTACATGATTGTAGGACTGAAGCTAAGTCTTTCATGAAGATGAGAGGCACATATATAGGAAAAAAAAAAAAAAAAGACAACAGTTTTTTCTTTAATGTGAACTTCTGAATAATTAACTGATTTTGAACTTCATCTTCAAGAATTCAAAACAAATACAGAAGCTTGTGGGGTTGAATTATTCCTGGGTTGGTTTGTTGTGTTAGCAGTAATATAACTCATTACCTCAATATTTTCTTGCATGATCATGTTATTTCCTACTCAGAAAACAAGTCTCAACACAGAGAAGTTAATTTTACATCTATATGGACACACATACATGCAAATATACAGTATGAAATTCATGTTTATATTATTGTTTAACCTAGAACACATTAAAAACCACAGCCTTCTCAACCTTAACATCCACAAAATTCCACTGTCTTAACAGTTTTTGTATGTTTGCTTACTCTATAAACTTCAAGTTATTCCTTATTATGATCTTGCATCTTTTACACAAAATACGTTTCCAACTCAGCTAAAAAGTAAGTTCGCTCTTAAAATCAGTTATGAAAATGCTAGTCATTAACTGCCTTTTCCCTCCTCTTGCAGATTTTTAATGGTGCAAAGTCTTTACTGGAACCCAGGTGACAGATGTCATTACAGCTGTCATACACTACCTATACTGCATTCTTCATTAGAATCTTTATATAGCAGACTGTCAATAGTAGCAATTTCTGATAGATACCTCTACCAACCATTTCATCCAAGATTTCTTTGGCTGTAAGGTAGAAATCTCCATTTTCTACTAGTTTTCCTATAAGCAGATATATTTAGAAGGAAAAGAAAGTTTAAGAAAGCAAGCTCTATGAATGAACTCATGAAATCAAAAAAAGTAATAATGCTTATAACCTGTCTGTAAGGAAACCGGAGAAGAGACTAAGGAACCTTTGTCATAGCTAGAAATATTCAGCTCTGAGTTTCTAATCAGCAGGTCTGAGCAGCCTGTTCAAATACTTAAATATTATCACTCAGCAACAAAAATATGACACAACAGTGATCTTATACAGATACGGAATTGCATTGACAGAGAGAAATCTTATCTAGGATTATTGTCATCCTTGGAAGACCATCACCATGCTGGTAAGTTATTTTTCAAGAATTTAAAAGAATGAGGTGGAGTTCAGGGGATTAAAAGGAAATCAGGTTGGGTTTTTTTAGTTACTTATGATGCTGATTGTGTTTTTCACTCTGTTTTGGTTTGCTTTTTACAGCAGAGGGAAAAGAATCTGTCAATTTTTCTTTCCCCAGTAGGATGCAATCCAGAAAGAGTCAGAAATTAACCTTTAATTTTAAAGCAATGGCAATTCTAGGAAAGTTATGTCAGAGATTTTTTATTCCCAGGTTTTTGTCTTCACTTTGAAAAAATGGAGAAATACTAACATTAGAGATACATATTACGTGGACACTAACTAATAGTAGTTATATTTGATTAGTGTTTATACTCCATTAAAAAATTAAGTTTTATACATACAATAGAAAAATACATGATTTAGGAAAAATTTGACTACCCTCTCCTTTCCAGAAAGAAGTGCAGCCTCATGGTTACCCTTGTGGAACATGTAGAATCAAATCCTCTCAGACATAAGAGAGAAGTGGAACCTGACTTCTTCAGTTGATTACTATAGAAATAAACCTACTAAAATAAAAAATGGCTATCAGGGAGATCAGGTAAAATACCCACTCCAGAATCTTGTGAATCTAAACCTACTTTTCTTAAAAGAATTTGTGCAAACTCCTTCATGTTGCAACAAGTAGAAAAAGGCTAATTTTCTTCATTTCAGAAATAAAAAAGTTGTATTCTTCATTTTAATCTATTTTTTCTGTCCTTGTCTACCTCTCAAATTAATTTCAAAAAACTAAAGGCTATGTATTTATTCAACCTAGCTTTGTCTGGTGTGGTAGATAAGAGAGAAACAATGTGAGGTATTCTAGGCTACTATGAAAGCACTTATGCTGCAAGGGGACTATTACAGGTTTATCACTCAAATATAAAGATAAAATGCAATTGTGAAGAGAAAAACTTTATTAAATTTTTGGCAGAGAAAGTTCACCAGAAAATGAATGCAGGTAATGAAACTCAGTTACTAATGATGTGTACATATCAATCTATAAAAATGGATATATATACAGATACGTATAGAAGGACATAAAATATATACATCTATATATTTAATTATATTTGAAGACATTTTTAGAAAAATAGTATTTATGTTAGTTTTGCTACTATTGCTACCAAATAATGCATCTCATCTGAATTTGCTAGACTTTAAATACATACACTCTAGTACAGTATTCCTACACCCTTTTTTTCATCTTTTCATTTTCTAATTTCCATCCCTTTCAGGTGGAAATCGCTTCAGTAAAACAGATAATTGCTTCTGCTTTGCAATGTCAAACAGTTTGCCTCAGGTTATGGCAGTCTCTAAAATTAAGAGGGAAAAAAAAAGTTCTCTCTCATTATCTTTCTCCCTTTCAAGCATCCTTTCATCTCAGCCTCTTCAGTGGTGTCCAAAGTCATACCTTCCCCATTGTTTATTCTTTTCTACTGTTTTCTTGCATTTAGTTACAATTTTACTTCTTGTCTTCCCCACAATCCTTCACCTTCAGGCTTCGTTTTGAATGTCAAAATTTTACAATGGCTAAAGAGGAAACGTAGAGTATGTTGCAATCCAATTGCTCAGTCCACAGCATTTTCAATACCAGTCATAAATCTTTTTGTCTTTATATTTTCTCTTCACAAAAAGCCACTATGGTAAAAATTCTTCAGTATCTCAAAACAGCAAAACATCTCAAAACAGAAAAACGAAGGACTGTTTTGAGACTACTAAATATATACTGTAATCTCAAGAAGTCAAGATAAAACTATCACTCATTTCCATATCCATATTTTCCATAGTCTTGCCTTAACTTTCATCTCTTGGCAATGAAGTTCTAAAACTGTGTCCTGCTTATTAAAAACACAAAGCACAGACTGAGAAATGGGAGAGAATGACAACTTACAGGGGCTCCTGCTGCTGGGCTATCAAATTTTGAAAGCATCAGGGAAGCAACCAATCCTTATGAGTATGCTTTCATTGTCACCGTAAAACTACGCTTGTATGTTGGAAGGACTGACAAACAGTTTTCAGCTTCCTGTTCAAGGAGAACTCTCTTCTAGATTGATGTGTAGATTTTAGGCCCCCTTCAGCTGGATAGCACTGCATGAATGGGATCTTTTGCTGAATGTGTGATTTTTTTTTTTTTTCAGTTTGATCTAAAATCTGGACTTTAAAACCCAGACACAGACACTATGTATGAGCAGATCCATACATAGATCCACATTTCTGGATTGCAGCAATATTTAATATAATTAAATAAACAGAAGTTATTCAATACGACTGTTTAACAGGTTGCCTGAATACAAGCTTTCCCTTCCCTCATCCTTTTTCCCAGATGAGCACTATTATTCTTTATTTTGACACCACTTGTGAAGATGGAGTTTTTAGTTCAGTCAGAATGCCCTTATAGAAGCAAAACTCTAAATGCCTTCTGTAAAAGCTGAAAAGAGGCCAAGCCTGCTGGAAGGGGTTCATAAGACTTTTTTTATTTTTATGTTTGACAAATCCACAGCATTTTTTTTGTAGCTGTTTGGTTAACCCAAAATATTATTTGTTTAAAAATATTGCCACTAGAATAAATCACAAATTACATCTGCTTTAACTATTTGATTACTTGAAATAGGCATTAATGAAACATTATTATATCATGGTTTTATATTTGGATTTTGTACTCTCTTGGCACATTTACACAGCAGAACTCAGATCATACAACTGTCATTCAATATCATTTAAACATATTATCCAGCTCTTAAAAAAAAATAAATAGCTGAAATAGTTGGATAAGCATCATAGCACTTCCTTATTACATTCTGCAAAGGGATTTCTTTAAGCAAGAGAGGAACAATATCCAAGAGATTTCAATTTTTTTGCAATTAATAAAGTCATAAATTCAGATAAATATAACTGACAAAGGCATTAGACTTGAAATCATAATTCTAACTATTTTTAGACTACCAGTCAGATTTAACTGATAAAGAAATAATGCTGATGATATCTATCTAATGTTAAGCTTAGTTAATAATTACTCAAGTACTCTAATACAAACAAGAAGTACATTGATTTTAAAATGCAATGACAGTGCAGTAAAACTCTCAACCTACCATATACATGTATTTTCATTTTAGTAGTCTTTAGTATGGTTTTTCCTTGGTGATTGGATGTACAATATTTGAAAAAACACATCATCCTGCAGCAGTTTACATAGATATCATTGTATGAAATTTATTATTTACACCAAACAGAGGTAATGAGGCAAAGAAACATTTATGTTTCAGTGTGCTGATTAGCCAAAAAAGTTCGATGAGTCATTTCAAAGCAATTTTTCCAAAGTACTAGAATCAATTATATTATATTGTAAATTATTAACCTCTAGTTTTCCTAAAAATAAAAATATATTAAATACGTATTTATATAGTGTATATTTAGTCTATATTTACAGGCATGCATATACTTTGTATACTTAGTGTATATTTAGGCACTATATTTATATAGTCTATACAGTGTATAATTACATATGTGTATAAAGCATATACTTAGAACTGGTGAATAACTTGTAAGCATTGACTCATCAAATAAATGTAGTCACCAGAAACACCAGTAAAAGACACGTTTCTAGTTATTTACACAGCACCATATAGGAACATACAGGATAATATAGGACCAACCTCAGAGGGACAGAGAGAATTTAATTTCAGATGCGGTAATCTCTGATCTCAGTTACTATGTTTGGCATCATGGAAGCTATAAATGGTTGAATGAAAAAGACTGGTTTGGTTCTTCCATCTTGGGGTATAAGAATGTTCAAAACAGACATATTTTCAGGAGGTTTCTATAGAACACGTGTTGTTGATTAAAAAAAAAATAAAAAAATCAAAGATATAGCACATGGCCCAATTTTGTTGATCTGTCATGTTGTCATGGTTTAACCCCAGCCAGCAACTAGGTACCACACAACCGCTCACTCACTTCCCCCCCACCCAGTGGAATGGGGGGAGAGAATCAGGAAAAAAAAGTAAAACTCGTGGGTTGAGATAAGAACAGTTTAATAGGACAGAAAGGAAGAAACTAATAATGATAATATTAGCTATTAAAAATGACAATAATAATAATAAAAGAATTGGAATATACAAAGCAAGTGATGCATAATGCAATTGCTCACCACTTGCCGACCGATGCCCAGTTAGTTAGTTCCTGAGCAGTTATCTGCTCACCCAGGACAACTCCCCACACTTTATATAGTGGGCATGATGTCACATGGTATGGAATACCCCTTTGGCCACTTTGGGTCAGCTGCCCTGGCTGTGTCCCCTCCCAACTTCTTGTGCCCCTCCAGCCTTCTTGCTGGCTGGCATGAGAAGCTGAAAAGTCCTTGACTTAGTCTAAACATTACTTAGCAACAACTGAAAACATCAGTGTGTTATCATCATTCTTCTCATACTGAACCCAAAACATAACACTACACATCAGCTACTAGAAAGAAAATTAACTCTATTCCAGCCAAAACCAGGACACATGTAAAGGTAGATGTTAGATGTTTTCACTTTCTTCAAAACAGTTCAGAGGTCTGCTCAACCACATAGGCAAGACAGTTTTTAAAAAACTTGTGGCCTCTAACATAAGAGGGATTATAGGACAGCTGAGAACAGAAGAGGAAGCAAAGGGAACAAATGTTGAGCCAGTACATACATAGGAAGCTCTTCTATCTAATGTAACTGAGTACCTCTTGTTTGCAACCCTATTGTGTTGCAAAGAGGAGATAAAATTCAGCAATAGTTTTAAGCCCTGTCCTCATTTAAGGAGGCTAGGTTAATAGGATCAAAATACTTTGCCTGGTCTTAGGAACTCGTCCTTACTTCCAAACAAAGTCTGGCTATGTGATAAGTCTGTTACAGTCACAGATTACTGCTTAAATTCTCTCATAAAATCTGTCTTTACTCTCCTTTCCCCACTGAAATGATATTCACATTCTACATTCTTGAACCTCAGCTGTTCTACATTAACATAGATCAGGATCTACATGAGGAAAATCATCTAGATTTGAATTGCAACAGTGAGAACTAACAGCAAAAAGTACACAGGAATGAACTTTAGCTATTCTTTTAAGAATTCAGGGGATAGAGGATGTGTATTCTCTAACTCAAGGCAAAGCAATAAAGAAACAAATTAGCAAGCACAGTAGCCAGGGGAACTACAAATATGTCCAGTAAGTCAGACACAGTGCATATGTGGCTGATAATTTAACACCATGAAAGGGGATTACAAATCTGCAGTGGTGCAGTGAAACACGAAGTTCCAGAGATTCAGTGCAAGCAACACAAGGTAGCTTTAACAGTTGACAAAAGATGAAGAAAAGCACAAATAGTGCCACAGATTTCGTAATACTAAAAGACATAAGGTCATATGGAATCTAAACATGTAGACATTGCACCACTCTTGGCATTGGCTTAATCTCTACCCTTTCAAGCAGCAGTTTGGCTAGCAGATAAAAAAAAAAAATCATTAAGGACAGGCTATCTCAAAAAAAGAAAAAGTTTTAAAGTAAGCTTTGACAATTTGAAAAATCAATTCATGTGCCTAGATTCATACTTTAAAGAAATATAAATCCTTAACCTAATCTATTACAAAGTAGGATAAGAAATAAATCAAGTGTTTTTGATAGTCTCCCGAACTACTTTAATGCTGATCTGTGTTGAAGAGTTGGATTATTATCGAAATGTGAATCTCACACAGATTAATATTTTATACTTCTAGGAGTAGCATCTCAGGCTAGGACTGAGACAAATGGCCTAGAAATAAAATTGTAAAATGTCCTAAAAAGCATTTACTATTGCTAACCTGGTTTCATTAACTACTTCTGCCCTTTTTCCATTAAAATTACCCATCTGAAAGACCACAGTTTTCCATTCTATCATCAGAAAAAAGAAAGAAAATGGAAACAACAATTAAAACTAATTTGTTAAATCAAGTAACACCAGCAAACACACACAGTACTGCCATTTATCACAGATAATAATAATTTGATAAATATTTACCAAATAACATTTCAAAAAAAGTTTGTTGATAAAAGGGCACATACACATATTTTCCATCAAGTGTTCCCATAATATTGAGTGAATTTTCTTAAATGTTTCAGATTACAATTTTCTAAATTCCAAAACATTTTCTTACCTACCTAATCTTTGTCAATGAAAACAAACAAGAAAACCAACCTCCCACATTTAGCACATTGGCAATAAAGCTTTGAAAGAACAAAGTTATTTAAATGGCATTATCTGCTATTTGTCTTATTCTATATTGCCTTTTTTTCCCCACTGAGTGCTAATAAGTGCTTGCTGTTGAAGAGGTTTACATTTAACATCTGTCACTTGTATCCAGAAGTAGCACCTACAGGGAACTGTCAAATAGATTGTTATTCTCCTCTGTAGCACCAGCAAATCTGTCTCACATCATTTACATACAGATAGTTATAGGCATTCATCATTTCATTATGCTGACTGCCTCACTGTTCTAATGTATAATGTCTCTTTAATGAGCCTCAAAAAATACAATATTCCTTGATTTATGACTGCTTAAGTGAAAAATTATACAGATTGACAAAACTCATCATAAAGCATTTTTTTTTGTCCCCGCTACCTTGCACTTCAAGTTTAACAATGACTCTTCAGTTAATCTCACTATTTGTTTCTTTGACAAAAAAAATGATCAAATTCTAACACCAGACTTCAGTCATTGCTGTTTTAGTATGTATACTTTCAGTATGAGAGAACAGCACAGAATTTGACAAATTAAAATTGATCACTTTTTGTCAAAGAAATAAATGTATTGCACAATCTGTTTCAATATTATTATATGTCAATTACCGTAAGTTTCCTAACTTATCATGTGGAATACTGCTGTACTAGTCATGCATAAGTGACTCATAAATGAGCCAATTTACACGTTCATGTAATTCGAACTATGCTTTATTGTGCAAACTTCAATTATTTCATATACACAAATGGTTGCTGCTGAAAATATCTTTGCCATTAAAAACTATCACGTGCTAAAGTATTTCAAACATATCTAGGACAATAAACAGAAAGTTGGGAATGAAAGAGCTAAACACTTTGTTCACTTGACTGCACTGAGCTATTGTATGGAGTTCAGTTCCTCCCTCTACATCTCCACCTATTTATAAAAAACATCAGCATTCAGCCACGTTATCAGTTTTTGACTATCTAAGCTGAAAGGGTATGCAAACAGTGCTTATCCAAGCACTGACACTAGCCACTAGAAGCAACAGTTTTCACTAAGAGTGATGCTTTGTTTCCAACAAACATACAACTGGTACTTGAATGCTTTTAGTATGTAAGAAAGTGTTAAGATATCAGAAGTTTTTCCCATAATAGAGACAAATGAAACATTTTACTCTCCTGTGCATTCTCCACTGTCTAATACAGTTTGAACTTACACTGTAGACATTACATGTAGGCTGTACAAGATCGTCTCTCTACTTCATCCAATGATTCATTTTCATAAAAGCTGTAGAAACATACTACAGAGAACTTCTATTCTACTTCAAAATCTCCCCCCCTCCACAGAGGTTGAATAAACAAGTGCAGATACAAACAAATTAACACCGATATATATCCTTACACTGTCTGATCTCATAAATAAGCATCGCTTTCTAGTTTCAAACTGTGAAGCCAGGCTGAAAAGTCTACCCATTATATATGGTAAAAATGAATAGCGTGTTAAACAACAGACGGGAAACAGAAATCCTAGATTCCTCTGAAAAGTCAACATTAAGCAAAAATATATATATAATACAAAATGACTAAGGGCATATTTAAAAGCTTTTTCAATAGATGCAGACATATGATATAGCAGAAAATAAAGTGCAAAAATAACATAGATCTATTTGACTCTAAATTTCCAATGTTCAATACAATAAGAATTCTTCTTCTTTTCAACCCATATTTTAGTTACTTTGCAGTGAATATTCCAGTTAACATCAATGTCCACTTTTCAATGATTTCAAGAAGTCAAACTTCTAAAGAACATATGCAGATTGTCACCTAATCAATTCATACATCTATACATTTCAACCACATAAAAATGACATTCTAACAAATAAACCGGTAAAAATGTTTTTCAGTCAATAAATCCTAAAACTTCCATGGTGTTATCTTATACATGAAATTAATAGCTGAAACCAGAAAACTAAGTACATCAACTCAAATATCTCCTACAAATAACTGAAAACTCAAAATTATATGCCTTGCTGCTTTGTGAATTTGAAGTATTTAAAAATATCCACTTATTTCATAATAATAATGAGGTTTATGTCTCAGCTTGTACTAGTGTGATAAAGTTCAATTTTAAAAATACTTAATAGTCACCTTACCAGTCACAACCAATTCCCTGACTTCTGACCATCACTGAATTATCTTTCTATATCCCTTGATATAATTGTCAGGAATATAGCTAAGAGTAATGATTGATAATAAGGGGTTTCCTACATCTGTTAGTGTTGATGTTGTAAAGCTGTGCTATCTAATAGTAATAATATAAAACATGGAAGAAACTATAACTGGTTGTTATTCTATTTCTGGCAAAATGGAGAGAGAGTATAATAAAAACAAAGTAAATATTGTTCTCCGTATAGCCCCTCAGTGTCATAATTCTACTTTTTCCTTTTCTTGCCTTCTGATTTCATCGATACAGTTCCCATATATAGCGTACAGAGTTAGCATTTCTGAAAACTGGCTAATAGTGTCTGACTCTCCATTTTCCCTTCTCAGTCTGAATTTAAGAAAAGGCAGTGGGGAAAGATCTGTCAGAAGATCTGTTTGCTTTTATACTTCTATTTTTTCCATACTTTGTGCACACATAAGTACATGACAATGTTTTTAGGTCAATTACTGAATTAGCCATTTTCTTCACTGAGTACTGAATAACACACTGATAGAGTCTACTTACACACTGATAGAATCTACTTACAAAAAGGTGTTCTTATAAGTGGAATCAAGACTTCATTTGGTGTAGTCTGCACATGGGAAGAAAATCCAGATTCTATTCTGATCTTATGATGAATGTTCTGCTTTACTGGAGATAAACCTACAGAAAAAAACAGCACAGAATAAGTACAATCATATGTGGATAACACTATAAGCCAAATCATTACAAACAAAAAAATAATAAAGAACAAACAAACAAAAAAAGGATACGTTGAGTAATTATGCACTGCAAAGTTCACACCATTATTTATCCATATGCAATTATTATTACAGAAGACAAAAGTTTAAACTTTGTCCTCATATAGTACTCAATGACCCCAGAGTCCTTCAATCTTACAGCTGGCAAGTAGAGCATTTTGGGTTTATTACATCTAAACAGCCATCTGGTGGCCTAAGAAGAGAAACATAATGACCACAAAGTGAAATGACACAGCCTTCCTAAAGAGCGCAACTGGATTTTTGTTTCACACAAAGAAAAACTGTAAAATATAGGACATGTAAAATCAACAGCCATCTTTATTTTAACAGCAGAGCTCATTCATAATTCTTACATATTCTTTCAGTAGAAACAGAAGCAGTACCTTCTATTCCTTCTTCTGGTTCCTATTCACACAGTTGGCCGAATTCTGCAGAAAATGACTTAAGAAGTAATAGGAGTAAGGCATAAAGAGGGCATGTGTACACCTCCTAGCATTTCTTACAGGAGGCAGGGTTCAGCAGGATCTCACTTCAAACCTAAACCAGTATGACAAATGCCTGTTCAACCTCTCTTTCAATAGATGCAGTCAAAGCTTGAGGTTTCAAAGCTGAAACACATTTCAGATAAACAACCCACTCCTGGAGTTAATCACTCTTACTTCTCTTTTTTCATCTCTTGCATCCAAGTTTTGTTGCAAATTAAACCCACTACTTCTTGTCATATCTAAATCAGAGGTAACAGTTTATGCTGATCTCCTTGGCAACAATATTACATGTACCTACCATCATTCTGATTTCACAGTCTAAACAAACCTGGTTGCGTGACTTCTTTCTATGCCTTTAATAATTTTATGAATTATCAATATATGTGTATATTCTACTATTTTTTTTCTTTTTCTGCTGTTTTGTTTGTTAAAGAAAAAAAAAGAGACAGATGTATAAGCTGGGTAACTGGATGCTTACATATCACACTCCTAAAGATTTGTGGATATAGGTTCAACAGTTTCAGACAGTATCCTTTGTGCATCTGCTACAGATTATCAACCCTGTAAGTGGTTAGGTAGAAATTAATATGCTATGCCTCAATTCATGAAGGGTGACAGAGGCATGAAATGTTTTCAGATTTGCCAAAGGATGTCTGCCAGGCATTTTAACAGCTCTTGAGCACTACTGCAGCTGATATGAAAGGAGGGCAAATATCTATGTAAGACACCAAAAAGTCTGGAACTGGTTACACATGTAACAGTATGGCATGGCAAATATACTGTCCCCATATTCTTTCCTGAAGTGTTAGAGGTGATTCCCCATCTTATATTTCTGCAGTTGAGTACTCCTACTTACTGCTTGTGCTCATTCATATCTCTATTATATGTCTAATA
Source organism: Aquila spilogaster (assembly GCA_024606505.1). Classification (NCBI taxonomy): domain Eukaryota; kingdom Metazoa; phylum Chordata; class Aves; order Accipitriformes; family Accipitridae; genus Aquila; species Aquila spilogaster. The sequence goes on from JANHGO010000001.1 coordinate 50,032,408, forward strand.
TTTTACACTGTATCTAGAATTTACTACAATCATTTTCAACTTGAATACTGTCTACTGGTTTTGCAGCAAGAGTAGTGTCTATTCTGTTGCATGAACTATTGATGAAATTATTGTACAGACCTAAACCCAGTACCAACTCTTACGGAATTCCACTTTATTTTTTGCCCAGTGTCACGGTTCAGCCTGGTTTCATGACAAGAAATGGAAATGAAGTCTTCTGGGAGTTGTAATTCATTCTTCTCTTCTGAGACCAGGAAACCGGAAATATCAACAATCCATGGAACTGCAGCATTAACTCTTTAACTCCTAGTGCACTGCATGATGTTATGATGTGAAATACCAATGAAAAACCATCAAACGATGATACCCAGTTACTGGAAAAAGAGTGAGAAGTGTGACCGTGATGGGCACAAACTGGAATACAGGGCATTCCATCTGAACACGAGAAAAATACGTCTTTACTGTGAGGGTGACAGAGCACTGAAACAGGCTTCCCAGAGGGGTTGTGGAGTCTCCTCTGGAGATATTCAAAACCCACCTGGACACTTTCCCGTGTAACCTATTCTAGAGAGCCTATTTCAGCAAAAGGCTGGACTTGACAGTTTCCAGGGGTCCCTTCCAAACGCTCTGATTCTGTAGTTCTGTGATTCTATAAGTAATCAGTTTTTTTCTCTCTGAACTTTCATGCTAAATTTAAACCAGTCATATTTAAGCCACAGTTTCCTAATCTGCCTAAAATAAAATTGTCTGAGACTATAAAAAATGCAGTTTACTAAATTCAAGTTATATCATCTCTCTTCTATATCTTCAGGCTTGCTGCAATATTTTTGAGTGAGATAGGATGAATTTTATTTGTTCCTTTAAAATCTATGCCTGCTGTTCATTCTCATCATCTCTCATAGGGACTTAGAAAGAACAGCCTGATAGTTTAAGGTCCCTCATGGAAGTTCACTTAAGAGAAATATGTACAATTCTTTGAATATTTCTTCACAGCATTCTGTCAGTCCCTTTCTAAACTTTTGAAATTTCACCATCCTTAAGCTCTCAAATATGTTACTATACATCTTGTTAAGATCTACGTTTTATTTTTCCATGAGTGCGTATCTTCCAGCTCCACAATTCATAGAGACAATAGTCTCTGCACAAAATCAAGTCCTGGACAATGACTATTCTTTGTTTCTAGTTCGTATACTCTTGCAGTTAGAGGATAGTATTAGTTTTTCTAAAGAAAAAAAAAGTGATTTTCTGAATAGTTAGTTTTGATAGCTAAATTTAGTGAGTAGGGTTCTTACATATTGATCATCCCAGATTCCAGCATCAGGCTCCCAATTTTCTACTGCTTTCTATAAAGTATTTATACAAAAAAGACGAACAGAACATGGAATAGGTTAATAACTGTTATGTTTAAGATCTGATGAAACTGCACATGTATTTGACCCATCAATTCCTCTGACCATTCAGTTAAAATTCTTTCTATGAGTAAAAATATCCTTAGTTCTTTAGCTTGCAGTAATTTTCATGCACAGAATGGGTTTTCTTATTTTTTCAATATGCTTAAAAAAGAAAATGCTGTCTGTTGGGTTTTTCTGTTTGTTTGTTTATTTTAAACACAGATTATTTTTGAAGTAGATGCTCCTGTTTTGGGAAATCTGCCAACAGTCACTGGGATAAGATCTTTAAACAGAGAGGTAAGGCACATTCATACCATCACTGGAAACTCTCTATTTGAAGGTAAGAACACAGAAGGCAAAACCAGATGAATGTAAAACCACACTGTGCGGTGTCACATTTGGCCAAGTTCAGCTGTGCCACCTCACTGGGGAGATAACCAAAGCAAGTCCCAATTAACAAAAAGCATATGTGTGCAAATGTGTACAAAGGCCTCCCTCACTTGATCACTTAAACTGAGCCTCCTAGTATCATGTTGATCGGTGCCTTGTCACAGAAATTGGTGAAGGATATGGGAGTGATCTGACTACCTTCTGTCAGTAAACAAATTAAAATGTCCATAGTAACAAATGATTTTGCATGCCTTAGTCTTCTTTATTCTTCCAGCTAGTTTGGTGCTCCAGCTCAGCTTTGACCTCTTTTTCTTCTTGTTACTTTTTGGTTTATGAGCTTAATTTGCTTTCTTCAATATTAGAATGAAAGTTAGGGACTACAAATTACCAAAGATTGTATACTTAGTGTGTACTATACACTTTTAGCAAATGCTAGAGGATTATGAATAAAATTACAGTTCATTGCACAAGGGAAGTTTACTACAAGAAGGTAAGTCTAAAACAAATGCAGAGTTCATTTGTCCTCCCCACAGTCTTCTGCCTAAAAGAGGTCTTGGTATAGTACCTTTTTTGTCATAAAAACAATGAGGAAAAACCCTGACAAGAAGACTGTGTTAACATGTGTAGATTATTTTTTTTCTTAAGACTTTCATTGCAATCTCTACTTTGTTATACCCCATCCATAGCATATGTAATATGAATGATCCTAAGAAAAGTAGTTCAGCCCTGTAACTCTACTACTTTTATAATAATAGCATGCTAGATAAGGTATATCTATCAGAATTCTGTCAGAAAATTATCTATTCATTCTGGTCTCCCTTTTTGCTTTATTTTTCTTATCTTCAAGCAGCATACCCTTGAGTTTCTACCCTCTCAAAGCTCACACTTAAATAAATAAATAACGAAGAACTTGAGGAGAAAAAAAAATCTTCTCTTCCTAAACCCAGGCTTTTAAAAACTCTCCTTTATTTCCCTTCCCACACAAAAATGTTGTTTTTTTTACCTGCCTATCCGTTACTATTTCCTAAACTACCTCAGTGAGAGGCTGAAGACTCACCTCACACTTCTATGTATGCAGAATTTTTTTTTCCTCAGCCTGGGTCCTCTTCCTGCAGGCCCTGCATGGGCTTTTACAAACCTCTCTCGCCAATGCCCTCGGCTTTCTCACGTGCCCCTTAGGACTGGGCCACATTGCACAGCCACAATGAGGATGGGGAGATTGTCATTATAGTGTACCAACGGTGAGAGACAGGCAAAAAAGCTGAGGTACTCCATATATTTTTCCCCCTCTATTTTCACTGACAGTGCCTGACAAAGCCATGCTCTCTATGATGAGGTGACAGGTGTAGTTGACATGGGGAAAGCAGCAGATGTGGTGTATCTTCATTTAAAAGTTCTTTGGCACACTCTCCCATAGTCTCCTTATCACTTAACTGGTGATAAGGAGAAATGATCCGGACAAGTAGATGAAAAGATGGATAGAAAATTAGTCAGACTGTCAGGCTCAAAGACTAGTGATCAATGGTGCAAATTCTGGCTGGCAGCCAGGACTTTAAGGTCTTCATTAACAATCTGGATGACAAAGAGCACTTATCAAGTTTGCAGGTGACACCAAATCGGAGGAACGGTCAGTACACTGGATGACAGGGCTGCTGTTCAGAGGAACCTGAACAGACCAGAGAAACTCACTGACTTCATGCAGTTTAAGAAGAGCAGCCACAAGGAGGTGCCTCTGGGATGGAAACACACCACACAACGAGGGGAGAAGGCTGCAGGCCAACTGTCAGGAAAGCAGCTCTTCAGAAAAGGCCCCAGGGCTCCCAGTGAACAAGTTAAACAGAAGCCAGTAGCCAATAACAACTTAGCACAGGCCAACTGCATCCTGGTCTGCTTTACTAAGATCAAAATTATCCTACCCATCCATTTGGCACCTGTAAGATAACTTAGAGTCATAAAATATCCCAAGTTGGAAACAATCCACAAGGAGCACCAAGTCCAACTCCTGGCTCCACACAGGACCACCCCAAACCCTAACTGTTCCCTAACTGTGTGTCTGAGAGAGTTGTCTGGATTCTGGAGTTCCGGAACTCCTAGCACATGAAAGGTACTGACATACTAAGTGCTTCTGCAAGAATGGCAACAACATGATCAGAGGACTGGAAAGTATGAATTATCAGGAGAAGCTGAGATAATAAGGCCTGTTCAGCTTGCAGAAAAGGAAGCTAAATGCTGTGTATAACTGCTTGGCCAGAAGACACTGAGAAGATGGCGCTAGAATCCTATCATGGTGCACAGTGAAAAGCAACAGTCACAAATTCCAGTTAGGTAATGGGGACTGGGGTAGGAAAGGCATGAATACAATGACTGTGGTTAAATACTAGAATAGGTTGCCCTAAGAGGTTGTGAAATCTCTATTTTGCAGATGTTTAAGACTCAATGGAACACATACCTGAGCATCCTCACATCGTGCCTGCTTTGAAAAAGATGTTGGAGTAGATGGGGTCTGAAAGTCCTTTTCCATATAAAATATAGCTCTCTTATAAAACTTAAAATTCTTGTGAGTGTATATTTAAAGGACTTTTGAAAATGTGAAATAAAAAGGAAATAGCGTAAGACTATATCATTTGCATACGGATATTCATCATAAATTTAAATATATGTAAAGCTAAATTCCTTTTCAAATAGATATTGCTATCTGTAGAAGGCACATGCAGGGAATTGATGAATGACTGAATGGTGTTTTGGAAAAAAAAATGAATGCAAAGTATAAGAAACTTTCAGTCATTTTCAAGTTTGAGTATGGTTGCTATTGACACCGTAGCATAATAAAAAAATTGTTTAAATTTCTTAGAAACACTATGAGAGTCTCTTACAACTGTTTCAATTATTTTCCATATAGATAATTAAGATGAATATAAAATGCATTTGATTCGGATATATCATATACATGTAAGTAACATATTTCCAGATTCATATAATGAGATTATTGTAATTATTTTATTACATTTTCTACAAGTATAAAAAAAGTGCTCTTGTATAGTATATGTTGTAGAAATATGATGCCCAATTACTATACTATTCTCAGTAAACTCTCTGAGAAAGCGAATGTGAAGAAGCACAAAAAAAGGTTCTCTTAACATGAAAAGTAGTGTATACGCTTGATGGTTGAAAACACCTTTTTTTTTTTTTACAAAGAATATGACAGTAAATATTTATCAGTGCATAACAAAAAGTCAAATCTTCTGAAAATCTGGCTTTCATAGCAAGAAGGTTTAAAAACTTGACTCTTGAAATAGCTAGAAGAAAGAAAGTCAACCAGATTTCATACTTATTTTTCTACACTGCCTGTGGAAGCCCACGTATATCATAGTCGGACACTAAGAAAAAATCAAGAGTTGATGATACAATTCGTACTAAGAAGAGAGTTAGAACAACAGCAATGTAATCAGTATCTTACTATGAGGGCTGCTCTGAAAGTAATGCCTCCTGCTTTATGACGTTGGCCCATGATGTCAGAGGCAGATGTTGGTGGGACTGAACCTTCCGCCCAATGTTCCATTACATTTTGTTACCGTGTGACAGATGGCTGCAGAGGGGCAGTCTGACAAAATGGCATGAAACAAAGTTGTGGAATTGAATTCCTCTATGCAGATAAAGCAGCACCCACTGACATTCATTTTCTCTTGATGAATGCTTATGGAGTCCAAACAGTGTACTGCTAGCATGGTGAGGCGGTGGGTGGTGTGTTTCAGCAGTAGTGACAGCAGCATGAAAGACAAGCCATGTTCCAGATGGCCACACACAGCTATCATGCTACAAAATGAAGAGTATCTCTTGATCAGCTCATCCAAACAAATGGGCTAATGGTGGCGACTAAGCTGAAAAACAGTGTCTTATAGCTGAGAATTTGCTGTAAATAAAGTGTGATGCTTTTTGTACCTTTTGTAGTTTCCATGGAAATAAACAGGAGGGATTACTTTTGGAGCAACCTTTGTATAAGCATAATATGATAAAAAAAAAAAAAAAGCTTGCTACCCAGCAACTGGAGACGTTTGAATAATGTTTACTTGTTATCACTTACAGCTTACCACAGCTTAAAATATTTCCCCAATACTTTTTTTTTTTTTTTTTTTTTTTTTAAAGAAAAGCAAAGGAAGAAGGTTTCTAGCCACTGCTAGTCCCTTGTGGTCTGTAGCTTTCTTAGTCATTATTGGCTGAACCCAAAGCAGTACTCTGAAGAGTGTATTTCACATACAGTATTTTAAGTTGTCTTTTAGCTATTGAACTTGTAAGCTCACACAATATTCTTTTTTTTTTTTTTTTTAAAAAAAAAAAAGGGAAGTTATTGGTTACTGGTAGTTGCAAGGAACGACAAAATCAGAAAACAGCAACTATAAACAGCTTTGAATCTACTAGCACCTTTAAATTATGAAATAAGGCTTTGTTTTGATCTTACTTTAAAATTTGGTCTGATTTTTGCCATGGTTGGTCTTTAGTGATCAAGGAATTTCAATAATAGTTTAGATTCAAATGTGTATAAAAACTGGTTAAATGCATAACTTTTATGTTTTAATATTCATTTATCCCTTCAATATATTTTTTATAACTCAACTAAATTATGCAACTACTTTAACACAGTAATACTGTGTTTTACTAACTCTTCCTCTAAAGATTTTTGGATGAATTAATAATATGCAAAATACAAAAGGTAAACATTCTGATCTCACTAGAGGTACAATAATTCCACATTTAATACCCAAAACATTTAAGTATGGGGAACAGTAGTACCTCATGATTTAGTCATGCCAGTATCTTGTACCTTGACAAGATGTCACTTCAGCAGGTATGCTGACTATTTAATGTCTCTGACAGTTTCTTATGGCCTTCACTAACTCATAAAGTTAAATTTCATTGTCCTCTTGCAAGAATACTGAAGACAAAATTTAATCTTATTATTACAAGAGAGAAAATGCCTAATGGTAGCTTCTTTAGTAAAACATTTTTCTTCAGAGATGTAATTTATAAAGTTTCATCTTGCATGAACTATATTCAGTGCTTCAAAGCACATAGAAACCTTTCAGTATTTCAGCAGTCCTCTTTTTGTGTACTGTATAAGCCTTTAAAAGGGGCATATCGTCAAACCATCAAGAATCTACCTGATGCATGTCAAAGCCCTGCTATTCAGAAGTAGCAAACCTAGACACCAGAGCAGTAAAAAAACATAGCAAAATTTTGCTTTACTATAATGCATCCATGTATGACTATCTCAGCAAAGTAGTAATAGCTCTTGGCAAACAGCATTCATCTGGGCTGAAAAGCTGTCAGCAGCAATATGGTGGATGTCAATTAGAATAAAGTATGAGACGCAAACACATTTGCCAATTACATGCATTAGACCTCATAATGACTGATGTCACAAATGTAGTTTGGTGATAAATTATCTTAAGGACAGTAATTACATTTTTCTATCAGTTGAATGTACCCATTTCGAAGTTACAAAATGAGACCTAAAGGAAAAATCTCCCTTTAGACAATTGACACAACAGGAATGTCAGGAGGTAGGATTACTTGGTTATTGGTGTGTTTTTTTTCCCCAGCTGGACTCAGCTTGGACTTCCAAGAAACATAAAAATTATTCAATCCTTCTTATAATATACTATTTCAGGTGCTGGACCTCATCCAAAGAAGGTCAATGAAGCTGTAAAGGGTTTGAAGTGCAAATCTGATGAAAAAACAGTTGAGGGAACAGTCTGGAGGAAGCTCAGGGGAGACATTATTGCTCTCTACAACTACCTGAAAAGAGGTTACAGCTAGGAGGGTGCTGGTCTCTGTAATCTTTGTGTTTGCTTTATAAAGTTGCCACATACACTTGGTTTCCTTACAAATATAATCTTTAAGGTTGGAAAAGACCTCTGAGATCACCTAGTCCAATGATCAACCCATCACCACCATGCCCAGTAAACCATGTCCCTAAAGTGCCACATCTCCACATTGCTTGAACATCTCCAGGGATGCTGAGTCCACCACCTCCCTGAGCAGCCTGTTCCAGTGCCTCACCACCCTTTCAAAGAAGAAATTTTTCGAAATATTCAATCTGAACCTTCTCTGGTGAAACCTGAGGCACTGCCTCTCGTCCTATCGCTATTTTTAAATTAAGATTTCATCTATTTTCCTTAATGTTCAAGTCTGCTGTCAGTGCTAGCTGACACTTCACTAAGCTTTATTAAAAAAAATGTGAGATTTTATGGACCACTGAAACAAAGTACTATGGTTCAATACTCCCCCAACTGTTGGAAGGTGAAACCTAGGTACCTTTTTTGTATAAATTTGAAAGGGTATGCAAGTTTTTAGAGGGAAAGATAGAAGTATTTGAGTTAGCAGCCTTCCACTATTTGAATAATGCATAAATTGATGAATTGTATAGCGATCTGAATATAAAATACTTCGTCCAAAATCTTTTTAAAATGCAGCACTGATTTATGCAATCACACTTTGTCATTCACAACATGAACTTAATGTGAAAGGTTTCCACTGACTTGTTTATTCTGTTTCAAAGGATCAGTCAATAATAATCTAACAGACTTTCTTCTAATTGTTGGTATACTTCTCCATTGATAACATTTTTCTTTTCTTTTTCAATTTAATGATATCTGAAAAAAAAGTTATTCAAATACAAAAGACACTGTTTTGCTGAAGTGACTAACAGATTCACAGCTGTCAGTCTCCTCTAACTCCCCTGCTTTAACTGAATCTAGAAAATAAAGCAAAGATATTGTATGTTATGTTCTGATCCCCAGCAATAAACAACATTACTCCATATGGACATAACACCAAGTTTTATCTATCTTAAAAATTATCAACACAGATAATTTTCGGGAACTAGATCGGTGTTTTGGTGGTTTTTAGATGGCTGTTCACACTAGCTATCTATCTTAATGTTAATGCTCAATGTATTCATGAAAGGCTTTGGCAAAACATGATTGAAATAGACCAAACTGAAATTTGTCACTGGGACAAGTAAGAAGGATAATGCTGTATCAATGGGAATGGGAAGGAGATAGCTATTATTTTTCTCCAAAATCTAGAATTCATTTGCTGAAAAGAACAGATTCATTGTGCTCAGAGCTATTCTGAGAGGAAAAGGAGATCAGATGAAAATCTAAACAATCTTGATTAGTAAATATTCTGGTGAGAAAAGCAAAAGATAAGTCAAGCTGATTAATGAAATCTGGATGGGTCAGTACATGCATTGGAGTCGGTGCTTTGAAGATTCATATTATCTCCAGAAATGTAAGAAAACACTCTATCACATCCTCTCTTTAAGCTAATTTAGCTTTGATGCTAATTTGCTCTACAAGGCCAAAATGATATATTTGCACAGTACACTACCTTATCACAAGTTTCTGTATCACATAGGGTTTTACAAACTCATGGCCATTTGGCTCTTCTGTCATGTGCTTTAATAAATTCTATAGACTTCAGTTATGTATAAGACTATGTGGGTGAAAAAATCCATTTTAGCCACTCTTAAAACTCCGTTATCATTCTTCTTCAAAAAGCCATTAAGATATAGTCTGCTGGTGGCTATAAAAATGAGAAATCTGAAAATGACTATGTGTTATGTCTTGAAGCTATACTAAAATTCATTAGTGTTACCCAATAAAGTATGAAGTTAATCATTAGTTTCAGGTGTGATATATTAGTGCAATGCTCTGTCATCACAAGAATCTTTGTTCTTTTTATAATCTATTCCTATCAAGTTTTTGCAGTAGCTACAAAGTTAGTTGTCTCAGTGACAGGAGTAAAATCTTTAAGAACATGGAATTTCAGCCATTCAAGTGCATTTGCCTGATCAGGATTTTGCAGGGAACACATGTACACTGGGCTATGTATAGCTGCAAAGAAAGTCTGAGTCAGCACAAACACTAAAAATAAAAATATACTTCGGTAATTAGTGCTTTGACTACAAGAAAATCCCTATCTTCACTCACAACATTACATTCTTGCCTAAAATATTATCATTTATTGACTCGTAAGATTACACTTTGAGTTAGTATCTTGATTTTACATTAATATAAATAGGAATACTTGTACATAAACATTGGAAAGAAAATGCAAATCACAACAAAACTAAACTTATCTGCAGTTAACAGGCTTTCAAAAGTATTTTGAGGTATTTTTTTAAAATACTTTCTAATTCTTTTTTCACTAGGTAAATGTATCCATGTTCAGTTAATTTTACACTAGAGGATCAATTGACTGGTATACAGAAAGTCTGTAAGAACACTGTGGGAATACTTCAAAAGAAACTATGTTGAAATTACTAACATTTTGAAGGCCAACTAAATTGAAATACTCTGGGGAGAAAAAGATTTCTTAGTATGAAAAAAAAAAAAAAACCTTCATTCCCAGAGGAAAAATAAATTGTCCAAAAGAGCTAAATAAACAAACTGTATTTATTAACATTGATCTCAAGTGTCCTAGTATTAACATAGAACCACTTGGATTGGAAGGGACCTAGTTCCAACTACCCTGCCACGGGCAGGGACAGCTTCTACTAGACCAGGTTGCTCAAAGCCCCATCTAGCCTGACTTGAACACTTCCAAGGATGGGGTATCCACAAATTCTCTGAGCAATCTGTTGCAGCGCTTCACTGCCTTTAAGAAATCCCCCTAAATCTAACATTTCCTGCGAATCTAAATCTACCCTCATTTACTTTAAAACTATTATCTCTTGTCCTGTCACTGCACGCTCTGATAAAGATTCTCTCTCCATTATTTCTGTAGGCCCCTTTGAAGTATTGAAAGGCTGCAGTAAGGTCTATGCAGAGCCTTCTCTAAATTAAATAACCCCAATTCTCTCACCTTTTCCTCATATGCACTTAAACAGTTCATCCATCAAATTCATGCACCTCCAAACAACAAAGATGTTCTGTGAAACCATGTCAAACATTTTCAAGCATCTCATATATTGGTTCAGAGAAGACAAACAGTTGTGATTAATCCCAACTGATGATGTACCTAAACGTATCTTAAGTAGATAATAAACATGAAAGGTAACACTGAACATTTAATACCATATTCTTTTACCAAGAGTAATCTCAAGATAGGCTCTTTAAAAAAATAAATAAATAGGGATGCTATTCAGGATTTTAGCTTTTAATTTATAATGAATAGATTTTATCACAGGATATGAAAGACGGGCATTTACTCACTAGCATACTTAAGAAACAACTTTACGTTAAGGGTTTTTTTCTGCAATACTGATTACCTTTTGAATTACTTAAAACGCTTGCAGTATGACATACAGCTTCACAGTATGCATAGAATGCAGAAGCCACCAAATCAATTCTGAAATTTCCCCCAATTTTATTATGCCTGCTCAGAGATAAATTAATACATTTTGTGATGAAATCATAGATTGCTCATGCATTTCAGAGACATCTAAAATAGTTGACAATTTAGCTAATTGTCCTGTATGTGAATATGATTAAGAAAGCAATCAACATATTAGACAACAAATGACACAAAAGTTATATAGGATATATCATAATATTGCACTTACGGATCACAGATACAACTCAGTCCTAAAATGCTTTAGATAACCGTGAAGTTATCATAACTGGTTTTGATACTAAAACTATGTTAGAGGCAACCTCAGACATCACAGCAAAATTACCCAGACAGTATCCAAATAATGGGTTGTTGATGTACTTAACACAAAACAATAGCAATCATCACTACAGCCACGTTATTAAGCAACACAAAACCAGAATCAGTTCTTCTTTCTCTTACTCTTTGATAGCATTAAGTAATTGACATGAAAGAGCTATGAATCTTCTATATACACAGTGAATAAACAATTGCTTTTTAAAAACTGTTGATGTCTAACTGTCCTATTAATCCACAGTCATAGAAAACATAGGCAGAGACAAAATGTATATTCTTCCAGGACATATCATTTACTAAATGGACTCTTCTACTTGTGGACCTGAAATGAATTTGTCTATGCTCACAAGTTTTCTTGAATAAAAATACTAGAGCTTCCTCTTAAAACAATTACATTTTCCCAGTGAAAGTCAAAGCACAGCAACAATTTCAGACTGAAATTATATCCTTCCCTGACAACCAAATAAAGCATATTGCAATTATTTTCTTATTGCACTGCAGTTCCAAAATCAGTCACTCATGATAAGAAATTCATATTTAACATTTGAAGACATTTGATCAAGAAGGTGAGGAATGTTTCTAGTATCTTATTTTTTTCATTTATATAAAATAATGTTGTAATTAAAATCACTTCAGTCATCAACTACACATATGACTGGCAAGAACATACAGATTAAAAAACCAGAACATACACTAATGGCTTCCAAGTAATGTACAACTATGAAGCCAAATAAGCCAGTGCTTTTCTACATATTCTGAAGGAACCATGATTTCAGAGAGAGTAGGCACATACATACTGTATCAGAGAATTGCATTTATATTGTATATTGACAAAGCACACTTAAAGGAAAATATACACTTACCACTAATCTTTCATCTCAGTATCTAAAATGTAGGAAATTCTTAGTTACAAGCATGAATGGCTTCAGAAAAATAACTGCCTGATAAATAGATTCTTCCTTCAGTTCTAACATGCTGAATGAAACCTGTATGAATTTTATTCCTATGTTAAAAACAAAAGATCCATACATGGTAGAAATTAAGATTTTGTATAACAAAGCTTAACATTCTATGACATTCATAATCTTCAAAGTTATAACTTTCATAAAATATTGTGTAGCTTATCAAAACATGTCAATGACTTCTGATTTCACATTTTGGTGTGATTATTTTTGTCCCAGTATACTTGCTTGTCCCTGACTAAATTATGAAAAATAGAAATCTGTGTATTTATCATTCAAATCTAGACATTAGTTTGAGTTAATTTTTATGTTATAGCACTTAACGTAAATATTAACAGATAACATTTACCCACTTTTCCTATTCATTTGCTGAATGCATGACAAATTTTTAAAGACACCTACACATATTAGTTAACTGCACGCAGTTACAGTAAAACAGTGTATCCAAAAGAAAAAACGTTAAGTCTCTACGGAAAATATTAAATCTCTAATTGATGTTTGAAACAAGAGAACTGTCAAAACGTACTCCAAATATTCTGAAGTTGTTTCCTGGGCTTCTACCTTTGAACTTGCAGTAAAACTCTCTGTCCCCAGTCCCTCTTTCAGCCCTACAACAGCTAGTGTATTTTTGGTCAAACCAATGTCAAACTATGAATGGCATCATAAATACCTTAGGAAGAGATGTGATTTATATTATCAGAGAAAAAGAGCTACTTCAAGATTTGATATTTCAATTGGCAAATCTTTTTGAAAGAGGCAAATTTATTATTTTTTTTAAGAGTTGGCAGGAGATCATGCAAAATGAAAAAGGAGATCATAAATGGGATGCTCTTTATATCGAAGTGCTTTCGATTTGACATCATAATCAAGTAGTTTCTACAGTGTCTGCCACAGTTGGCAGGTTAAGTAGGAAAGAACATTTTGCACACCAGATGTCCAATTTTTCTGATAGAAATGTATGGTTTTGGAAAAAAAAGTATACTACCACATTTCTCAGGGATTTTCATATTCTTGTGTATTTATATTTTTTCAGTGACAGGATTGTTTTGGGATTTCTTTCTCCCCCTAAAATCTTCAGAAATAGGGAGATAAAAATTAGTTTAAAAGAGCTGTTGTTCTTGTTGTTCTTCTGCCATTTTTTTTTTTTTTTTTGGCTTTTGGTTTGAGAAGGATGTGCATATATCACTGATTTTGTAAATTTAATGTTCAGTAACTTCTATACTGGTTTTATTTTTCTTTCTTGCCATTACTTTTTGTATAACCAATAATTCTTAAGACAAAAATGACAACTGCTTTTAATGTCTCCCAGAAAAAAAATTCATTAGATTAACTTTGTGTTCAGAAAGAATTGTTTGTCAATATAAAATCTGTCCAAGTTAAAACTACAAGATCAAGTCAGTTTTATAAGTTCAGTACAGAACATTTTGTTTCATTAATAAATTCTTAGATCTAGTTCGTCTCTCCTCTATTGAGGCAGCATACCTATAAAAACACAGTTTATCTACTTTTAATAAATTATATCAGCAAATGATTTTCCTCTATTAAATAATCAGTGATATAGGAAGGCAATCAGCTATACTTAAGGATATGTGAATTTATGATTTTTATTAGCGATTGTATACAGAAAAACTTGTTTTTAGCTTTTAAGATCTAATCACTGACATGACACAATGAAATCAATATGAATGATTTTGTACTGTAGCATGAAATAGCAACAGATGATGCAGTGCTATACTCAGTCGTTTATCAATCTTTACCCTTAATTACTACTATATTCTAAAGTAGTTAGCCAGGCTTCTGATACGAGAATAATCAGCTTCTTGTAAAGGTTCAGCGTGTTCTTTTCCCAAGTGTCCAAAACCAAGAGTGCTGTCCATATGAGACTGTGCAAACCAGCATCAGTAAAATCACCTTTGATGAGAGACTCAGAATTATGGAAGATACATAAATATATCAGTTTTATTTCTATGGAGTTTGCCTTGAATTTGGTACACACCGGGATGTCAGCGTGAACAGGGAAGCATCCCCTTCTATAGTTTTCCACTTGGCTGATTGCTATTAATTCCTAGCACCCTTACTGCCTTACTCTGACTACAATATGTAGTATATAAAAGCTGATACAAAGCTAGAAAGATTCTTTAAACATGCATACAGTTTACACAGGCTCCAGGATTATTCAACTTAGGAATGGTATCAGAGGACACAATTGCTCATTACAATAAAGCTTCAGATGAAGTGACTTACAGCCCCAGTTTCAGCACTGTATCTGGAAAATTAAGGCACGAGTTTCTGTGTCTGTAATGTTATTTCTAGTAAAAGTTAACATGGCAAGAGCAAACAGAATCTCACTGTGTTTTTTGAACACATTTATCATCACTTCATACTGTGATTTCTCATACTCTGGGTGCAGTAATTTGAGAGTTCTATAATGCACTAATGTATCACTGGTAGATATTATCATTTATTAAAAGCAGTATTAGAATTCTTAGAGCATTTCAAAGCCTTGTTCCTCTACAGCAATTTTGTAAGAGGCCCTGACATAGCTGAAAGTAGCTGAAACACTTTAAAAAAACTACATTCACCTAAAACGGATGCTGCCTTTTCTGCTCTGTAGTTTTAGTATGTAGGAAGTATTATCTGTTCTTTCTAATTAACAGGAACCAGCCTCCTCCTCCCTTAGATAAATATACAATAGAAAGATAAGCACCCCACCATACAGTAGTGCTGTAAGAAAAGATGACCATGTTAACCAGTCATTCTTTATCCCACAGTGTAAGAGAGAACAATCACAGTGAATAAAAAAAAGGAAGAAATACACACACACACACACATTGAGCAGCCACAGTTTCCAGCTTTTCCTGGCTTCATAATGAAATTGTATGACAACATTTAAGTTTCAGGAAGCTCAACTCAATTCATTCCTTCAGAACCTGAAAATTGCAGGTGAACTTGAAATAGAGATCAGTATGTTATAAATCCTAAAAAAACATTTGAAGTTTTGATGTAACCAATGCTAGGCTTTCTTTACTGAAAAAGTTATTGAGTGTCACCATATAGGTTTATAATAAGGACAGGAGGCCCAATTAAACTCAAACAGAATCACAGAATATCTTAGATTCAAAGGGACCATAAAGATCATCTGGTTCCAACTCCACCACCATGGGGAGAGTTGCCACCCACTAGTCAGGCTACCCAGGGCCCCATTCAACATGGCCTTGAATGCCTCCAGGGATAGGGTAACCTCAACTTCTGCAGACACTGACTAACCACTCTCCAATTAAATAATCTCTTCCCAAAATCAAACTTAAATTTCCACTCTTCTAGTTTAAAGCATGGGTGTCCATTATTTTGGCTTGCCTGGGCCACATTGAGTGAAGGAGAATTGTCTTGGGCCACATACACAAAGGTAGCTCCTAAAGTAATGCCTCCTATTTATTTCCATGGAAACTAGAACCGATACAAAGAGCCCAGTAACACTATTTGATACAATAAATTCTCAGCTACAAAAGAATATTTTTCAAGATGATCACTACCATTAACTATGTATTTTCACCACCAACAAACAAGAGTCTGTACTCCAAGTCTGAACCAGAGGATATGACCTACTGTCACGTACCACCACCACCACACTGTGCTCCAGTGAGGTCTCCATAAACATTCAGCAAGTGTCAATGAATGAATGTCAGTGAGGGTAATTTTTTCCACATGGAGGAATACAATGACACCCCTTTCTTCATAAGCACTTCCATGTCAGGTATCATTCTGTCAGGCTGTCCCTGTACTGCCATCTGCCACAAAGCAACAAAACAGAATGGAACATTGGTGGGAAGGTTCAACCTCTACTGCCATACCAGCAACATCCATCTCTGGCATCGTCAGCCAACATCATAAAACCGGAGACAATACTTTCAGAGCAGTCCATATAAAAAGTTTAATGTAGTTAATGTATATAAGTAATAACACTTATTTTAATCTTATTTTGTTTTGATAAAAAATGTTGAAGAGAAAAACAAAAATAAAAACTAATGGGATATTTGACCCTGGTTTTGCAAAACTAATGTTTCAATCCCAGGTTCGATGACAGTGGCTGCAATTCTTAGTGAGCTCTCAAGGTGTTCATCAGATTTTTTTTGATGAAACCGTACTCTTCCTGTACATCATATTTGAAAACAGCTGTTCACAAATGTATATACTGCCAAAAAGTGATGACATGACTAAGGCTTGACTGTGAAGTGAGAAATGTTTTTGTCTAGTAAGAGAGAGCTTACAAAAGTAAACAGGCAGAATCAAACATTTGAGTTGAATATCTGATTGCAACTCTAAACATTCCATTTGAAAAAATGCAGGTGATGTATTTATGTCAACTGAAAATGGAATGACAAATACCCAACAAATGATTTTTTTTGTTTTGTAATCTGGAAACGTGTTCTCCAATTCCTGTATCAGAATGGAAAGCATGGCTGAATATTTTTTGCTGCTCACAAAACTGTGTCTAGCCAATGTATAAAAATGCATAAAATTATTTGCCATAACTTGATTTGGCACTTAACTATGCTCTCCCCACATCCTGATTTCAGCCTAGACAGAGTAAGTACGACGTTGTGTGTTTCTTGCTGACCCATGGTTGTGTTCCCAGGCTGGGTCAGGCTGCTAAATGGTGCACTAAATGGTGCAGAGCTGCTATCATGATGGCCTGGCGGAAGGAGGTGGGCCACACTGAAAGCTGTGTTGAGCTGCATGTGGCCTACAGGTTGGATAAGTCTAGTTTAAAGCCATTCTCCCTTGTCTTATCACTATTAGATTGTGCTTAAAAAAAAAAAAAAATCAATAAATCAGTTCCCCTTCCACTTGTAAGTTCCCTTCAAATACTGGAAGGCTGCAGTGAGGTGTCCCCAGAGCCTTTTCTTCTTCATGTTAAACAAGCTCAACTCCCTCAACCTTTCAACCTTTCTTCATTGGAGAGGTGCTCCAGCCTCCTGCCCCTCTTCTGGACTCGGTCCAACAGCCTCACATATTTTCTATGCTGAAAACTCTAGGCCCAGATGCAGTACTCCAGATGAGGCCTCATGAGGGCAGAGTAGAAAGAGACAATCATCTCCCTTGACCTGCTGGCCGCTCCTCTTTTGAGGAGGTACATCTCAAGTCAAGTCAGCAAGCTGAGGTTGGAATTAGCAAAATAAAGGCTGAGCATAATCCTGCCTGTACCATAGCCCGAGGGAAAGGGGCTCACGTTAAATGCAGTTTATGAGCAAAGGTTGGCAATCCCCAACAAAGCTTCTCAAAACTCTCTCCCAGTGCAGCTATTTTCACCCTGTCTAGCCTAAATCAGCTGTATCTATTCATGGACAGCTCTACCCAGAGCCCTGACCAGTGGTCTACAAGGCACATAGGCAGGAGGGTGCAGAACTGAAGGAGCACTAGGGTCCATGACAACTGCTCCAACATCAGACAATCAACAGCTCTGCAATTCCTTCATATGTTTCCCAAAGGTAAGGAAAATACCCTTTCAGAATTGGTTCTTTTCATGAAACAACTCAAATTACACTTGTAAGCCTTACATGACTGATGGTAGCAAAGAAGAATCTTGATTTAAGTAGAACCATACCAAGCACTGACACATCAGTACATTAAAGAATTTACTTCTCAGATCATGTTTTTCCAAGTGTTTTTATTACCCACAGTAATTGTAATCTACAGTATTTGTAATGTTTCCTATTTTTGAATATTTTCTCTAGATCACAAAAATACTGAGAAATATTCCAAGAAAAGGCCCAGTCTTACCATTCCTAAATTTGAAGAAATGGTCACTAAATACCAAATGCACTGTTTTCAATTAATTGTGTACTAACATATCCTAATGGCAAAAGTCAAAATAAAATGGCAACAGAATGTAAAGGAAAATGATCTATAATTTCACATTCCCTTTGTCAGCCTACATTTTCTTTAAGTTCATATATTAAAGTTCATATTCTCACAACGTAAAAATAATATTGTTAGTAAATTACTTCAGCTATGTTTAGATTCAATTGCATATCTACTTAATCAAAATGCTATAATAAATTAAATAAATAAATTCACTTTAGGACCATGTTCTCATTTTAATTTAGAATATACATTTAATTCAAAATTTCAGAGGCATTACTAAATTGAGCAAGATATCAGTCTGAAAAATTCTGCTTTAACTTCAATTGCATTATAAAGTCTAAAATCTGTTTTTCTTATTTTAACATGGCTGTGGTTTCAAGACCTGATTATTGATTTTGGTGTTATAAGCTGAAATAACACAGGCCAAATTTTCAGGAAACAGACTGTAAGAGTTCTGCACTGCAAATCAGTTTAGAATACTATAATTTTTTATTAATAGCAATTTTTTTAGATTCTTCATCATAATACTTAAAAAAAATACAGCAAACGCCTTATTTGAGTTATTTCAGTTGTATTCATTGCCCAATAATCAGGAAATATCTTTTGAAATCTGTTTTGTTTGACTGGATAATCTTTTTGAAACAAGACAGGGTATCTAGGAATGTAATTTAAAGTACATTCTTTAAAACAACTCATTGCTACTTCTTTATGGAAAATCCATGCTTTCTTTTCAATTGTAGAAAACACTTATGCAGGTTTTATTGATTTAAAAAACATTCTCGATTTTTTAATAAATGTATATATTTAAGCTGAGTAAATTCTGCAAAGCATGCCAATTGGCAGAAAGAGATGCTCACAATTCACTTGCCAATATTTACACATTTTACAGTTGGTCAAAAAATAAGAAAGCAAGCAGACAATACACATCTAAATTTTGCTTTCACGATTAGTGATATATAATAAAAAGATACAGATCTATTTTACCTGCAGAAAAAATGTAGGAAAAGGGTATGTGCTCTCACAGTGTAGATACAAGAGAAAAAAGATACTCAAACAGATTCTAAGAAACCTCCCACTTTACATTACACCATGTATTATTATTTCAGTTTCTAAGTATCCTATATATTTTGTTTCAGTACACAGTATATTTTGTTTGTGATAAGCAATTAGTTTCCACATTCACAGACAGCACATGGAGCTATGTGAATGGCTGAAGCTGTTTTAATCCACCATGAAAGACAAATGTTCTTCCCCAGGCTGCAACATTTGTATCCAAGTTCCTAATTGCTTTCCATGCCCTAACAGTTTTTCCTTCTACACTGATGTACTTTCCTGGACTCCTGATCACTCCCCTAGGCCCAAAAATCATTATGGAGTTTTACATATTCTGTCCAAAATATTTCTTTTCCTACCAATTATCTCCCTACCTTATTCTTTAGTATGTTTCTGAAACTCAAATGAAATAGGAAAACTGCAAATTTTATAAGTAGATGACAGGCATAATTTTGCTTTGTTTTTCAAAATGATACATAGCAGAAAGTATACTGCCATTTCAGTCCATATATTGAAGTATGTAGGTATTTATGCATCAAATAGATTGGCTAGACTTTTTTTTTTTTAGACAAAAAGCAATAACATCAAAAGTTATCACTGTTACAGAGTAGCTAGCTCTTAATTCTAGTAACACCACTTAATGTTAATTATACTGAAAGTGTGGTCACCCTACAGTATAGAAAGACATTAAAGTTTATTCACTAAAAGCAACTCTCACTGAATTTATGCAACAGAAAACATATATGGAGGAACCAAAAGGGTCAGAAAATTACAAAACACAGCAGTTTGCTGCTTACAACTATGCATGTTTGAACAAACGGGCTCAATGTATAAAAAACATTCCATTAAAACTGAGCAAGCAACCTATGAAGATACTGAGAGGTAGAAGAAATTATTAAAAATATAAATTCTCAAAAGTGTTAAAAAATGCCAATGGGATAATTACTCTTTGTATAGTACTGGCGTAGTACCCTGGAATTTTTATTATGACATAGGAACTATTTATCAAATAGTACAATTTTGAAAACTGTTTAATCCAAACAATGAAAACTTACTAGGAACAATGGTACCTTTTCCATTTACATTTACAATTTTTATTGAATGTCTCTGATGATTTAAGTTTCCTAGATACTGCTATTTTATTAGTTGAAATGTATTCTTCTGGTTCCCATTTTACTTATAGCATTTGCAAGTACCAAACATATTCAGCAGAGGTACATGACAGTAGACAGAAATCCACACAGAAGCACTCAATCCTCTACAACCACCAACAATCCAAAATAGTGAAAAAAAAAAACGAGTTCACATGTTCTCAGTATTCTATTATGTCCCCAGCAATGCCGAGTTTGATAAAAGCTTAGTTAACTTCAATAAAATGTCAGTTTGTATTCAGATCTATTGAAGCCAGAAATATGAAGAGGTAGATGAGCTCAATTTCCTGAAATTTGAGCCTACAAACTGCAATGGTAGTTTTTTAAGAAAAATAAAACAATATCCTTTGAAGTACACAGAGGAAGACCAGCAGGAGCAACTACACAAAGCTTGCATTCGAAAATCCGACAGACAAAGCTGTTTAAGTTGGTTCAGTTCCTTCACCAGACTCCAGTAAGCCTGATCACTGGACAGATTTGACTGTACTTCAAGAATACCAAAGCATTCTTGCCTCCTTTCAAGACTATGTTGTATTTAACAAAGTGAGACATAACTCACTCTGAGAATTATCACCAATGAAAAAATATACAAATAATTTTGGATGACACCAAACATACAGAAATGTACACAGCACACAACGTACTAGTTATGAAATTTAGCAGCCTATAATTTGACAATGCATCATTTGTACGTTGCTTTTATCCTGCACAGACCAGAAACAACTAGAGCTGTATTTTGTGTGCAATAAGTCTTATTCACAGACAGCAGAATGAGTGCTGTAGGGTCATTCATTGAATTTTATATTACGTGAACTGTCAGTTTTGCTAAAGACTGATGTCTTGAAAGATCTCACTAGTAAGCCTCAATTCTGTTGTTTTTTGTTTCAAACAACAGCAAGAAGTGTGCTTTTGCTGTTGAATAATATATTTGAACTGCATGATATCTCAGCTAGATTTCTGAGCTGTATGAAATATGGTTAACTTGTGTAGCAGCTATTATCTATTGCCACATTTATTTATTTTTTTTTTTAAGATATGGCTGACCTAAGAGTCTACCACTTAAATGTTCCTCTCTCCTACAGTTTTTATTTCAGGGGAAGAGAGACAACAGTTGAAAATTAAAAGGTTTTTGGATTCTGCAGTTTGTCAACAATATTATAAAAGTACCCCCAAAACCCAAGTAGCTGCAGTAATATTAAGCATATGAAGGAAGATCTTTGCGTTTCATCCCCTAACAGTGTGTGCCCTTGCCTCATTTCCAGGTCACACTGTCATTTTGTCTTCTTCTTCAGCCATTATAAAATCTTTATATGTAAAAAATTGTGGAGATTTCAGTTCTACTACACTGCCCTTAGGATCATTCCTCCAATAAAAACAAACAGATTAGAAAGCCTAAACTTCTATGTAGGAATATTTTCAGTCAAATCTTATTTTCTTTTGAATATGAAGTACACACTTATAGAGGCAATTTCCTCCCCTCAACTCACTTTCAACTTTACTTCTACAAAATGTTACATTCCCCTACTGTGCACAAACACAACAAACAACTTCAGGAAATCCAAAAAAAGCATGAAGGTTTTTAGAAATGCTCAGAATTCTCCATTTAACAGAAACAGGCTCTTAAACACAGCACAATAGGTGCTTCATTCAACAATTTCATTTCCTCATGTGCTAATACCGTTACAGATTATTTTTGAAATGCAAGTTATCAAGAAACTCACTTGCTCCCAGAAATTCACAATATTCTTTCTATATTGTTTGAGTCACTCCATGATGCTCTTAAATATTGGTTGGGCACTTCCTGAGTAAATGTATAATTCCCTACAAAAGCATACTGAAGATTAGTGCAAAAAAAAAAAAAAAAAAAAAGAAAAAAGAAATCTCAGCCGAAAATAAGTTTGAGTTGAGAAAGAAAAGAATTACTTTGACAATTCTTTAATCACCTTTTACACAGTCAAACATTATCACTTACAATAAGTGGCTCCAAAAGTAATGTATCGTACTATTTATTTCCATGGAAACCACAACATTTACAAAGAGCACAATAACACTACTTAATAGAGCAAACGTTCAGCTACAAAACACTTTTTTCAACACAGCCACCACCATCAGCTGCGCATTTTCACCAGTGATGAACAAGGGCCTGCACGCCACGTCCATATAAATCTGCACCAGTGAACAGTCCAGTATGTCTTCTTACTTGCCAAAGTCAAAAGAGCCAGGGGGAGGAGGTACAGATAGTAGCTTAAAGTGCCAGTGAAAAACATAATTTTACAGAAGCACGCAGAGAAAATGAATGTTCCCTCAAGCATTTAATCAAGAAGAGCTTTCAGCTAAATTTGTGCATTTCACGCTGTTTACAGTACACTTTTTCTCTTATTGAGTGTAAATCCAAAACCTGTAATATCATGCATTATTCAAAATATTTATGAGAAGTAGTATTGATGCAAACATACTACCTAAATGATATTCTTATGATATGTACATCGACTATCTTAAGAAAACATCCTAAATTTCTAAATACATAACATTAGTGTCCAGTTACACAATTGTTCCCTGGACTTCAGCAAGGAAGGACTCCAAGTTTCAGGAAACCATCCTCTACTCAGAAATCAGTCTTTTAGACATAAAATAACTAAAGACTAATTCATGCTTACTGTTCTATGCTTCCGGAATGCACCTCATCCTTGCAAGTCCAGGAATCCAAATCTAAAAAAAAGAGAAACAAAAACACTAACAGATTTCACTAGAAGTAAAACTTTTTCTCTTGAAACTTCAGAGGCATTTTTGCAACTGTGACTGAACTTCACTGCTTTACTTGTTTTCTAGAAATGGAGGCAACATTAACGTACACTAACACTAGCAGAGTAATTGTCCATTTTAAAGATTAAGCACTGCAGTCCTACTGAAATCAAGATGTGGATATCAGATTTCTTCCATTAATGCTAACTGCTGGCAAATACTCAGTAATTACTCACAGCACTTATTTGTATTTTCTGTAAGATCTGTCATTCAAAAACTACCTCTCTGTCACATTAAGTTTGTCCCTATTTAGCTTCAACAGGCATTCTGTAACCCTGCAGAACTGCTTAGCCTGATCTCCACTGCTTTTATGTACCTGAAGGACAGCCATTTCGCATCCCAATTTCCCTTATGACAGACTTGTGATGCATGCAAGTACCTGTGTAACCTTGTGCAATCTTGTTACAGGAACTCATACAATCTTGGTGTTCTGTTTGCTGCTGGTTTTTTTTTTTTGTTTGTTTGTTTTGTTTTTTTTTTTTCCTGGAGAAGATCATCTTTTCATACATTGCTGTGTTTAATCAACCACTCAGTCATACCATATGTGACTAGTGACTGCAGACCAGGGAATGTATCAAAATTTTGACCAAAAAGATTGCCAGTCACATACAAAACAGTCCTGGGGCATACAATGGAAGTAGGCCCTTTCTGGGTCCCCATTTTCTGTTACATATTTATTATGATCTCTGGAAAGAAAAGAGAAATCCATTACTCAATCTCCATATTTCTTTAGCATTAGGTTCCTTCAAATTTACTGACAAACTTTCCTTGGAAAGTCACTTCTCTTTAAAACTCTCTAATCTCCTCTGTATTGTTCTGCATATGATTATGCTTTATCCCCTTCAACATTCTGGCCAGGTTCACTAGTGCATCCAACAGAAACTTCATTTTCATAATCAACCCACATTTCTATATACAGAGAATTTGAGATACACGCTGACTAGTTACTCCAGCCTTCCAGGCTGCCCTTCTCATTTGAGCAGTCTCCAGAGGCCGGCCCTGTTTTCCTGTACAGAGTCCTCCTTAGAAGTCCCTCGAGAGGTCGCACCATGTTTATATGTGGGCACAAATCCCAGCTGCTGCAGCTTTACACATTTGGGCCTATACCAAGTTCACAGCCAGCCACCTCAGAGCTTGCAAATGAGCATACATCTGTCTGTCTGCACCTGCCTCAGTCAGCAATAAAGGTTTTAATTGAAAAGTGACGGAAAATGGGTTTCTGAAAACTTCCTTCACTGCAGCTTGAAAACGTTAAAACTATTTATGCGAGTCGGGAAATATTACAGACTCATCAAAGTCTTAATTCTAGCCTCAAATAAAGCTTTTTAGGGGATAAAAAATTTTTTCCAGTCTTCAGGAAACAAATAAGATACTACTAGGAAATAGAACTTCGTGGCTTTTCCATCTTAGCTCTGCAAACTCTTATACATTCTTTTTGTTCAAATGAGGTTTCAAGCACATTATTTATTAAAAATTACAGACAGTTTCAAGCTGCCCAACTGCCATCTCCATATAAATTGCTTGGATTTTATATCATGTTTATTATACAGCTGTAAACAAACCTAAATCTTTTCAAGTTAAAAAAAGTGAGATGATTTAATAATCACTGGCAGAACACAAAGATATTTTTACTTTATCATCCTAATTACTGTCAAGTTAAGCAACAAGCAGTGTATATTGACTTGATAGAATACTCTACTCTTTCACAGAATTATATAAAGATATTCAACTGAATTCTCATTTACCTGTAAAAAAAAAAAATCTAGATAGGGCAGCTCATTAATACATGATGACTGCAATTAATATCCTGAAATGTACTTAGAAATCTAATACCTTAGCATGTTGAAATGTAGTGAAGATGCACAAGTTTTACAAAGATAAAACAATCCCAATAAGCCTTACACATAACTTCCTACTTGTCCTACTTTCTATTAGTATTTCCTGTATCCTTTCCAGTATAAGTTCGTTTCATTGGGTTTTTTTTGTTCGTTTTTTGATTTTTTTTTTTTTACCATTAAAGCTATTGATTCTGTTTTGGATTTCATTACTTCTTCCTTAATAATTCTGAAGTGTGTGACTGCAAGTCAGCAATGGTGTCTTCAGTGTCAAATAGTCAGACACTGTACAGTTTTTCCCCCTCTCTCTGAAAAATGTTAGGTCTACTGAGAGTGAAAGTACATTTCTGAGAATAGTAACAGAAGGAAAAAGAACATGTACAGCAAACTATATGAAGATGATCGCACAGATATTTATTATGCTGCAGTACAAATCTCCTGGAAATCACTAGTGCTGACTTTATCTACATAAACTCCAAAAGATAAATGATTTCAAGACAGTGAGGCATATGAAAACTGAAGCAGAAGGACCTCTACATCTTTAAAATCTAAGAATATGGAATATTGTTCAGGGAGTGTAAGATATATATATATATATATATCAACATGGATGACTAGAGATAACAAATCTCTGGGAATGGAAGAAAATACTGTTCCAACTTCTTTATAATTGCAAAATAGGAGAGTGCATGAATTGTGATGTGCAAATGGGAAGTTACTTGCTAGTACGCCTATAAACCATGCTAATAATTTATTACAAATACTGTTGTGCAGAAATATCAGTAAGCCCCTTTCCTTTTACTTGTCATGATTTCCACTCTACTGAAATTTTCTCTTAAGTCATTTCTTGGAGAGAGAGAAAACAAAGCTGAAGTGTACTTGACAGGAAGACTCATATTACCTAGCTACAGTATTTTCCATTAGTGTAGCAGTACATTGCTGTCAAGGCTTCCAGGAGTGTTTGATTGGCTATTACATCTATAGAAATTCTAACTGCGGTAGCGCAACCACCAACGTCTGAAAAGCAGTCCAGTCAGTTCTACAAACTGCTATTAACGTATATAATTTATAGAAAAAGAGTGGCCTTTTAGCTCAAAACAGATGATTTTAAGGGATGGACTGAAAAATCAAAGAAGCTACAATCAATCAAACAACTTGAAGATTAAGCAGAATCTTCTACTCTTGTAGAGAGAAGCCAATTTAGCAACAAGTGACAGGAACAACAAAAAACTACCTTAAATTAAGAAAAATAATAAACAATTATATTACTAACTACTGAGATTCAGACCTACCCTAGCATATCAGAGCAATCTGTACTGTGAAAAGTAGTCAACCTAAATGTTCTGAGCATACTCCTTTTTCCACTATTTTCAAATTTAAGATTACACTGCTTTCTTCTTGCTGAGGAGATAGTATACCTTCCTGTTTGGCTCAAGGGTTAAGGAAAATAGCCTTTCAAGAGAAAACAGACCTTTTAAAAGACCATTAAACCTTGAGAGAAAAAATATGTTTTGATGTCTTTTCTGCTTCTACAAATCTATTTTTGAAATGAAACATTTTACATGGGAATAGTATTAGTATCTAATTTAAGATTTATACAGAAAGCAGCAGAGAAGCTTGATAAAATTGTCACAAGGAATTTTTCCTTTCTAATATAGTTTAAAAAAATCCACCAATTGACTAGCTGGTTCTGGAACACTAGAACAAATGTTGGACTAGATTTCCAGAGGTCCCTTTCAACCCCTACGATTCTGTGATTTTCTTTTAAATATCAGAAAATAGATACCTTATCCTCAGAATTTATTAGAATCTGCTTACATTACAACCAGTGCTTACTAGTACTACTTCATTTGCTGATTTCTTCTAATGAATGAATGTTTAATCAATAAATGTTGCAGCTATTAACTTCATATGCTTTCCTGTTAATTTTTGCTGTTCATTTTTTGAGCAGTTGCCATCCAGAAATTTAACAATAAATATTATAAATATAATTAGTTTATGAGCAAGCTTTGCACAAATCAAGCCAGTGCACATCACTTTTCTCAAATAAAATAAGCCAGGAGGACACACAGGTCAGACTTCAGTAATTTTTTCAGAGCAGGGCAAAATATTGCAAACATACATAGAAGCTTTGCCTTCAACTTGATGTTGAATGTCAAAAAATAGTTGAGAAAGATTACAGAGAATTGGGATTACTGCACTCCAGCATTCTCCATTTAAAAGCTTTTTAGCTTCATAGAGAAGAATACATATGGAAAAGAAAGATTCTGAAGAAAAAAAGAACACAAAGAAAAATAGCTTTCTGAAACATCTTAAATACAACGTTTCAAAACCCAGCAAAACCTAAAAAAAGTTGTTCAAGACCTGGCAGAAAGCTTAATGCCACAAAGACACACAAAAACACCAGCAATGCTGTCATATTACTCAGGAAGTAGAACATGTTTCAAGGAAAAGTGATAATGAAATTGAGGATTTTTTTTTTTTTTTTTAATCCCTACTTATAGCAAACATTGTATAAACATGTCCTATTGTATTGAGCTAACATGAACTATGGCATCTAAGGTCAAAGCAATGCTTCTGAAGTTTACATAAAACTGTTTAGTTCCATTTGTTGTTGCTTTCTTTTGATTTATCTAATTTACTGGAGGGGGAAAAAAAGCGTGACTTGTTTTCTCAAATATTAATATTTGATCACATAGTTTCTATGGGTCCCAATATGTATCAGTCATTGTTTTTTATTATTTTTTAACACACAAATAAACAGATTTAAGAAAGTACTAATTTATGTATTAGTTTTATATGTTTTTAACTATGGAATCTTTAATAAACAGGTGTGCATAATAACAAATAAAAACATTATTTGTGACTATAAGAAAGTTTCCTTGGCTTTGTTTACCACAAAGTACAAAACTCCATCAGAGAATAATTAAGACAAAATACTAGGTGAAATTTTCACCTAGGCTACATAAAGGATAGCATACTCAAGCATATAAATAAATCCAAATAAAGATAAAATTGAGTTAAATTACTCTAATCTTTCTCATAATTCATACATACACACACACACACTTATATATATAAATATATATATATATATAACAGGCAGCCTATTCCCTTTAAGAAAACCCAATTTAACTGTGTGGTTGGTAGTTGGAGACCAAGATGGACTTCACTATATTGAAAACATTAACCTGTCACAAAGAGTAGAAATTTAATCTACTGTTATTATGTGGTCATAACTTTGCATTAGAAAAGTCTAAAATATTTTCATATTTAAAAAAAAATAAAATGCCCTTTGAAATCAAAGGCACCTTCTAAGGACATCAGTCACTTCACTGAGAAAATATTACAACCTTGTCACTAGATCCCAAGCGATTCCTGTCAGTTTGCAGCCTGATGGCACTACAGAATTACAGTTTACAGTACATTATCAGCGCCCGTTATGCCCTCCGAAAAAGTAAGCTCTGCTGGCTGATCTTTCCAATTTACTCTTAAAGGCAGAAGAACAAAACTTCCAAAGCGACACAGCACATATTTTTTAAAAATCCTACAGAGACAAGATTGCATTTATTAGCAATGTTATCTTGTACTATAGATTATAGCGACTACTAAGCAAAGTTCCTCTGTGTACAATTAATAGGCAAAAGAAACCCAATCCACTAAGAAATGCATCAAAATTATGGGCAATACATTTAGAACAAAACAGGTAAAAAACAAAGCTGTCTAGAAGTAATTCAGACTTCAGAGTTTAGAAAACATATATCCTCCCAGCAGGACTAACTATGATATCAGCCATGTTCCATTCCTAATGCTGTAAACATCAACTAATTAAATATATCTGTGACTTTAAAATCTATTGTTCGAGTCTCAAATTAATTCCACCTTTGCCATTAGAAAGAAAAATATGAGAAACTTTTCTCCCTGACCGTTTTGTTTAAAGCCTTCATCATAGGAAGATTTGCTCTATGAAGTTTTACATTTCCATCACATTTCCTAAATTCATTCATAGATTGGGGTGTGGGCAGGGAGGAGAGGTGCAAAAAAGGTGAAAAAGAAAAAGTGTAGTAGTTTTCCTGGTACATGATGAGGATTCCATCACCTCAGCCAGTGTGGTTTTGCCTATAGGCCATTATACAGCCCTAGAACAAAACTTAGAGTCAATGGAGGCACAAACATCTTGCTTAATGGGGAAGCTTTTCACAAAATGTTTAAGCTTTCTATTGTTGTCTTCCATAAATTGTTGCACACTTCAGTTTTCTTTCTTTGAATAGCATTGGCCTTTCATAGGATTTAAATCTTGATTTTGTATCTGACAGCTCTAGAAAGAATACTTACAAGAATGATGTAAATTTACAACTCAAACATACCTCCTCAGATCACTAAGTCTGAAAATGTTAGGCACCTCCCATTCTTTTCTGCAGAATGTAAGGCTACAAAAGACTGAACAAATTTGTCACCTGTCTTTCTTCTTCAATGAGAAGTTTTACTCCTGAAAGATATATAAAAAATCTTCCATATGCCTCCTAAACTCTTTTATTAGACAAAAGTATCCATCACTTGTCATAAGTGTCATCTCTTCTCCTTCAATGGATAAACCAGTAAGACTTCTTCCTACTCAGCTAATTGGTATATTAAAAAAATAGGTACAAAGTTTTCTGTAAGGAAAAAATAATAACTTCCAAGCTCCCAGGAAACTCAGAATGATATTCCATGCACTTTATTACTTTCTTATAAACAACAGTAAGAAAGCAACTATATGCATTTGTGTTATTAGCAGAATAGAGTCTGCAGTGGAAATGAAGCACTGTGGTAGCAAAAACTGGCAACTACTGATTGATCTCTCTGCCTGAATGCATGAAAAGTAATCCCAGATGTCTGGATTGACATTATCAAATGAACAGATAATATTATTTCCTCTGATTTGTCCTAGCTTTATTGTCATTTGTTTGAGCAAGCCAATATTCTGGTAAAGAAAGAAGAAGGAAGGGAAGGAAGAACTGGAAAGGATGAAGGGAAGTAAATAAGTTTAGGGTAGAGGCACATTTCTCACTGAAAATATCACTTAGATTACCACAATCAAACATCCCACAGTTTAGCTGTGTCTGTTGTAACTTTCATATGAACAGATCAAAATAGTCCAGCTGTGCCCTGTATTAAGTCCATTATGTAATTGTACAGCACTTCCTATCTTGATATTTTTCTAAGTTTTTTTTTTTTGAAAGCACACCAGATATGAGAAAAAATCTGTACATGAGTCAAAGTTATGAATCTTCCTGTGGACTTCATCAGGTCTATGTACTTAACTTTTTTCCGAAATCTTCACACAGGGCAGAAGCAGGAATAGCAAAAAACTGTATTAGCAGCTACTAAAGGTTGGACTGACATACCAGGCCAGTACAGCCACATCCCTGGCAATTTCAGATTTCGTGAAGCATAAGCACGGTTAGCATACATCACAGGTCAAGCTGGAGTGTGTGTTACCTGGCATCTCAGCAGGTTAACTGCTATGCAAGTGACAAAGTTCACAAAGAACTTTCTCAAAGAACTTCCCTGCATAAAAGAAAGCTAATGATCAAACAGGTTTTATACAAGTGTCTGATTATTCTATATTCTATAATTATTCTTGTACCACTTACATCTGTGATGCTAGAAGCCACTATTAAATTACAGGAGCTAAATTCTAATATTCTCTGAGGTTAATTCATCAAGCGGTAATTCAAAGTTATCTGGAAACATTAAGTTCATTAGCAACACTCAAAAATGATTAAGTTCATTGATGTATTGATTATTTGCTTCAGTACTGTTGCAAAACTATGCTTTTGAAGTTTCTTATACAGCTTTCCTCTACTTATATATAGAATTATCCAAAAAGTCATTAGTTTTTCAAGCGCTCGGATTGTTATTATCTGTTTTTCTCTTTTGAGAATATAGTGTTTAATTCAACTTTTAAATAGTTCTTCAGATCTGCTTGCTGGTCTACTTTGCTCCTGATTTATTCATAGAAAGCAAAGAGAAAAAAAAAACTATCACCACTTTTTTCTGATTTCTACAGAATTCCAACTAAAATCAATAAAATTTCTTGGGCACGTCACATGTATATTTGTAAAACTGTCCTCTTATTCTAAAGAGTATTATTTAAAAAGTATTTTCAGCTCTAAAATCAAATCAGTGCATGTCCATAATTAATTGGGTCAAATTCCTTTCTCTTTTCATCTGATAACTTTTTCTTCAGAAATACAATGTCCGTATCTTCAGAATCATATGTTCAAATAGTCCTCTTGGATATCAGGGTTGTTTTTAAAGAGTTATTTTTATTAATAATTAACTTCTGTTATTTTCCTATTATATTCAAAACAGTCACTCTTTCCTATGAAACTAACTCCTCTACAACATACAGCAGAATGTAAGTATTAAACAACAGAAGTCAGTCTCTTACTTTTTCACAACTTGCAGAGATATTACTATTAATTTGAATCTCACCTTAGCTAATCTTTTAGCTAAGTTGCTTGAGACCAGTTTTCTCCTTTTAATTTTTCAGTTTATCAAGACATGATGAGCAGCCTGTCTTCTGCAGGCTTTCCTTCAATGACTGTAATACATAGCTCTGTTAAAAATTTGACATCTGAGCTCCTGAAGATACAGAGAAGTGGGCATTGAGGGACATTAATGCAGTCCATACTGATTACAAGCTCTCAAGAAACACTTCCCCACATTCTCACCACGATGGATTAAGTGTGCATCCTCAGGATGTTTCTGCCAAAAAGAAATTATAGTATCTGAACTTGGCCAGCAAAGATGTGTGGCATAAGCAGAAGACATTAGATCACCCCGCTCTGCTTTACAGATTTATGATTCTAAGTAGTTGGAGGCAGCAAAAGAAAACTGAGTTCTGACGAAGGCGTATACAGTGACAGTCTATCATGGGAATCACTCAAGTTGGCTTTATGTGAGAACCACTCAGAAGTCATTGATTATATGCTCATGAAGTATGTAACTCATTACTGACTAAAGGGTCTGAGTGTCAGAATTTATGAACAGGCTGGCAAAAGCATATGGCATGATTTTACTAGTTTTGACTGCTTGCAAAAACTGTTGACATCTCTTAGGAATAATGACAGATTACATAAAACTATATTGCAGTTGCAGTTTAAGCTCATACAGATATATACGTATGTTCACCAGCATACATATATAACAGTACGTATATAAGCATAGCAGATTAATGCATTGCACTAAATTTATATAATCTGTATGCCATTATGTAGAATCACAGAATCGCAGGGACTGGAAGGGACCTCTGGAAATCACTGAGTCCAATTCCCCTGCTAAAGCAGGTTCCCCACAGTAGGTCACACAGGAAAGCATCCAGATAGGTCTTGAATATCTCTTGAGAAGGAGACTCCACAACCTCTCTGGGCAGCCTGTTCCAGTGCTGCATCACTCTGACAGAAAAGAAGTTATTCCTTGTATTAGTATGGAACCTTGTGTTACAGTTTGTGCCCATTGTCCCTTGTTCAGTTGCTGGGCACCACAGAAAAGAGCCTGGCCCCATACACTTGACTCCCTCCCGTTAGATATTTGTAAGCATTGATTAGATCCCCTCTCTCAGTCTCCCCCAGGCCGAACAGCCTCAGGTCTCTCAGTCTTTCCTCATACAGGGAGATGCTTTGTGGCCCTCGCTGTACTCCTTCCAGCAGTTCCATATCTTTCTTGAACTGGGGAGCCCAGAACTGGACACAGTACCCCAGAAATGGTCTCACCAGGACAGAGCAGAGGGGGAGGATCACCCCCCTCAACCTGCTGGCCACCCAAAACTGCTGTCCTAGACAATTAAATCAACATGGATAGTAAATAGTAAGCCTTTCTTAATATGAGATGACCTAAAATATTTACATAAGAAATAACCAGCAGAAGCATGAATTTCAAGATTGAAATAATCTTGAATCAGTAATAATTTTAGAGTAAAGAAATGAAAGGATCAAGCCTTTTCATGTATTATATCCAAACACTATCATACATAATTATATCCTAAGTTAATCCATTCTAGGAAAAGTGAATAAATCAGATTTCACCAGTTCTTCAGTCTGTAAACAAAAATAACGCAAGTGGTCTAATTCAGTAGAACAATTTATTTAGATGAAATACAGAATTGGTATAACTGCTGCGCACCACTTAGACATCAATGCAATATTCAAATTTACTTCAAAAGTATGCAACATAACTTTAACATTTCAGTACATTTGATATTTCAGGTATCAAAGAAAAGGTCTGCTTTGCTGATATGTTGTGGTAGAATGACGTTCACGTTCATATAATTTCATTACTACATTTAGTTCTAATTTGAATTCAAATAGTGAGATTATTCTTGCAGTAATTTTTAATCACGCTATATATCTCAGGTGCTCCCTTTAACTCCCTCTCTGTAACTCCATCTGCAACCTCCTCACCCCACACACCTCTGTGACCCCAGCGCTCAGCTGTCTGTATTCTAAGGATTGAAACTGCAAAGTTAAAACAAAGTGCTGTGAGAAAGCCTGCAGAAACATACAGCAAAATTATAATGGTAGATTTGCTGAGATGGAATTGTTAGCAGCTCAACGATTCAAGATAAAAGAAATCTTAATGAAAAACAATAGCTAATCCAGGTGGAAGTTCTTGAGTCACCGGGAGCTTTGACAGTAGGATTGTCAATGTGATTGGTTTCAAAGGAGTCCATGGAAAAAGTCAATTTGTCAACATTGAAGAAACATCCTAGGCAGCTGTTAAGTCTGATCTCTTGACTGTGCTGTGCCTGCTAGAGGGACTTGTGGGGTACTTAGCAGGCATGGCAAGAATAATAACACTCAGCCTAGTAGCTTGCTTAACCCTACCTACCTTTGTGAATGCCATCACAATTGGCTTTTTATTTATGTATATCTTGCTTGTAGTCCCTACACACAAGGTTGAATATGACCAAACAAAAGGACAGGTGCTAAAACCCCCAAATAATCCTGTCTGCACAGTCAGGTTAGCTCACTCTCTATTCTTTTGCACTGCCTGCTCACTAATGCAGTTTAGTTCACTTGTGGCTTCCCTTCTACTATAAGCTATATATTTCCTTCTAAAAAGGAATGCAGACACCATGACCAAGAGTTTTCTCCCAAGTCTGTCATAGACAGGTAGTGTAGTTGCTCACCACACCAAGTAAAGCACACACCACCCTGGAGAGCCAGTGTGTTCCTTTCACCCTCAAACACCCTCACAGTTTTTTCCACAAAAATAAACATTACAGAAAAACACCTACAAAGTCACACCTCAGAACTAGCCAAAACAAGACAAAAAAAACAACAACACATTTTAGCTGTCACAGAAATTTCAGTTCACACAAATTTGCTCAGCAACCTTGTTCTTTCCTTACAGTACCCCACAGCATAAACAGTGGTCTTTCCAAGGTATATATTCTGTGTAGTAGCAAGCTCAAAGTTACAAATCAGGCTTAAACCAAAGGCTGAAGGTACCGATTCCAAGACACTATGTGCACTTGCTTAATTATTTGATGAAATATATACATACTGTCTTTTTTTTTTTTTCCTGTGGAGAAGAAAATACCTGATTATAAAAACCTATCATCTGCTACCTCTGCTTCCTCTTCTGCAACCGGTATTTGATGTGACCACCAGCATCACCCTCCATCCCCCACAGTATGCTCACATAAAGAGTATCCAAATAATGATAATGGCAGAAATGTGCATGACAGGTTATCAACATATATTGCATAACTATTGCCTACATCCAGCCTTTATTTTTGCTGGAGTTTGCATGATCAAAATTGTGCCAGCGATGTCAATGACTTGCCAGTGATGAATTACTGCAAAGCAAATAAAAGAAACGTATCTACTATTCAGCATTTCCCAGTTTTATATGAAGGGGTCAGCTTCCTCCATTTCCTTTAGGCAGCAACATGAAGAAACACATCAACTCCATACTGCAAAACTGCAACAAAAAAAAGCTGGTGTTGGAAGGGATCTCTGGTCCAGATCCAACCTTCTGCCGAAAGCAAATAATCCAGATCCTGTCAAACTAAGAGCTCATATCCAGTAAGGACAATCCCACCAGTTCTCTGGGCAAGCTACAGTTCATTCTCATGGTCTCAGACATAATTTCCTCTGGAATACCCTGTCTGTTTTTCCTGTTCTGTCACTGTGTATCATCATGAGAAGAGCACCTCCATTTCCTCCGTAAACACTCTTTACTTACTCGAGAACTATGTCTATCTCGCCTTTGATAGGATCTGAGCCATTCCTCTAGGCTGGAAAAAATATATATATTCCAGCAACACTTTCTTCAACTGTTGAGTTCTGAAACTGTTGAAACAGTACTATCGTCTGGCCTTGTCTCTTGTTGTAGTCTCTCAAGCAAGTATCACAAAGTTTTCAGTCAACTTCTTTCTCCCCATCCCACCAAAACAAATCAAACAAAAAGCTTTGCAAATAAGAAGAGTCAGTGTTATCCAGCATGGTTTTCCCTTCTCTTCTTTAGTTTTCTCAACCTTTTAATAGCATCACATCCACTGAGGGTACTCCTTGAGTAGACCTGTACTAGAAAGTACACATTTTTAGTAACTATTTGTCTCACCTTGAAGTCTTGCCAAATGCACTCAAGCTTACTACTGTAAGCTTCCAGTGCACAAACTGGAACGTAGATTTGGTGTGCTATAGCCTTAAAAGATCCCTTCTTCTGTTTCATCTAGTCTGCATCTTCCTTGAAATTTCTTCAGCTATACACCCCAGTACTGAATAGCTTTCCAAAGCAATGTGCATGATGACGGATGAAACAAGTGTTTGCAAGTACAAATTTACAAAGGTAGTCCAAGTGGCTCACCAAACAGTAAATTATATGCATATACTGAAATCACTGTGGATTCTAATAACTTACAAATCCATTGTAACTTTCATTAATATTATGGATCTAAGTGCAAAATGCCAATTAGATAATACATAATATTGTTATTAATGTTATTAATATACACTTAGACAATAGAAGCAATATTATAAAATAGTTGTATTACGCAATTGAAACGAGAAACATTATTGCTCTGAATCTTTATGTCTTTGGTGTATTTACTAGAAATGCTATCACACTATGTAAAAAACTTTGGCAAAGGTGAACCTAAAAGGACAATGATGTTTCCACTCTACCACTACATACACTTTCTCAACATCACAGCAGATGCCTACAAATACATCAGAATTTCCCAAAATTCTAGTTCTGTTATCCTCCAACAAACTCACTGATGCTTTCTTACACAATGTAACTGAACTTACATTCTCCATTTATTAAATCTCAGTTAGTGTGCGGCAGAGACAGAGTTACCTTGGGATTGCTTTTAAAATGCTCCTGAAAAAGCCACCTTTGAGTGATAACCAGTCTCATTAACATTCAGAAAACAGTGTAGTTTATCCTCCTACTGATTGTAAGAAATGATCACTGTATCTTCAATGCTCCCTCATCATTTGGGAAACGTACACAAGTTTCTAGTAAACTGGCTGGCACGCTTTCGGTGTTAATAGTTTAAGGCTCTCGGTATTTTTGAATATTAGTAATATATGAATATTAGTACTTCTGGTTACAGCACAACAATGCCTCACAAGCCTTCTTTAATACCTGTACACAAATGCAAGTCAACATTTTACTTCACACAAGTACAGCTGTAGTGAGACAAACAAATTTTATGAAGACTACGCTTATTCATCTTAAAAGCACAGTTCAGCCCATTATTGTTATACAGAGAAATAAACAGTACTTAGCATTTTTGTTATGGGTTATGAGCTGAACTTCTTTCTTGTTTTGGTAATTAGGCAAAGTCATCTTACTTTACATTTGAAGCTTAAGCACGTACAAACATCCAGATTTTTATATCACAAAGAAACACAGCACAATTAGCATTCCAGTCTTTTGCCAGGCCACCTCCCTTTACAAATAAGTACATTTATCATGAACTAAAAAAAAAAGTCTGCAGTTTCAGGTTAAACAGTTGGATAAAGAATAAATCTAAGAATGCTATGAATATTCACAAGAATAATTAATAAGGAAAAAAGGTACAGAAAAAAGACAGCTACCTATTTACTCTTTTCCTCACTGGGATAATATTGACAACAATTACGTTAGCACCAAGAGAAAAAAAAAACACTAAAGTCAGATGCAGAAAGTCAAGGAGCTTACAGTTTAATAAAAATATATTAGTGGTAATTGAGCAATTGGTCATATTAAATATGCAAGTTATTCTTGCTTCTGCTCTGCTGAATGTGCCATGACAGTGAACAACTTGACAGAGGATATATTATCCCCCACCCATGAATTCTTTTAAAATATAGAAGAGACAAATAGAATGCAGGCTTTTGTTCATTGCTGATGAAAATGCATAGCTAAAGGTGATGACAATGCTGAAAAATGGTTTGTAGCTGAGAATTTTCTCATTCAAATAGTGTTATTGTGCTCTTTGTACCTGTTTATAGTTTCCACAGTAATAAAGGAGAGGCATTACTTTAAGAGCGACCTACATATAAAGTGTGTAAAATGTTGTGATAATAGAAAGACAGCTCAAACACTTTAGTAAACTTTCTTCTGAAGCTACATATTCTTCATGTACAATAGCTGACATTTGGTAATAATAACAAAATGCCAGATTCTTTATAACTGGATCTGACACTGAATACCTGTACGTCTAGACTTTAACAAACAGCAGCTTTGATTTCCTGAGCTAAGACTCAAATTCTAGTTTCTACTCACAGGACTGAAGCCTGTTTGCCAAATAACATTCCAATGGGAAGAGAAAAAAAAAGCAGAAGTGACCCAGTAACGCACCCAAGAACTCCTCCCATATTCACTACATCACAGAGTAATGATCATTATTTCCATTTCTCTCTCAAGATCATTTGTCACATAGTAATGAAACTACGTAACCTGCTCTTTCTACAGGACACAGCAGTCATTAATTTATGTCCTTCCAGAAAACAGCAAATTGAAAGATTGGCATTTCTGCTGTCCATGTAGGTACACCAAGCACATTCCGCAATCACTGCCCTTATAGAAACAATAAGTTTCTTTCACTTACATGTTTACTCCTAGAAAAAGAACATCGAATTTATGGCTCCTGAATGGAGAGTCCTCTCTTGACTCAGTATTTCAAATCCAGAAGAGATGTGAGATTTCAGGCAAGACACTGTACAATGTGTCTCATTTTCTACTAACCAGTTCAGTGCAGTCTTTCAATGAACATGTAGTCCTCTGATATAATTCAGAAAACAGTCTCTTCATAAAGCATACAGAGTTGGAATGCTCTGACTAGGCAGACTGGATTGTTCTGCACAATTGCACAGAATTCAAATATGTGCCTGACCGTACTTGGCAAATCCAGAAAAATTCAGACCAACACAGGCAGGTATCAACAAAACATAAATACAAGGAATGGGCATCTTCGGCTCAAGCTTTAGCACACACTAGCTTTAACACAATATTAGATAAGGAAATCAAAGAAGGACAGGAAGAAAAATGTCTTGTAAAACAGTATTAAGAGTGACACTACAAAGAGCATATAGTAAACGAGAGACGAAGCTATTCAGATTGTAAAGTAGATTAAATTAGCTTCCCAAGCCAACACAGTAGCTCTCTTACCGTTAACCCATAGAGCACGCACCAGTGACAAACTACAGAGGCTACAGAGCCAGTCACCACTTGACTACAGACTATAACATTTTATGTGAGTGTCACACAACTGATTCATTGCACTGCTGGATTTCAACCAAACAACTGGTCTACCGAAGAAAATTCCTCACAATAAAGCACCTTTGTATGATAACTGAGCTACGAGATAAGATATATGTCTATCACATAAAGTGATTATTGACTATGAGAAGCCTTCAATATAGTAGAAAATTACTTTGTATAAGAGCACTCCAGTGCCAGTGACAAAGGTTACATTTAGCTCTCTTAACACAGAGAAAGAGAACAGGGCTTCTGCTGGACCTCTGTATACAAATCATCAAACAATGGGAAGAAAACTAAGTAATGATAAAACTCTTTCTATAGCTTTTTATATTCTGTCTGAAAGATAATTTACCCAAGAAGTGCACAGAAAGAAAACAAGTGTGTAATGTCAAATTCACTGACAGTCTTACTTTTCTCACCAGCTACATATTTACTTTAAAGTGTGAAGATTTAACAATAGTACAGACTCCAAATTCACTGAAGTAATAAGTTTTATGCACTTAACTGTAAAAATGAATCAGAGATAAAAATCTCACAGGAAAAAAAATTAAAAGGGAAATCATCCTATCCACCAATTTAAAGATTATAAATTATGTACTTTTTTTTTTTTTACCAACCTATTACAGGAAATTAAAATATGGAGGAAAAACAGATTCAGTTAGCTGATTATCTTATTGTCCTAAGAACAGATTTCAAGGTACTTGTCACCTTGAAATTATACAAAGGCTTTGAATTTAAAACCAAATTAGAAAAAGTAGTAGCAGATTATATCTATCATTCACACACACACAAAAACCACTGAGGTGTCATAGTCCCCTTACAAAAGAACAGCAATTTTTTCAGCATTTGAGAACATACATGCCAACAAACAGCTAAGTCCAGCAATGTTCAGGTATTACCAGCTATTCTGGCACTGTAAGTTCCCACATTCAATTTTACAGTTTTTTTTTCTAGTTGCAAAAAATGAAGATAGAACACGTTAGTCATCTTGGAGAGAGTAGTGAGGTGCTGGAACGGGTTGCCCAGGGAGGTGGTGGACTCACTGTTCCTAGAGGTGTTCAAGAAACATTTAAATTTTGTACTGAGAGACATGGTTTAGTGGGAAATATTGGTGATAGGTGGACAGTTGGACTGGATGATCTTGGAGGTCTTTTCCAGCCTCAGTGATTCTATGATTCTAAAGATCTGTTCTATACAACAGGTTGTATTACATTCCAAACAGTGCACACCCTACAGCCTCTGTTCAGTGGAGAACTATAATGTAAATATTTTCTGTCCTCAAGTGGAATGATTTTTATAGTGAAAAGACAGATAGTATTCTCAAAAGTCAAAACGTTTGTTTGCACAAATAGAGCAAATAAATTGGAAGGATTTAAAACTAAATTTATTCAAATATGCTATAAGAAATAATCGGTACTAAATAAGATCCACACGATAATCATAGCTTCAACAGCAAAGCCAGATGTACTACCTAAAGAGGTGAAACTGAACAAATGTAGAAGTTTATTATAATACCATTTTTTAAAAACACATTTTCTCAGACTTCAGAAAGTGATGCATTTTTAGATTGATATGATAGTGTTGAATTTTTTTAAATATATTTTTAATGTGTACTCTTATTTAAATGTTTGGACTTTTTTGTTTGTTTTTAACTCTGCCTGGAACATGCATGAATTAATTAGCAAAACTGGGCCCTACTTTTTTTTTTTTAACTTTTGTTTTTTAAATTTAAATCAAAGATGAAAGAAAATTAACAAGTAGAATTGAGGAATACCCATGGCATACAATTAAAGAGCAGAACTTTGTTGCAGAAGTATAGCATTCTATTTGAGTAAAAGAAAGCAATGTATTGCGTAGTTGCTATCTCTGAACTACATTTGCTTCAACTTGGAGTTCAGAATTAAAGTTTATCAAAATTTACAGAAAAGTTCCATGCAAGACAAAGTATTTTGTCCCACCCTCTACCCAGAAAAAAGGATAAAGATTTGCCAAGCGTACAGACTATTTGCAACAAGAAATACACTGTTGATTTTTTTTCCTCCAATTTGCCTAATCCTGCTGTAAGACCCAGAAAAAACAAGAACTCATTTGAAATCAACATAAATAAAAACATCTAGCCAAATGGACCTAAATATAAAAGAGAAGCAAAAGCTGAGAAGGCTCAAAGCAAAAGCACTGTTACAAACTAGTTGAAGGGCACCTTTAAAACAATGAAATCATGCCTACTAATCTGAAGGGCAGTCCCTATTGTAACTTTTCTTCAGTTTCTCACCACCTCATTTTAATTTATTTAATATATAAGAATGCTTGAGTAGAGCATACTGCAGTGGAAAAATGTGTATCTTCACTTTTATTTATATTTCAATACCTTCAGAGGAAAGTTGGCCTTCAGGGGAAAGTTGGAAAAAAATAATAGCTTACAGGGTTAAAATAACCAATCAAAAACAGCGGTCCAGCAAAAAGCTGAAGTCTTAGTGTCAAGCCCCATGTAGTTTAGTATTTATCATTTTAACAGTGGATTTCTGGTCCAAAATGCTAATGAAATATATATTTACCTAGTAACAATTAAAAAGAGACAAATAAGGACTTGGATTTGGAGGACTTTTTAAATTCAATTTACTTTATATTAAATTATGAGATACTGTTAGAAGAGAACTAGAGGTAGTTTCACAAAGACAAGTCCAAGTGTGAAAAGGATGTTTTCAATAGTTTTGCACCAGCAGGCAGCATATCCAAAGTACAGTATGTTAATAGCTCTCAAATCCTGTAAACCCTTTGATTATCAGCGTGTTAGAATTAAATCTCATAAGAAATTACTTGCATTTAACTGTTTTTACAGCAGTGACAAAAAAAAAAACATAGTATTTAACTCGGAGGATCTGTAATATAAAAAGTATGGCGCAGCACTTTTCCAAAGAAATTTTGAGAAACAGAGAGCAATTTAAGTAGCAAAATCACAGAAAGCAAAGTGGAGAAATTTTTTTTTTACTTTCAGTGTCACATGTTGTTCTCGTATCTCTTTGCAAAAATGATTTTATTAGATAATAGACTGATTCTCCATTTTGAGAAAGTGCAGGTGTTACGTAACATAAAATCTTTAAACGTTGGGGAGACAGAGTTAATCCACAATTCAGCCATCTAAGTTCGGCATTGTTCCACAAAGATGGAATAAACTAGTGGCTTCACTAAATTATGAAAATTTTTGGGGTTTTGTTTTTCAAATGAAGTTCATTGTAGCAATCTGAATCCTAAGTCCTGAAACCTTTTGTCTATGACACACATTCTCCCTTTGTTAACCAGTATTTCTGCTGCAATTACGAAGTGCTTTTAAACAAAGCATTTTCTAATGACAGCTCAACTTCTGTAGTGGGTTCCCCTCAGAATTCAGCCTCAGCAAGCTTTACAGGCATAGAGGTGCTCGGTCATTCATAACGTTGGGGCATCAAAGGAGCGTTTGGGAAAGGTAGGGTAACTTTCGAGAGTTTTTTTTTGTTTGTTTTACTATGGCTGAAACAACTGCTTGCTCAATATGCATTATTTTCTACAGCTTATGTTTTCCTGCATGTCACTGTAGATATATTACAAACATGATAGACATTTCAAAAACTGCTGTCATCTAATAAATAAGAATATCTTCACAGTGAAGGAATAAAAAACAAGGTATTCACTGAAATGTAAATTGACATTAAACTTAGAAGTAGCCTCCCAGAAGTAAGATTGAGAGGGATTACCATGACAATGATGAAATAGGGCCTTATACCTATGTATCCTGTGCACATCTGTTTCCAAGGTAAGTTGACAAGGTTTCCATGCAGCCAACACTTTTCTTTCACAGGCTTCAAATAAACAAACAAAGAAACAAAAGAAACAAACAAGTAATACACTTCTTCTGAGCAAATATGACTGCTGAGACCAACTCTTAAGCAGATCCGTGTGTGCACTAATGAAGAAACTCAATTTTAGACAATAGATTGTATTTTTAAGATTAAAAAGCTATATGGTTACTGCATCTCTTCCTCACGTTTTCCTCTTTCTACTAAAAACTTAAGATGTGCTGCTACAGATTCAACAATAAATCTTTTTTCCTGGCTACAAGTCATTCACAAAACAGATTTTTGAAACTCAGATTTGGCTCTCAAAATACCAGCTGTGGAGAATTTCTGTGGGGAGATGCAGAGCAAGGAGGCAGTCAGACAAATACTGAAAAAGGTAGTTACACACAAAACTCTGGAGGCTGCAGTCAGGACTGACCACAGTGAAGTCAATCACAAGCTATAAATGCAGCTAAATACAGCAATAGCAGAAATACAGTTGCACCTGAGGAACAGATGAGACCAAAACAGAAAAGCAAGAGAGAAGACTTGGGGGAAGTGATTGTTGTTCTGAGTA
Source organism: Aquila spilogaster (assembly GCA_024606505.1). Taxonomy (NCBI): domain Eukaryota; kingdom Metazoa; phylum Chordata; class Aves; order Accipitriformes; family Accipitridae; genus Aquila; species Aquila spilogaster. The sequence goes on from JANHGO010000001.1 coordinate 50,075,661, forward strand.
AACAAGGACAGCAACAGAGAACTCCCTTAGCAAAGAATTAATTCCAACAGATAGCTACACACTATTTTCTCTATATTCAAGAGCTGTCAGTATGTAACTAGCAATATGGAAACTTCAGCATGTGATATGAAGGCCATGAAATTCCTTGAAAAGAATAGTTGGTTGAATGGTAGATAGGCAAGTGAAAGAAAAACAACAGAAAGATGAACACAATTAAACTTTATCTACTTTTTCCAAAGCTGTAAACAGGAACACATATTCTTACATACTTTATTAGATATAATGCATATGCAAGTTCATACCAGTGGAATCTCATGTCCTTTACAAGGATAAAACAATCTGCACATCAAACGTACATGCCATCTAGCACAAGAGAGTCCTATCCTACTCTCTAACCAAGTCTTTAGCTGTTACAGCAGAACAAAAAAAGATTAATGCTAGTAATGAATACATTACTAAACCTCCTGATTACAGAATATAGACAATCCAAAGCATGACACAGAAGTTCTCCGTATCTTTCTTCTGGCATCAAGGCTGGCTAAAACAGACCTTACCACCTCTTCCCTCCTAAGAGGTTCAATGCTGCCCTTACTCCACACCCTCAGTATCACCAGCAAAACTAATCTGGAGCAATAAGGTGATTCAATGTGGTTAAAAAGATATTTTTTTTTGGGGGGGGGGGGGGATATGGTTGGTATGACTCAGACACAAGCAGGACATGACAAATGGTTGTCTGTATAGTGCTCTAAATGGTTCAGCTGAAAAGGTTCTCAGAGTAGAAACAAATAGCCAAAGAGCTGGAACAATTTAAGATAACTTTTCCATCAAGAAAAACATGTATGGAACCAGGACTTCAAATGTCATATACAGTTTTTGAAAATCAGCTGCAGATATTCAGTCAAAAAAATGAAAAGATTCTATGTGAAAGCACTATAATGAGGATAAAAAAGAAAGCTTCGGAGAAAACACTAGTTTTCTTTCCTCTGATAAAGTTTCTCAATCACTGACTGAAAATAGTGAGAACCTCCCTGTGATTCCTTACCATTAAGACAACTAGCAGCTGAATCAAAAATTGACAGAATCCTTCACAATATTACTCTACATGACACTAGCAGCAGTGTGAAATTGAGTGTGATCACAGCCCCAGTCAACTCTACTGGTTCAGGGAGTTTTCAGTTTAGGTCAATTTTATCTTCAGATCCTCATGCTCTTGAAGCACAGAAGTAAAGAAAACAAAGACAGTAGGACAAAAGTCTGTAAAAAGGAAACAAGTGCAGAAAGATTTCAGAAATTGCTAAAAGCTCTTCCTGTCCTGCAGGAAGATGAAGACACCCACGCTGCACAAAGTACACCCTGTGCATACAGAGAGTAGTCCTCCCCCACCTGACTCAAACCCAAAGAGTCCATGTACTGTTTGAGATTCAAACACTCCCGCAACTGTACATCGCAAGCTCCTCAAGAGAAAAACATCATATATACAAAAATCTCTTACTCAGAAGAGGTTGTTTGTTTATTTTTTTTAATAATTTTCTGCCCCCCGTTGACTATTCCCTTTGTACCAAGAACTTCTGACAAGGTAGTATTTGAAATCCTTCTTCAACCACATTCCCTCTTCTCATCACTCCACCTTTCTCTTCATTACGTTAAACCCAGTCCTCACTCCTTCAGCTCCTACTGAAGAAGGACTCCTTGCCATCCCCCTTGATTGTTCTAACAGCTGTTGCTAGTTTGCCAATCAGTCCCATGCAATCTTCTCTCATTCTTTTCCTGTGTTTTTTTCCTCAATTTTTGCAAGAAAAATCAAAGAGCATATCAGAGTGAATACACAGTAAGCTATATAAGTGTTTACTAGTGATTCTAAAGAAGAGTGGTAAAGCCTAACCTTTATCCCACTTGCTAATCCTAGCTATTGCTGAAATAAGCCCTACCTATCCAATCTTTGTTAAAAAAAATCCTCATTCTAGAGCATTTTACAACTATCTACTATTCTTTTTCCCAGGGACACATAAGCCATAATAAATCTTTTGCAAAATGAAGTAAAATTAATTAGTTTAGTATTGCAGTTGCAAATGAGCACATTTTACTTCCTACTGCAATAGACCAGGAACACATACGCAGTTTAATCTAAAAGGCAGCTAAAAATCCAATTACATTAACAGTAGTTTTTAAGTGAATGGACAGTACCTTCTTACCCACTGTATCTAATTCACAGACTATCCTCTGCCCATACCCTAAATTAGCAGCAGATTTGCTGAAATACCAAATAAAGGATGAATCTGTATCAACTATTGTATCTTTTCTCCAAAGCTTGATTTCCCCCTAGACCACCAGCTAATCCATTTGGATTCTCATCCATCAATTTCATCCCTTCATTGCAGCAAACAGAAACATTTTAAAATTACCTCAATAAGATTTGGATGTTCCTTGAATGTGATCTTTTATTTCAGTATAACATAAGGTTAGGTTCAGTAATCTCTGCTGTCCAAGAACAAGGTCTGCCCCAGTGATATGCAGGGGTTAGGGTACAACCAAAACTGTACTATATACTGGTGCTGAGGTGACTCATTACCAGAAACAGAGCCACCAAAATTAAAATTAAAATTGCTAGTTTCCAGAGAGCATTAAACAGGCTTTACTGCTAATAAGAGATTACACTTCATATCTCTTGTCATATCAAGTTGTAGACCTAAAAATATAAGCAGTACTCATCATGAGATTTAACATGTATGAATGAATGTTAGGTCTGTAAGAATGAGGCCTAACATGGGTTTTTATCAGTCAGTGTTTGATGGTTGTTACTGCATAAATCAGTGCAATTTCAGATAATGCTCTTAGCAGTTCAAATACCTTTTTATCTGAAATCAAACATATAATGGTCAGTCTGCCATAAAGTGGAATTAGCTGTGAAGATAATGGAAGTGGCTCAGACCAAACTTCAACAACCTTCACTCCTGCTGTGACCTAGGGGCCGCAGCCCACTGTCAATTAGCACATGCTTCATCCCTCTTTCCTCCTCACCCCACTTGCTCAGGAAGCAGATAAATCTGGGCTGAGCCGTTGCTGGCTGCCCGCCTTCCCCTCATTGTGCCCTGCTTTCTGCCCTTGAAAATGGCTGATGTTCTTTTGAACATCATTATGGCTACATCTCAATGCTACCCTGTCCCAAGGGAGAAAACATTTAAAATAAAAAGGTAGAGATCAATGTGGGAGCAACTACTTCAGCCAGAACAATTTGTCACATATTTCTTCAGAGATTAAATTGACATGATTTTTAACATATCTTTAAAGACAAAACAATTTGTGAATAAATAGAGGAACTAGAATCACAGAGATGTCTATCAGAAGGGAAATCCAGCTTAACCATCTCCTTTTTTTGATGTTCAAAATGCTCTCACTCCAAATATTTCACATGGGTCGAGATCACACACACTGGGACAGCAGCAAGTCTGCCCCCTGCATTCTTCGTCACCAAATCATTGTAACAGCATATTCTGGAATACCTTGCTTACTTTTTCTTCCCTGTAGAGGGTGGAAAAGCAGCTAGCAGAAGTCCCACATATCAGTGCAAAGACTGAAGTGGAGAACCACCACGTGTGTGACCCTACAGATTTCTAGAAACCGACCCCACATTCAGCAAATCAAGGCAAAGAGATGCTGCTCTCATTAGAATACTATAAAAGAACCCCAAAGAAAAAAGCATCTCTGTGGGGATTATTTAAGGCTTTTGCAGAAACAGTTCCTATTGAACAGGCAGTGCTGAAATATACTTGTTTTCTGCAAGTGCCTGCTAAGCCACAGAACTTATATTCAACAGGAGACCATTATGCTGTCATAACATTTGATTCCACTTACATTACCTCTTAATTAACACTACAACATTTAGCAGCTATTATAAGAGACATTCTCAAGAGTTCTAGATTTCAGCAATGCTCACAGGCAGACTGCCTTTAGGTACAGTACTGCAATAGTTTAAGATTAGACATGCCATTTGAAATAATAAAGCTGCCATCATCTTTGACTCATTCAAGTTTCTAGAAGAAAAGTATTTGCAAATACTCCATGCTGACAGTGCCTCCGCTTGCTGCTTATGTTTAAAAAACAACGTTTGCAAATTCTTTCTTACAAAGCAGATACGTTGTTTCACTTCCTCAGGCTTATTTAATAAAAATACTGATGTTCATACCTAAACTGATCAATCTTTTCTGTGTGACTATCTCCACAAAAAAAATAGTCCTACAGAATCCATCACTGAACTGGGGTTGGAACTACATGATCCTTGAGGTCCCTTCCAACCCGGGTCATTCTGTGTGATTCTGTGTGTAACTGCTAAATTAGTTGGCCAAAAGTAACAGGTTCACACGTAAGACTTCGTTTCTTTACAGGCCTGAATGAAAGAATGCAATCTCAGAAGTAAAAACATATTTGCAACATAACAGAGCTGCAAGTCATCTTGTAGGAAAACATCTTCATCACACAAATGCAAGTGTAATGCAATGCTTTTGCCATTCTGATAATTTCCAAACCATGACTCCATTAAGCCCACAGAATGTATTAATTTATAACTTCAATTGCTATCAATACAGTAATGTGTTATTATAATTTCAAAGAAAAAAAATATTCAGTAGCTGTGGAACCAACACATTCTTTTTCTTTTTAGAACAGAAGTATTGGTTTCCAGAAGCCAGATTCCAACTAGTACTAATTATTACTTTATCAGCTATACAAGAAACGTTTTCAGACACTAAATTTTGTAGCCTCTTCCCTTCAGTGCTTCAAAAAAATACGTTGCATCTGTTTCCAAAATATCTGCCTTAATTGGAATGACTTGTAATGTAGCTTCAAAAGTGACCGTACTCTATGTTACTGTTAGGACAGAGGCAATTGCGCAGAAGTTAACATTCTCTCATTCAACAAGCAGTATGGATAAGTTAATTGTATAGGAATTAAGAATGTCTTTCCCTCCTGCAGTAGGGAAACTTCAGGGTTTTCCAAGGTTAAAGTTTTCTCTTATCCATACTGAGTTGTGATTTTAGTAGACACTGCACTTCTAGTTACAGTATATATAAAGCACAACTGCATATAAAGACAGTACCTATCTTCAGCAGAAAGTACAATCAATCTAGTAAGGACATGGAGTTTAACATCAGTACTGCAAATATTTGGAGGAAGCACTTCAACTGATCAAATTTGGAAGCAGTGCAGAAGAATCTGCTCAGTTAAGGTGGGGAACCTTCCTACGTAGATTTACAAATAAGAGTTGGGAAAAAAGCATGGAAAAACATGCAGATGTTATAGAAGATAGGCATCCACCTGTCCTGGAAATGCTATAATAAGATATATAGAAAATATATAAATGCAACTTTCTAAAGCAGCTTTACACCAGAATGCACTGTGCTATGGAAAGCCATTTTTTTAACATATATATATTGCTGTTTTTTTCCCATCTAGAAAAACCCTCTTTGACACTTTCTTATATTCCATGTTGTACCAGAGACACTCCACAAATACAGATGTCAAGACATCAGTGTTTTGTAAATCTTTGATAACACATTCAGCTATACATTTATCAGCTATGTGGAAAGTCATACATTTGTTTTGGAATAAATCCAGCCTTAACATTAAACCCCATCTCATTCAAGCTAACACTTTTACAGGAACTAAGGATGGAAAAAAAGAAAAAAAAAGAAAGCCCCATTACTTCTGAGTTTTAGAAACCCTCATCTGGGGAAGCATAGAATGGAATTCAGGTTCAGAAGAAATACCTGAATACTCTGACAAACAACAATGAAGTATGTGAGAAATGCATCTGTAATAGTAAAAAGAGGAAGGCTGGGATACAACGCAAAAAGACTCCCCAGTGAAAGACACAGCATCTGATGTGAGATGGAAACGGGCTTATTTTACAGTTGTGAACATAACTTATGTGAAACTCAGCATTTCCACTGACTCCGGAGGCATACACTCCAAGCACTTTCCATAGTTGGACTGGTGGTTTGGGACTTCATTTCTTTATTTTATTTTTTTTGCATCAAAAGCAAACAAATCCTAGAGCTGAGGGAAAAGTATAGAGATGTAAGAGCCAACATATACCTAAGAATTTTACTAATGCGTTAACCTCGACATGAGTTCTGAAAATAGCATCACCTATTTGATTCGTTGCATTTAATCTCTTATTTAATGCAATGTCTGGCACTTTCCTTCAATACATGTCTTGCTGCAGACAGCAGGAATCATTTCTCTGGAAAATGTGGCCATCAGATTATGCTGTGCTGCTTCTTATTACACCAACTTCATTCCACATTGTATCAAGAAAACTTTCAGATGAAATGCAACAAGTTCATGCAGCTATTGCTTGAGTTTCTCACAGCGCATTTTCAAGTTAGGAAGAAATATGAGAGATTTGAGAACAAAGAGCACGGAAAATAAAGTCTAACCATGCAGAAATTGATTTATCACTGTACTGAGCAGTGTTTAAACTGGTATGCGATGCTATAGAAAAATACCACATTCCCTGCTTAGTTTGTGGAGACTGACAAGAGGAGTGCTCTTCCACCATCTCTGATCCAGCCTTACCACACCGAGCAGCAAGTTCCTAATCAGCATAAGAGGCAGAAAGTGACATAAAACTCCAGCACTAAGTGGCAAGTGCCATGAAACTCAGGTTCAACTACCAGTTCAGCCAAACACAAGGTGCCAGTACAAGATGCAGAAGCGTTTCGCTGGACAAAACGTAAAGCGTTTGCCTCCCCTTGGCTCTGGCTCCACACAGCCCCCGAGGCGCTCAGCGGCGCGCACGCAGGGCAGAGACACGCGGAGCATGCAGCCTTCCTTCCCGGCGTGCAAGGTGCGTCCCAGCGCTGCCGGCCGCGCGAACAACTTCATCGCTGCAGCCCTTTTGGAAGCGTTACCATCGCCACAATCAATTATTAAATATTCTCACCCCCTATTCACTTCCCTGGAAGAGCGCAGCTTACTATTTTCAGAAAGCCAACCTATTTAAATGTCATTAACTATCAAATTAGTACAGTCCACTCCTTGCTAGCTGCGGACTACCGGGCTAGTCTTTTAACTGCTGTCGAATCGTTTTATCAACCGCGCTTTTGTGCGTTCCGTGATAACGAGGACGGACTCCCCCCAGAATCCCGCCTTCCCCCACACGCAGTGGGCACCGCGCTAACGGCCACCGTGAGGGAAAGCCGCGCGACCAAGGGCGACCGCAGCCCCGCGCACCCGCAGCCCACGCGTGGAGCTGCGCCGGGAACCCCTCGCAGAGCCCCGCACGGCTCCACCTGCCGGGCCCCCGCCCCGGGGTCGCCCCGCGCATCTCCCGCGTTACGAACCTCCCGTCCAGTCCCGCGTGAGACGTAAGTTTCTCTCTTCGCTTCCCGAGAGGCGCGACTCCGCGGGCTGGGCGAAACAAACGCGGCATTACCCCGAGAACGCGGTCCGCCGGGCGACGTGGGGACCCGCCGCTGCCCCCGCAGGACCCCGCCTGTTGCGCGGCCCCGCGGCTCGCTACAAGGTGAAACTTGGCTGCGCCGGGCAGCAGCGCGAGGCAGCGCTCGTGCTCGCCCCCGCTCTCGATAGGGCTGAGCAAGGAGCGGGACCCCGCTGCCCCCCGCGTAGAACCAATGAGCCCTGAGCGCTCTCGCCCGATGCGAACCGGGCTGCGGGAGGCAAAGTTTGACACGCGAGCGGCTCCTGCCGAGCACGGAGGCGGCCCCGCGCCGCGCGGGCACACGTGCGGACGAGGCACTCACTCACCTGCCGTCGCCGCTCCGGCGCTGGCGGGGGGAAGGCAGGCGGCCGGAACCGCGGCCCCGCGCTCCCTCCGCCCCACGGCGGGAGGGAACGGGCAGGGGCCGGCAGCCCCTCAGCGGAGCAGGTGGAGCGGGGCGGCTGGCGGCAAGCAACACATTCGGCTCCGAACTTTGCGGCTCCAGTCACAAACAAACAAATACGGCCAAGGAAAGACCTCTCCCATCCGATCCCAGCCTGCTCGGCAGCCGCTGCCTCTCTTATTGGTGCGGAGGTTATTTATTTATTTGATTTTTTCCCCCACCCTCCCCCTGCACGCACACGCACACACGCCTTCCCTCCTCTTCCTCACTCCTCCCCTCCCTCCCCGGCCTTTCTCTCCCCGCCCGCCGCCGAAGCCAGCTCCACTCCGCTCTTCTCCGCGCAGCGCGCCCGCCACCGCTCCG
>JANHGO010000001.1:50084251-50125479 GCA_024606505.1 Aquila spilogaster
GGCTTCGCCGCGGTGCGGCAGCGGCGGCGCCGGGGACGTGCGCCCGGCAGCCCCGGGCGGGAGCGGGCGGGCGTGCACAGGAGGGTATGCCTCTCTCGCCGGGTGCGCATACGGGCGCGACCGTGTGTATGTAAGTGCCTCTGTGTTTACGTACGTGTGTCTCCGGTAACGTTGCACGAAGCTTGTTTTCAAGGAGACTCCAGGCTCGCTAGCCGCAGTGTACTTTGTGTGCATCGCTTTTACGTTTGGCTATAGCTTATGCGTGACCAGTGCAGAGCAAGCTTTATTTCACCTCTGTGTTACCGGCTGCTGAACCTTTGTTTGCTGTTTTTATTGCCCTTTTCCTCCTCCGTCCCCCAATTCCACATGCAGCTCGAGCAGCACAGCAGGTCTCACCTGTCCATTCCTTAGGGCCAAGTACACCACTGCGATTATTGCAAGGAAAGGGAACATAAGTTAAAAGCTGCGGAGGTGAGACTGCATGAAGGATTCCCTTCACTGCTCCTGCAGTATCCGTCCTAGCTCAGCTTCTCATTGCAGCTGTCAGTGGAAAAAAACGTTTCTGTCCCACAGTGGCTGTTTTTATCTCGCTGTACACACACGTGACAGACAGAATATTGACATTCTTGTCTTCTCTCCCATCCCTCCCCCTTTAGAAATTAGGGTTCAAATTAGATGTCCCAGTGGTAACAGACAGAAGTGTAAAATCTGCAAAGTTGGTACAAACTCTTCCAGCTGTTATGGTGGGGGGTGGGGTGTTATTGGCTGCATTGTTTTTTCCTGGATAAAATTTCCACCCTTCTGCCCTGGCAGTAAATAGACGTTCTGGATGTTCTTTTTCACTTCCAGGGAAAAAAAAATTCTCAGAGCTCTATGATAAACAAACAAGGAAATCACAAATGTGCTTAGAGAATAAACAGTTATTCAACAGTATTACTAGGCAATAAAGCATAAATTATATCCCTATTTCTCTTCAGGTGACAAGACGTAGAGATGTAAAGATTGCTTTTATCCTAAGTCAGTCAATGAATTTATGTAGATTTGTCATTTCAAACAGAGAGTACAAATCTTTCTTTGTGCAGCAACTCTGTAATTCTACCTTTGTCAACTGAAGACAATAAACCAGAAAGATTAATGTACATTTTGTCTTCAGTAGTAAATCCTATTGTCAAATGGGGCGAACTTTTTATTCAAAGAATTGGATCAATAGTTGACTTTGTTTTGAAGCATTTATTTAAGAAGCTATTTAAAAAGAATGAAGTTCATGCTCTTAACATCCTTAAAGAAATCTCTCAAAGGCAATTATTCTATTTGCCAATCTGGCGGTCACTGCCACGTAGCAACAAAAAGCATGAAAGCTAGATGTGGAAATCCCTTTGGGTTCAGGCAGTGCTTTCTCAATGGAAGAAGAACAGTAGGAAATTAAAAAGTGAAATGCACTTTAAAAAAATCTACTTGAATGTTTTAAACAGCTTGCTTTGAATAGGTGAAGTTTCCCCTCTAACCAGTAAGCTTGAAGGTCAATGAAATGCAAATGACAGATGTGTTCCATGCCTGAAAGAATGCCACCAACTTTACGTAATGTTTAGTGAGCAATATTTTAAAAGTTGACTGCCTGACTGTTATTTTAATCTGTAAACTCTCAGCGTTCAGGAAGTATTTGTTCAGAAGAGCACAGAGTGTCTTCCACTGGAATAAACTACTATATTTTCAAAATATGGGAGGTTAATGAGGATACATACTTACTAATGGTGGATCTATAACAACGCTTGTCAAAGTCAGTGAAAAGACCCTCAGTGATTTCAGATAAACCTAGTTTGACCCTTATGCTATAATACACTGTTTCAAATTTCAACTCTTTCACAGATCTTAAAAAGCAATTTATTTATGAGTAAACTGAGAGTCTCTTATTTTTATATGGATTCTAAGAAAAGGAAGAACTATCTAAAAACAGCAAAGCCCCTAAAAAGACTAATCGTGTACTAGCATATTATATCTGCTTCCATCAAAATTAGTTCCTTAGGCAGGTAGATACACCTCAACAGGACTTTGACTTGACTAGGTCAAGCTAATAATGAATTTAGTGGCTACTTAATATATTGACTGTTCACCTGAGTTACGCAAGCAGAATATTATTCAGTGTTCTGGAGACATAGCTGAGAATTATACAAGAAGGCTAGGAATAAATAGCTAAAATTAAGAAAACCAAGAGAAAAAAAAGGCATAAAACAGAAAGGAAAAAGAAAGAGAAAGCAAGGCTATGTTTTCTAAAATTTCATCTTGTGTTGTTTACTTGCCTTCATTTGGCTTCTTTCATCACTTAAATCCCTGTGATCTCACACTTGGCATTTTGGTGTTTTAAAGCGTTTCAAATTGAGATTGCTAAATAAAAAAAGTGCACCGCCCGCCCCACCCCCCTACCACCCCCCACTCACCAGCACTGATAGGACCTTAAAACTAGCTTTCTTTTTTCTAATATAACGGTCTGTTTTCTGTCTGGACTCTTAAAATCCTACTTCTAAGGGCTTAAAGAGCTGCTAATATTACATGTAGCTGCTGATACACATCCTGTGCACTTGTACTTCAGAAATCCATCTAATGATCTCAGCAGAAAATTAAATGTATGTGTTAATATTTCCAATATTGAATGTTTCCAATATTCAAATCAGTCAAATCTGAGCAAGTTCTGTTTAAATATCAAGAGAGACAGCGCATCAGTAAGAAGTTTCTCCAAAACAAACACTGTTTTCTACCCCCAGCCATTTTATCTGTGCAGGAGGCTTTTTACAAAAAAGATGGGTTTTTCTTCCACAGCTGAACAGGCAAGTTTCCACTCCTTTTTCAATTTCTTTTCAGGTAACTGAAATGCTTTTGATCACAATTTATAAATATGTCAAGCACAGCTATGAGTAAACTAGCAAGAATATATTGGACAGTTTGAGTTTTAAAATTGTGTCAAAGATCATATGCTGGTGTATGTTATAAAGAATCAATAATTCTACATGAATGCATGTTAAATTTATGGGTGGATAACTTGTAATATATTATGAAATCTTACCTAATTATTACAGGCTTATAAAGATTCAATGAAAAGGTTTTTCAGCTATCCATGATTTGGAATATTTTACTACTGTGAGCATTTCAAAGGCAAGAAAAGGTAGGAATTCTCCCTTTTTTCAGACCCAATAAACAAAGCGTTGCATTTACCTTAGCCTGTCCAAGGGCTACTAGAGAATTCAGTCTTTGGCCTGTTCTCCAGTTTCTGTAAACAAAGATGAATATATATAACCGATTAGGAGATGTGTGCTAATGTTGCATATTTTAAAACAAATGCATGTCAATAAACAGATCTGAAAGAGGGAAAAACCATCACAGAGACTGGAAAAGAGAAAGAAAATCTGTAGCTTTTTACGACAGTGTTGGTACTCTCAGGCTGCTGTGTTGGAGGAAGATGATTTGCTTCCCTGTAAATTAAACCTTTATGTTGAGGTGATAGGAATACATTTGAATAGTAAGTCCTGGGTCTGACCACCACTTACTTTTCCTGTTTGGTTAGGGGAAAATGATTTCTTCTAAGGAAACATACAACCACAGGCGAGGTCAATATTTTCTAGATAAAAGAGAAAGAGCAGCTGCCTTTGGTAGTGTGAGTTGTTTACAGTCAGTCTCTATTCTGGTAACTAAGATCTGCATCTTCTGACCTCATCGCAGTCTACAGCTTCCTGAAGGGGGGCAGCGGAGCAGAAGGTGCTGATCTCCTTTCTCTGGTGACCAGTGATAAGGCACGAGGAAATGGAATGAAGCTGCATCAGGGGAAGTTCAGGCTGGACATTAGGAATAGGTTCTTCACTGAGAGCATAGTTGGTCACTGGAACACGCTCCCCAGGAAAGTGGTCACGGCACCAAGCCTGTCAGAGTTCGAGGAGCATCTGGATGATGCTCTTAGTCACGGTTTAGTTTTAGGTAGTCCTGCGAGGAGCAGGGAGTTGGACTTGAGGATCCTTATGAGTCCCTTCAAATGTGAGATAGTCTATGATTCTATTCTATGAAAGACAGGGATGTCACATGGACCGTTATCATTACTGTAACTCTAAAACATTCACGTATGGCCCCATGTCACCTGTGTCCCTCAGCAGCCAGGAAGAGCTTCTTCATTCATCTGTGTCAGATGCATTGGTAAATTTTTGTGTATGTCATAAAGGGAGCTGAAAAGAGTACTTTTTTGTATATTTTGAGGATGCCTGAATAGCATTCACTGCAGTGGTGTGTTGTAATTGTCATGATTCTCTGGCATTTGTCCAGAGAGTAGCCCTGCCCAGGTCAGAGCTGTAGAGCTGAACCAAAAAGCTTCCGAAGTGATGTGTTTATGAGCATGTTGATGGGTGGCCTACTGCTGCAAAACATGTCTGAAGCGCTGAAGTTCAAACAGATGTTAGCTGAATTAGAAACGTTCTGCCGATCCTGAGCAGTGTGCTTTTCCTGATTTGGAGTGAATCAATGCTTATAATCCTCTCTGTAACAGAACATCTTTCTTTTATTTTTTTTTTTAGAGACATATTTTAGTGGGAATCAAGTGTATTAAACAATCTCCTGTCATGACTTGCCTCTGATTGGGCAGTCATGCATAACGGCACATATTTATACTGTGTCTTGCCAGTTGAGCCTTTTCCACCATACAATGTCTTTTAAAAATATTTGGTACCATAAATGTTAAGAATAACCATATCTTCTCGTAGTGGTACTTTTTATTCAGCACTCAGGTACTTCCTGCTGGCCACGTAAATATTGACATAAAGGTATACACTTTATTAAGCAAGGCACAAAAAACATCTTGCACCTGGAAATATTAATTGATATAAAGGTCTAAGAGAAGATGAAGATAACCTTTCTAATTCCCTGGAGTACAGAAATAGCCAAAAGTGAAAGACATTTGCTATAGTTTCCCGGTTAGTCGATACAATACAGTAGGACATGGTGAATGCTGACAGTTTAACCGTACTTCAATGTTTTGGGGAAGAATACAGTGAAGGGTGTAAAAACATAGACAACATCTTTGACTTGAGCTCTGTTTTGAGCCATGTAGTACCAGATGTTGGGAGAGTTTTCAAGGAAATCATCACTGTATGCTTGGCTGTGCTTAGACATCACCATACACAGCAAACAGCCTTTTGACGAGGAGGGGTATTGGGTGAGAAGCACCTCTGACTTGGTCCAGTCTGTCTGCTCTTACATGGTTTTGGAACCTCTTCTACAGCTCATACTGGAATAAGTGATGCTCTTTCATTGTAATGGTCCTACTGAGTACATTATAATAATATATACACCTCAGAAAAAAAAAAAACAAACAAACCCACATCTAGAAAAAGTTAGTTTCAAGGCTTCACAGGATTATGAACTTACGAAATCAAGCAGTTGTGATGGAAACTCACTGTAATAGTAAGAACTGATGTTAACAAGCAAAATTTAAAGATGAAAGCTCATATATAAGAGAGATGTCTGAAGGAGAGCTTAATTTAAAATTACTTGACTGAAGTAATACATTTCACAACTGGAATTTTGATATAATGATAGATATTTGACATTTATAGGTGAAAAAGAAAATGTTTGGGTTTCTACCACTTTTCAAATGGATGTTATAATTTTCATTTTATTTTATTTTGTTTTGCCTTCTGAAATTATTGTACCTATTGGCTTCATATCAAGGAATTAAACCACTCCTTACACTTTTTTACATTCAGCATTCTTGATCTGAAACTAGTAAGTTTTGCAGACTTGTGGTGTGTATTGCTCCAGTGTACACAGCCAAACAGCTGCTGAACTGTTTGCAGAATTATATATGTACACAGGACCCATGTATAGAGTGAAGTTTTAAAAAACTAGATTGCCACAGAGAGGAACTACATTCTGTAATGTTCATAATGTCGACATTTAAAACCACTTTGTTTTTCAATTGCTAGTAAGCCTTTCCTTGCTTGTGGACTTCCTAGTCTGAAAGCATTTATGTACATGCTCAATTTTTTTACCTGAAATTTGATATTTAGACAATTTATTTATCGCTGTGGGGAAAAAAGATGGTTAGAATATTTACTTTTCCAAACATGAAATGTATGATTTTTAATTTTTTTTTTTTATTTTTTTTTTTAGATTTCCTTCTTCCCTTCTTAAGAAAAATGGAATTGCTATTTGGGAATTCAGTTTAGGAGATGTTTAGCTAGATAGTCTACATGCACTCATTCCACTTTGGACTTTTCTGGGCTAGATAAAGATGAACTAATCATTGTAATGGAAGTTTACAGTTGCCTAGGGACCAGTGGTTTTAAGTAAGTGGTTTGTTCTTACTGTTAGTAAACAGAGGAAGGTCCTTAGCAATAATGTGGAGAACTGATACCTCAAAGAAGCTAATTTCTCAAAGTTAAACATGTTCTGAATGACATTCTTTGGACATAAATGTGTAAGTAGATATGAGATTGTGACTGAAAGGTAAATTAAAGAAGCAGCAGCTTAGCAGCTAGCCAAACAGCCACTCTACCATGATTGAGAAAAGCACCTTCTAAAAATCTAGCTTTGTTTGGTGACAATATGAGGACACCAGTTAGTTAGAAAAAACTGTATATAATATCACAGTGTAAAAAGTGGGAAGGAAAATATAGTTTGTTATGAACTAGAAGCTATGAAGTATAGTGGAAGTGAGACCAAGAACAATCCTTGGCTTCACTAAGGACAATAGAATATATATTACATTATATCATGGGAAAAAAGGAATTTCTCCTTAGATATATATAAATGGCACTATTAAAGTTCAAGAAAATCAAATTGCTAGTAATGACAGAAAAAAAGAAAGTGTTCAATATCTATTTCTTTTCTGTTTCTGGAAAGAAATAGGAGAGTGCACTTGTATTCCATAATGATGGTGAAGTATTTTCCAAGCAATTAGTTTCTAAGGAAAGCATTAAGCAGTATTTTTATGATGAATATTTGAAAGCAGCTGATTCAGATGAACTGAATTCAGAAGTAGATATATACTGTATTCATTTTAGAGGAATCTTGGAATAATCTAGAAACTCCTGGAAGCAGTGAATGTAATGTTAAAGCTTAAAAAAAATAAAATAGAAACCCAAGCAATGTGACCTATGTTGTAAAAGAGAAGCTAATAGAATGGTGAGGTGGGTTTCTATACATAACAGTTCAAAAGCTTTGAATACAGAGCATTACTGCTAGAATTCAAGGCAGAAGGTTTTTGGAAGATAAAGTCTTGTCAAACAAATGTGAATTCTTTCTTTGAGAATGTTAAAAGTTTGGCTGATAAAAGTAAGTGCTTTTGTACAGCTGCCTGGATAGTTGTATGCTTAGAAATTAAATACATAAAGCGACACTTTCAAAATTGGGATTATACCCTTGAAAATAATTACTCTGAAAATAATTAAAAGGTCATAAAATAGATAGTTAAGTTGATATCATACACACACACACACACACACTACCGTGTTGCATCTAAAAGGGGTTTTCTCTTTATTTGTTATATGTAGAAATAAGTAGTGGTTAGGAGAATAGAGATGAAATTGTTTACATGTATAGTATAGATAAAGATGATAAAAGAATGTTATATCAGGTCCTTATGCCCAGACAATAAAGTGAAGCTGAGAAGTAGAAAACTTACAGAAAAGAACCCTAAGTGCTTGGAAACTGGAGAAAATTTCTAATACTGAGTATTTAAAGAGATTAGTTAACTGGTAAGACAGGAAAATATCAGATACTAGTGAATTTTTCAGTCTAACAGAGAAAGTCTTTCTATCTGGAGATTGCCACCAGAACTCTTTAAAATGTAAATACAGTATGTATTTTTCATGATGAGATCAACTATAAGAACAAACTCCCCAAAACAACGTAAAATTTTGCGTTCCTTCAGGTACTTGAATAAAATCTGGATTTGTCTTTTAATCAGGTGCAGATTGTGCTTTAACCAAATAAAACATTTAAATTTAAGTCTGAGGCAAACATAAGGGCCAGTGATATACCTGGTTCTTTCTGTCCTTGAATACTCTGATCAATGTGATTTTTAAGTATACAGTTTTAATTGTTGTAAAATAAGTCTGTGTGAGTCAGGTTTGTGGAACAACGCGTTAACTCACGTTATTTAGCACCAAATTTGCATATAACAGTTTTCCTGTAATGATATGCATAACACTAGTTCATGCTTCCCTTTCACCTTCTAATATTCCCTTAACTAATTGTTAAAGATTTTAGAAGATTCTAAAACTTTCGTATGTATAAAACCGGTCAAAGTTATGTCCATATATTCTAATATTAAATTAAAATAGGTACTAAATATTCTAATATTACATTAGAAGAGATACTAAATTATTTTATAGATATGTTAAAGTTTTAAATTGAAAGGTACTTTATTACATTTTGGAATTTTAGAGCAAGGACTTGTATTAGAGGATTATAATTTCCACTTTAATAATGTGAAAGTAAAAATTACAGTATTAGATCAGATCATCATCAAAAGATTTTTTTACTCTCATTTTCCATCAGGAAGAAATATCATGCTGGATAGTTGCATAGTAAGTCCCCCACAAAGGATGTTATTTATTCTGCTGATACTTCACCCTGACTAATGAACAGCCAAGGATGCCCAATAGCCACATGGTTTGCTTTGCCTTATTGGTATTTCTTTCGTATTCTCATCAAGATATCTTTGCCCTGCATTTTCTAAATTTCTGTTCTTCATACCACCCAGCTGAGCAGTGTATCTCTCCTTATCAGTCTGAGATAACCAGCAAAAAATGGGTTTCTACCTAGACAGTCTTCTTGACTGAACTAAATAAGCTCTGATGTCCAGCCCCCATGGGTAACCTGCAGTGCTTCGGATTTTTGTATTTCATTTTCTAATCCAACATAATCAGCCAATTTCCAAGGCTTAAACATTAATTTTCCAGTTATATTTTCCATGAGTCTTAGCAATCTGAGATCTCACTACAAAAAAGAAATCCTCGCCATGTTTAATGTTATGTTATGATGGACTTGTAACACCTTTCTTGACCGATTTGTTCCATGTAAAATAGTGTGTCAGTTGGAAGAAGGAATTTCTGGTAGTGACATCTGAGGGAAAACAAGCTGTTTTGCTCAGGAGGAAGGAAGGTGTCTTTTCTCCTTCCCTGAAAGTACATGATTTTGTCTTCTGCTGAGTTACTGCCTGTATTACTTGCCAGAGGATTCAGCTTGCTCATGCAAGCTCACCACTAAATAGATTACAAGGTTGACACACAACATTTTTCCTTTCTTATGGTAACTGTGACAAACTTCATTATCCATAGTTACATCTTGCTGGTTTTATCCTGTTCTTTTATGTATATTCCTACTCTTCTACTGTGAAATTTTAATGCACTGAATTACATAAGTCAATTATGCATTTTGTTAGACGCACACATATGTAAATGTAGATACATTTATATAAATGTCTCTGTGTGTTTTCATTTTGTTGCCTTTCGGTGTCAGTGAACCTTTCGATGTTCTTTCTAGAAAATAACACCTGATTTCTTGTGTATAATTTGCCAGAGGACGTAAAGAAAATTAGCGGTCTTAAATCTTGCATTTAAAATTCCTTAGACACTAGAAAATGAAACTTGAAAGGTTAAAGTCACAGAAGTATATTTGGAAATGCTGCTCTGCCTGTGTGATATCTGTTGTGCTGTATGGTTTCACTGTATGCCCTCGTACTAAGAATCTTTATCGTGTCTTCTTAAAGAAAAATGTTTCAATATGCAACCTTCAGTTCTAATCTCCTTCTGTTTGTACTCTATCTTTTTCAAGATAGGATAATCAGTACTGAAGTTCACATACTGGGGGAAGAATGACATCAAAGAACATTGTAAGTTGTTGGGGTTTTTTATATATGTATATATGGGTGTATATATATTGCATTACTTCTCTAGAGATAATTGTTCTTTTGTTGTTTGGGGTTTTTTTTGAATGCTACAGGATTTTGCAAAGCTTTACATGCTACTAGCCAGAAATGTAACACTGTTTTTTTTCAGCTGAGCCACTATAGATAATTATAACCATTATAACCATCCATTGTTTGTGGGTTACTTCAAATATTGGTCCTAATATATATTAGTTCACCCTTTAACATTGAATTTCATTTGTTTTCTCCACTCACCTACCATCTTGACATTACAGCTCATAGAATTCTATGTCCTTTGCAAATTTCAGTACTGCTTGACCCTGTACAGGAATAAATATATAGTAAATAACATGTCAATTAACACGCTAACCACTGGAGATAATGAAAACTGATTATTTAATTTCTCTTTTCTTTTCTCTGTCTCTTTCCAATTAACCAAGGCTTAATCCATGATAAAACTTCTCCTCTTGTCCCATAAGCAGTCCCAGGTTTTACTGTCAAGAACTTTTGAAAACAAAAAAATCATAATTCTATTTTTATATAATTTTATATTTTATATTGTGTAATATAAAAGTATATACTTTAGCTCTCCTTAGCAGAAGATATTCCTGTTGCACTAGCAGTGTACAAATTAGGCAGAAATTAATATCTGTTTTTTAATATTTTCCTATATCATACCCTTTTAAAGCAATCATTTTTGACTGCTGGTATCTATGATTTTTGAGTCATAGCTAGCATAGGATAAGTAGATTTGCTACCCTGCAGCCTTTTTCATTTTCCGTTAACTACTGCATTAGAGCTCACAGTTCAGCCAGATGAGTCCGAGGCTCCAGCAGAACTGGTGAATAACTGTATCTAGGCCTAATGAAGTACAGCTTTTCAATTTATCTGTTTGTTCCAGTATTTTCTTACCACTAATGTCCAGAAACTTTGTACAAGACTTGTTCCATCTTCTGGAGAAGAGTGACAAAATAAAGCATTTACCTGCTTTTTGTAATGTTGTTGTCTTTTAAAAACCAGCCATACCACCAGTTCTTTCTTAACTTTCCTTCATCCTTTATTTACACTTTCAAGAATTGTTTATATCTTTTGTTACTTACTTTTCATGGTCTGCTTTGGAGTCCTCCTAATTTACATCTTACATTTTTAACCTGCCAGAAATTATGCTCCTTTCTAGGGAAGAAGGATTGAATAATACAAAAGAAAGATTCCAGCTGTCACTGACAGAGGAAAATAGTATATTGATGCCTTATAACATATGAATCAGTATATTTATTCATTGATTTATAGTACTAAGGCATTCTTACCAAAAATTCAATAATTTTCTAAATTTACTTTAAATTAAGGGGGGAGGAGGGGATCTGGCTGGGGAACATCCTTCTTAATATGACTTTTCCAGGAGACATCAGAGGAATTTTTGTTTCAAATTCCACCCACTTTGTTAAGTCAGCTTCACTTTGGGATTTTTCTACAGGGAGAAGAGTAAAAGTGTGGTAAATTCATCTTTATTTGCATTAAGAAAGTAACATTATCCATATAGTATCATTATACTAAAATACATAAGGTACCTTAAGAGCTTGTGCACAAATCTGATCCTTCCACAATTGTCCACAGGTCATATAGACTGACATTTTAAAGCTTTTTTGGAAGACTTCAGAAAAACAAAAATGAAAAATGTCTGCCAGTTACATAAAAAACCTTGTGAGATATTTGCCGTTTCAGTAGCAAATTGCATTTCAGGTTAAGTCTCCTGTTTGTGAGGAAAAACACCTGTAAGTCAGTAATATCATGACTTTTCCTCATTTCCCCTCATCAGCCTCTTTGTATTCCTGTGCACATGTGTCTTTTCCATTGAGCTGTTCTCCATATGTAGGACAGCGCTCGATGTACAGGAAAATAGGGATGAAAGAACATTTTGGTAAAGTTCAGAGCAAAGTGGAAATTCTGCTAATGATCACGTTAGTTCTAGAAAATATCAACATAATATAGTCCATACTTAAGGATTATGCCTTGTAGACCTTAAGAAATATATAGGACCTGATATATTCTTTAGAATCAAGGAACATAATACATAGAATATAATATATTAAATTGAATAATGAATTGCTTAAAATATGTATATTTTCAGACCAAGGCAAGCACTCTGTAGTCACAGAAAAGTGCAAGAAGATGACAGTATTTATGGATAATATTTGTGCATAAATTAATTGTTCTGCATTTTGCAATTCATAACTTGTTTATACAAATTACATTTTCTAGGTACATACTAGCATTTTTCTGCAGGAATGATTATACTCATATAGTAAGATCTTTCTATGAATCAGAATCATTTAAAGTCTTCTAAAATGTATGTTTATATTTTTATATATGTAAAAATATATATGTGTTTTTATATTTTTGATGATTTTTTGATTTTGTCTTCTTGCAAAGAACTTCAACTGGAATGAAAGCAGAAAATTCATCTAAAATGTACCCAAGCTTTTGGCAAGATCCAATGCCATAGTATTGCTATTGAAAACAGTCGTATAGGATAAAAGTGTATTAACATGCAAATAAATACTTCAGCTGTCCACATCCAATTTAGGTTTCCCAGTGTCACTACAAAATCCACCAGACAAATATGTCATATTTAAATTGCAGGAGTGTTGTGTGTACGTCATCCACAGCATTGTTAAGCTTTTCCCCTATTAATGTTCATACAAGCTATTGAGATCAACTAGTCAAAAGTTTCAGTGTACTGGTACCCCTGTTGATTTGCATTGTTCTACAGAAGCAGGCTCTGTGGTAATACCACAATGAGAAATAGAATGTGCCATGAGAAAGATTATAAAGAAATCATGGTAGTAACAGAAATAAAAGAGCTTGTTCAGATTCAGGAGTAATTACAATGGCTGTGATTGTTCTTCACCTAGTACTGTTATCAGATCAGGAATTTATATATAAACTCTGAGAGATCTCATTTCATGTGTCTGTCCCAGTTGCTGTACACTGTTCCATACAAGTGCTTTGCATCAGTGGAGCGCAAAGCATCTGGGATACATCTTTAATACAATCAGTACTTTGGCCGTGTGGCAACAGATAGCTTAGAAGTTCTGGTACTGGTAATGCTGTAGCTACATAAGAAACCCCTTGCTGTATGGTATTATGTTGATTATTTTATTTCAGTAAGTTAATTGCTTTTATCCCCTTCTGTCCTTGCCACCTTTCCACTGTGTTGAAGTCTCTGAAAAAATCTGTCATGAGCACAATGAACAAAAAATTAAAATTGAAAAGCTTAGATGTACTCTGAGACAATGGGAGTATTGCAGTGCTGAGTACTGTATGGCATATTATTAAGCCAATTCTTAAATGTATTAACAACCAAATATTTAGAAAAAGGTACTATTGCAGATGATCATGCAAAGTATAATGAAACAATCTTGCTTACTTGATTTTTTTTTTTTTTCAAGTCATTACATGTATATGCATTTTCAGGCCAGCATGTTCACTAGTTGTTGGTCATTGTCCTATACACTGACCCTTCAACTAACTGCTTTTCAGCATATTTCATATGCCTTTTCTTTCTTTAGTCTTCATTTTGTTTTTTAAAGATGATAATAAGGAACTGTGAGTCCTTTCAAAACCTATCACATGTTGATTGGACCTGTCTATTTTTTCAAGTCAAAATACATTTTAGACATCTCCAAGATACCCAGAATAAGAAGTTTGTATTAAATCTATATATTGATACCCCGCTCTGTGTTTCTCATAAAGAAGAGACAAAGCTGTCACTAGCTGACTGAGTGTGCTAAAGAAACGAGAACTTGAGGGAGGAGCCATTTCAAGCTTAACCTAGACCAATGAAGTTATGTGAGTAGAAAAGAGATGCAATTTAATAAATTTGCAGAGACCATTATTGTTTCTCATACCAATGTTATTTGTGTTCTGACTTTCAAAATGTTGCATGTTGCCTCCAAGACCTGGTGTCTGCCTCCCAGGAATTTTCCTGCATCTGTCCAAGGCTGAGATAGATTACAGAAATTAGATAATTTATTTTTATGTCAAAACAGGTATATATATTTTACATATTACATTTTCCATTTTAAAAGTGGCTGAAGGGCAAAGTTATATAAAAATCAAAATCAATAGATAAAGTGCTATTGACTAAAACCTTTTTAATTTACTTTTGAATATATTTTAGACCCAATTTTGCAGCACTTACTTTTCAAAATGTATCAAAGAATCTTATCATTAAGAACATTTAAGAATTTAGAAACCATACTTAAGATTTCTGGGCAAGATTTTTTTCTTTCCAACTGAAATTGATGTTTGTCAGGGTATTTCTTTCTTCTTTCACAGAACAGGGAACACTACACAATGTATCACATATTAAGAAGAAACAAATGTTGAGTTAAAACCCACACTTACAGGTGTTGACACCTTCATCTTCCTCCTCCACTTTTTACTCCTCCTCCTAGGTGAAGCTCCTCCTCTAGGTGGAGCTACAGATCTGCATGTGAGTTCATTAGGAAGGGGTTTATAATTCTTTATTAACATTTAATTTATGTCTTGCTTTCTCAATACTGTTTTCAGTGAGCCATTGTTTTTTCTCAATGACTAAGAATAGAAGATTCTTTTGAACAGTTTGATTAAAACAGAAAAAAATTAAAAGAAGACATTTTCATGGTTCCACTTTTGGAGGACCTACAGAAAGTGAATGTCATGGTTTAACCCCAGCGAGCAAATGAGCACCATGCGGCCGCTCACTCACTCCCCCCACACCCAGTGGGATGGGGAGGAGAATCAAAAAAAGAAGTAAAACTCATGGGTTGAGATAAGAACGATTTAATAACTGAAGTATAAGAAAATATAATACTAACAATAATAATAATAAAATATAACAGTAATTGTAATGAAAAGGAATATTAAAAAAAAAAAAAAACAGCAACAACAAGAAAACCCAAGAAAATACTAGTGATGCCCAATACAATTGCTCACTACCCTGATGCCAGAACAGCAATCCCCCCTCCCAGCCAACTCCCCCCAGTCTATATACTGAGCGTGACGTTCTATGGTATGGAATATCCTTTGGCTAGTTCGGGTCAGCTGTCCTGGCTCTGCTCCCTCCCACCTTCTTGTACACCTGCTTGCTGGCAGATCATGGGAAACTGAAAAATCCTTAACTTAGGATAAGCACTTCTTAGCAACAACTAAAACATCACTGTGTTATCAGCATTATTCTCACAGTAAATCCAAAACACACTGTACCAGCTACTAAGAAGAAAATTAAATCTATCCCATCTGAAACCAGGACAGTGAAGAAGAATATTAAAGAGGTTAGACAGTAACTTCTGAAATAGAAAAAAATAGGCAACTGTGCTTAGATTTGGAAGATTATCAAGATGTAGTACTTACTTACTATATATGTATTTATTTTAGAAACAGATAAATTCTGAGGCAAATATTTGTAGACTCTTTGTTCGGTTTAGATCTCTATATCACAATGTGAAGGATCATGTTTCTTTAATTGCTTGTCTGCTTTCTGATGTCATCAGTTTGTAGATTATAAGAAACGCTTTATTAGATTATATTTTTCTGTTTTAATAGGATTTTTTTTAATGCTTCCTTTTTTAATGTGTTTTGGGGGTTTTTTGTCCCTAAGTATCAAGTCTCTGTTTTAAAACTCCCCTGCACTCACAATTTAATTCCCATCCCTCCTTACCAGAAAAAATCAAAGAATCAGAAGGATTTTTTTCTCTGAACATCCCTAGGCAGCAGTAGAATATTCCCAAACACTACCTATTGAACCTGAGTTTTCTTTACTGACACCTCCCTTCTTTCCTTATAAAAAGAGAGTTTCACAGAAATTTACATACAGATGTTAATTTAAATGAAATTTCAAAAATCTTCAGAGACTCTGGCTGTGGCTGGGCTGGGAGTCCTCCAGAAAGAAATGTGTATTGTGTGTTCCAAGGTGATGAAACTGCTTTCAATAGAGTTAAAGGGGACAAGAAAACCTTTGGGATGGAATGGATTCTTCCATGTTTTCTTATTTTCTTTTTTCATCTGGTTCTTCCTTCAATGAATTATTGCCTCTTGACTTCAAGAATAATAAAAAAAAAGTGAATATTTTAGCAAAAGAAAACATTTCCCCCAACCCAAAATATATTACCAGAGAACAAAATTTGTGTAGAACTATGTGTCTGAGTTCAAAGGGAAGAATTATGAAGTTTCTCCTGTTCATTTTAGTTTCTGTTTATGAAATGGTATCATAGTACAGAATTCCCTTTCCCTTGCTTTTTCTCTTCTGTTGCCAAGTGGGAAGATATTCAGAAAGAGTAGAGAAAACATTAGGGTTTGCTTCTGAAAAGATGGTGGAATAATTTGATTACAGTAGAATTGGAAAATGAAAGCTGTTTCCAAAGGTTTGTCTAAAACATCTCCTTAGATATCTTCTTTTTCGTTTTGGTAAATATTTTACAATCTTCTATTGTCTGTGTGATGCTCTGTAGTACAGAAAAAAATGAAGATTATACTTCCTCTGAAGATCATTTATACTTAACAAACACCACGTTCAACTCATGAACTTTTTCCCAAAGTGTAGCTTCAGTTTCAGAAAGCATTTTCTTCATACATTTGAAGTCAGAATAGTATCTCGTTTTCAAAACAGGAAATATATAAATATGTATTATTATAAACACTTTTAAATACCATCCTGTTTTTATAAATAACATCACAACCAATACACACTGAAATTTGTACTTTTCAGTAAGATCTGTCATAAATCTGATCAGACAAGAATTGTTCACTAGTCATTAACAGAACAGAGTTAATAAAGTGCAAAATGCCGTTCCTAAAAAAAGTATCATAAGTAGCAACTTCAATAATTTATTTCTCTTCTTTGTGTAATTTAAGAAGTAAATTGCTTTATATGAGGAAAATTTTTTTATTAATTGTTTTTTTATCAGTTGACATGATTTTGTAATGCACTTATTTAGCTGGTCAACATGAGTCAATACAAGCTAAAGAATGCAACAATTATCTTTTATTCAAAGTATTGCAAAAATGTGTTTAACACTGACATGAAACTAGGAACTGAGATTCTATTTCTGGATTTTCTATTGATTTCCTGCATGTTTTTGCGTGAATAATGGTTCTGTTCTGCAGTGAGCGCAGTCCTGCTCCTTACATCTTCTCACCTGGTTATATTGACTGTTTGTGAAATGAAAGCTGTAGTCTCTCTAACTTTTGAAAGCTGTAAAAGATCTAAATTCTGTCACCTATTGTATTTCCTCTTATGTAGTATTTTGCAAATTGTCAAGTGCTGTAAAACAGTACTCAAAGGCATCATGATGACTCTTAAGAAGTATCCAGCAAGTACTGGATCTGGAAGTCTGAACAGATAGGCATTGATGAGATATACAATACTAAATGTAGCAATATTAATGTTGAGAATTTCAACATGTCTGTGTCTTTGTGTTCAGGAATTTTCAGGCACCTGAAGTTTTCATATAAAGGAACATTTCTTTCCTAAATGGCTTACCTCCACTGAAAATAATGGGTCAAATTATAGTTAAAAGTACTTCCACACAAACTTTGCTTCCCTGCAAGAAAAATTTAGGATTTCAGTCAGTCACTAAGTTGGTATGACAACTCATACAATAAAAGGGAACTTTTTTAAATTAAAAAAAGGAGAGCCATTAGACATAGATATTATTGCATCACTCAGAAAAGAGTTAGGAAATAAACTTGGATAAAAATTCTTTCTCATGAGGTATCTGTGGCCTAATCTTAGAAAACAATTACTTTATTCATTTAGACTATGGAAGTTTTCTCACAGGCCTCAGAAGAATGTGTGTGGATTTTAGCTGAGTTAATCCAAGGGAAGTGAAATCTTTAATCTTTTAAAAGATTATGATGTTCCTTCTTGCTCTGTAGCCACTAATATCAGGAGACAGGGGAGGTAGTTATGGCCTAGCTGATGGACATATGGTGTAGAAAAGCTCATTAGCTCTGTTGTCCTTATCAGAAAAGTTTATTGCTTAGGGGTTGATCTGTGGAGAGAGAAAAGCTGCAAGAAAATTACTGAACATTGTGTTGCATTTCTGTATGGCTTGGAGCTTCTTTCACTTATGATTGGGCATCTGGCTGATGGTCACTAAAAGCCCTTGGGCTATACCAGCAGTTCCAAAAAAACCCCCTACCACCCAGTCGGTAAATCACATCGATGTCACAGGAAAGATACGGTAGCAGAAGAGAGTTCTTGCAGGAGTAGGACACAGTCCAGGCTTCCGGGCAGCACTTTTCCATTGGAAGAACTACTGGACTTTACTCCAGGCTGGCTGAAATGCCAGCAATATCTTCTCTTGCTCTGGTCACCCCAGTGAGTGCAAAAAAATTTATTCAATTCCATTTGAGGAAAAGGGAAGGCAATGGCATTGCAATACAAAATGTCATTATGAAACTTTAGAAAGGCATCATAGGCTAATTAGAAGTAGCCGGAATATACTGAATCCACTGCTCTCTAAACTGCCTTCTTATGATCAGATTTGTATAGTAAACTCTCATTATGTTTCAAAGGACATTGCAGTTTGCATTAACTATCTTGGAAGAAGGCAGCAATAGATAATTGTAACTATCTGAGAGTTGGGCCGTATTGTCTAATCATTATCATAGCCAAGGTTTTGGGATCAGGACATCAGTTTCTATATTTGTTGGTATTTAAGGTTTCTGCTGTTAGAAGCATGTAGTCAATTTTCTAGATTTGTATTTGCATTTGATGAGTTTCCCATGTAGAGAGAATAAATTGTCTATGTCTCATGAACATGCTGGAGTGTTCTAAGAACAAGTGCCCAGTGCATGTTTGGAGACTGACCTTCTCATGGCTACATGATCAGTATGCTAATATTTCAAATTAAGACTTAAAATTGGCAATGTGGAAGCAGTTTCACAGTGTCTTTGTATCTGAATGATGTCTAACTAGAAAAACATTTTATAGGCTTGAGAAAATTTGGCTAAGTGCAAAAATGTGAGTGCATGTGCTCATGCCACTATGTTGGTTGGTTTAGTGCTTCCATTGTCTTTTAAGTTCACAGAAAAAGTAAAGGGAGAGTATGCACAAGGAAAGTCATCAATAATAAATTGAATGTTATTGACTGAGTGAGCTACCAACTCACAGTCATCAGCAAAAAGAAGCTCACTAATGAAGAAATCAGCCACACGTGTCTGCAGACTGAGCAACTTGCATCAGTAAGAAACTGAATAAATACAGCTCTGCCAATGGCACAAAGTGCTTCCATCTGCACAACAGAGACAAGATGGAAAGGAGTATGGAAACCATTTATGATATTAAAGAAATCTTGCCATTTTCCACCTCTCTAACCATCATCTTATTACAGAAGACTTCAATATGTCTGAAATAAAATTTGCAGGGCATTCACATGTCTCCAAAAGCTTCAAGAGTCCCTTATAATTTACATTGTGAAAACCTTTAGTTAGGTCAATGGTCAGCAAGCAAAGACTGTAATTTAACTTGATGCTATTTGTAAAGGGTCCTGTGTGTAGTGTTACTTTCTTAATAACTCCACATTTAAGTTTTGGGAAGACAGATTACACAAAACAGAAATTGAGCTGCTTAGTTTAGGTATGCTAGGGTTTTCCTAGCATCAGAGAAGAGAAATGCCACAATAATTATCACAGTTTGCATCATGATTATTTGTAATAGATATTGTTGGTGTCTTTGAATTGCTGTGAAATTGACTCTTGCGTTCAGATAATGTGAAAAGACCATGTGGTGTTCGTGTTGCTTCTTTAAATGTAATTTGCCATCAGGTCTTTTCCATACCTGTGTTGTACAAAGACAGTACGTCACTGAGTGTACTGGTTCAATGTCAAGACTTTGTAAAAGAATGAACATTCTGGACTGAAAATTAAACAAGTTATCTTTGCATTTTGAACACAGGAGACTACAGATTCCAGGCTATGACAAATTTCTGTCACTCCCATGACTGTGACTGAGGATTTTTTTCTCTACGCTTCCATTGCCAGAGTATTGTACTGAGTTTATTGAGTTTACATGCTATAATAGGTAGAGAGGTATGCGCACTGTCACTCTCTTGCCCATGCAAGAAGTATATGATGCTGGTACAGAGACTGCATTGAGTAGGCTGATAATGACAAATACAGGTTGAGTTTTGAGTTTCTTTTCTTTAGTAAATGGTATTGATTTCTCTAGATTCAATGCCATTCCAGAGTTCTTTCAGGAGTGATGTTGTTTTTATGTTAATTTAAAGTGTGTTTATACCATTTTTGTGACTACATTCTAAGTTAATGGACACCTACTTCCATCATGTCCGATACTGTCTTGGGCATCTCTCCTATACATAGTTTGTGCTACTATCGAATTTTATTACCTGCAACTGCTGTTTTTCTGTTTGTATTTTCAGCTGACAATCCAAAATTCATGACAATGCTTGAAGACTGAGGTACAGTTCCTGAAAATTGACAGAGCTCAGGATAAGTTAGAGGAATTGAATTAGAGGGAAAAATAACAGCAAGCAGTGTACTGCTTTTTAGATTTTTAGACTGAAGAAACAATCTGGGTTTTTTTTACTGCAATGACATAACTATCTGAACAAATTGGGAACCAGGGTTCTTCTGCTGAAGTCCCCCCAGAAAAAGCAAAATTTAATTTTAATTCAGGCTGAAGCAAACAAAGTATCAGAGTATATCTAACACAACTTAAAAGTAAATAAAAATACATAACATCCACTTATGTTGAATGAAATATTAATCAATTCAAAACCAAGTGATTCATTCTGATTTTCTTAAAGTTTCCTTGAAGCTTTTACAACAGCAATTGTAAAGCTGTTGTAAAGGTTTTCTAACAGCAGTTTGGCAAAACCAAATGCATTTATACATTATGTCAAGAGTTGTCTGATCTGTGTTATTTTCCCCCAAAAGATGTGAAGCAATGTGTCCATCTCTGTGCAGCTTCAGAAGAAGGACATTGAAGCAGTCTTCCGATCCAGTTACTGGATTGCTGGTGAGTAACTGCTGATGCCCCTTCCAGATGTAGTAGAGTTACACATAATGACAATAATATATTGATAAAATGCAGTAAAGAAGCTTGCACTGTGCAGGTAATGTATAATCTGCATACGTGCATCATATTTAAATCATATCCTAACACCTCTTTGTACAATATCCTTTCTATTGAAACAACAAATTAAAGGCATAGATTAACTTGGTATTATCTCCAGACACTGAGTCCTCAGTTGTATTACTCGGTTACCTACTCTTTACATTTTCTATCATTTCCAGTCCCCTGTCCTCATTCTTTTAGATTATTTCCACAAACCAAACATCCTCACTGAGAATCAGTCTCCCTCCCTTCTTTGCTCTCTCCTCTTCCCTTCCTCTTTCTTTCTTGCTCCTTCTCCTCCTCCTTCTTTTTCTTCTCTTTTAGTGGAAATAAGAAAGGATGTAGACAAAATCTCAGTGGCACTGACCTATATGTTTTTTTAAAGGAAACTGGAAAAAACCCAAACATTTGAAAAATAGCAACCAACATCCTTTGATAAAATTCAGAGTATACACTTGTTATGACAAGCTGTTCTTGTTATCAGGAGAGATAAGGGCCACGTCTAGCTCCTGTATAGCTAACAAGTAAGATTACACTTCTGCAACACACCTGAAATGGGTGATGACATAATACACATAACATGACGCTCATTTTAATGCTTTTCATATTAGTATCTGTTTAAATGGCTGATATGTGATCACCCAAGTTAGTGGTTCTCAAAAAGTATTCTGTGGTCCATAGAAAACCTCTTTATCACATAGTACTGTTGTCCCCCTGCCCTCCTTCAATCCTAACCTGAAGACAGCTGAAATACATTAGATACTTTTCTAATAATGCTTTACCAGATAGTCGGCTCTTATATATGTTGTATTTTCCAACTCTTGGTTGAACTGAGTTGGCATATGTTGTAAGCAGTGGGAAGAAAGGGAGGGATTAGCATACATTTTATTAAGAAAAACTGTTTTGAGGAAGTGTGTAAACTTTCTAAGCAGGGTCACTGTCACCGCAGCTACCATGGGAGCTGGACTTTAGTTTTTGCCTTCAGACTCTTTGACTGTCGTAAAAATTGCAGCTCATGGCTCTGGCGGGTGATGTCAGCATAGGCACGTGCCTCCTTCTGTGTTTGATGCTGCTGTCACTTAGTAAGAACAGTTACTTTGGAACTCTGCAGGGGTACCATTTCTCCTTCTCTTTGAATGGGGGCAGTCTGTCCTCTTTGCTTCTTTCCTCTCCCCTCTCATAGGGAGAGTAGAGGCAGTGACAGTACCATGATGAAGTGTTTGGCTGTGCCAGCAGCAATTAGCTGTTCAAACAGTTGCTTCTGTTCCCTAGAGAAAAGCTAGTAAAACAGATGAAAGCATCCTGTGGGCTGGACTTGATCCATGGACTACCTGTAGAACCTGCAGAACTCATTAACATCTCCTCTATTGCTTATATTCTGCTAGATGTAAAGGTATATCTAATTTAATTTTAAATTTTATATTCCTTTAATGAGACAGAGTGTGTTTCATAAGGACATTACTTGCAATACATATAGCAGTTTTGTCAGGGTAAAATTATGTGTGTCTTGGACATAAAGTGCTTTCTAGAGGGCTTAGTGGCATAAATATTTCTATTGCTAGAGAAAGCTGTAAGAAAGTCCACCAGTAAAAATTGTAGAATATGCTAAATAAGATCTTAAACAAGGCTGTATTCAAAAATAATAAAGTTTGATGACTTAATTTACAAACTGCAAAGAAAGCAAGGACACCATGTTTGTCTAAAGGTTCTACTTACATATGATCTATTATTTCTGAAGACTGAAAGGCCAAATCCCAAGGACTTCAGTGGAAGTTACGTGTGAGATTCTGGCAGAATTACACTCCAGAATAGTAGTTAACTACCTTCTAAGCTCTTATAAGAGACATTAGAGGGTTAAACGCTCAGCTTGTAGCTGTAGCATTTAAAGTTGAGCTTGGGAAATTTAAATTCAATAAACATCCTAGCTAAGTTCTTTTCAGAAAACAAGTCTCATGCATTTTTATGTGCTTCTGTATTATTTAATATGCTACACCTTACTTAGACTTAGTCAGAGTTCTGAAAGAAAATAAAAAATACAACTGGGATAGCTTTTAGATATACTCTGCCAAATATTATTTTACCCAGGTCATGCGTAGGGTGCTATCATTAGTGTTCTCTGCTAGAAATTTTGTTGTTGTTTGTATTTTTTTGGTTTTGTGCCCTTTGTTATGACCTTGGGCCTCAATCAGCTCATTAAAAATTAAATTGCTTATTATAACCTGGCTTCGTTTTCCACTTTGATCAGAAAGCACAATAGGTTCCTTAAGTGGATTTACCCATAAAATATTCTGGTAATGAGAATAAAAAAGGCAAGTTTAATAACTTTAATATCAAAACAAAAGCTACAGAAATACCACCCAGAGGATAATAACAAGCATTTTATCTAACAAAAAGATAAAACTCCTTGCAATATGAAAAATCTATTTTCTGGCTTATTAAATGAACATCTTTAACAATTTGAAATCAGTATAATTTCCACTTCTTCCATGGGTAGTGCTCCTCTCCCATCAGCATGTGAACATTACAGTGTTATTTCATTTGTACCACAATAATTTGAATTCAAAGGAGGAGATAAAACTGTTTAAAATCATAGAGAAATTTTGCTGAATGCCATTAATTACTAGTTTTTTAACCATTGCTCAGTTTTACTATGTTCACTCATTACTTGCTATCCAGGAATACTTAGAGATTTTATCTCCTAGGCATTTGTTCACACAAAGATTTGGGAATGGGTGGTGGTACAAACATAACATAAAAATATCTGTAATGTGAAAGAAAAAATCCACTTAGTCTACACTCCTGTTTCTGACAGGGTCTAGGGGAAAGTATGAGAGTAGGAAAAAAATATATTGATACTTTTCCAGCATATTAACTGAGCTTTCTGTGACCTTTGGCACCAGTGATCTTTCTCTTGCCTGTATAACCAAATGATCTTAAAACAGAATATTACCATATAAACATAAATGTTTGATTTTTTTTAATTATTCCCTTATCATTAGTCTCCTTTTTCAAAGTTTTCACTCATTCTGAAAGGAGATAAAATCTCTGCAACTTCAATAACCAGTCACAAACCATGAATAATGAATAGTTCAACTAAGCAGACCACGGTTACGTCTTGGATTGCAAATGGTTCTGAGCAGTGAAAACACACAGAAAATATTTGTAGTAAGAGGTGGAAAATAATTCGTAATGGAGGGAATTGATCAACAATGACTATCAAAACCAGGAACCAGTCTGTCAAACATAACCTACGCTTGGCAGCTCTTAATGAATAAGGATCAAGACCAAATCATTGAAAATAACTTTAGGAAGAAACATGAAATAAATTTGTTCTTACTAGTAAGCCAGCTTCTGAAAATTGAATTAAAATTAAAATCAATATTACTTTTAAATAAATACAGAAAGATGAATCATTTATTTTAGGATCTCATCATAACATTATAGCTACCAGGCAAGGGGTGGCAAGCTTAACACTTGACAGTGGTAGCTGTTTCAAGCCTGGACTACCACATCTTGGGAAAATAAAGAGGCTTCAAAGCCTGTCTGCCCCAACAGAGACGTCTTGAAGTGAGATGATAGAGAAAGTAAATGGTGACTTCTCAACTCCAGCAAAAATCCCTGAGCATACCCACATGTGGCAAAGGGCTGGGAGGGGACATTTTTTTGCTCTTATCACTCACTTGTTTCTCAGTCAAGAAGGGAGTAACAATTTTCCTTCTTTATCACTGTTAGTCACCGTTCTTTTTTTGGTAAGAATATAATATGCAAAAATTGAAGATGTAAATTAAAACTCTGAGTATGCAATACTTTTCAAGTTTATTCCTCTATATAATTTTCAGATTTTTGGAGAATGTTATAGGTGAGAATTTACTTACTGTTATTCAAATCTTTTGTGTTTAGAACTTTACAAGAAAAGTGCAAGACAAGGAAAATATTTCACATGACTATTTGTCCTATTTGTAAATCTCCTTACGACTGTCTGGAAAAGTATTGAAAAATAATTTTTTCCTTTAAAGTATATTGTATTATAAAGGGTCATTTTATGATAGGTTGTATAATAAAGAGTCTTTTTATAAAAAAAAAGTTTAATACCCATAAGTTTAACAAATTATTTAAGTTTAAAAACAAAGCTGCCTTATGGATGGAGTGCATTCATAGTCAGCAGCCAGCTGATAATGTAGAACATTTAGAGAGCTCTGAATTTGTCTCTCATTATTAATACTTGACTGAATTATTCAGTTTTGCAATCTACTATTCATATATATATATATATACACACACATTTAAATTAAGACATTTTCCGTGGAAAATCACAATGGCCTAAATCAATCTCTGATTTCTGTAAATGGCTTGAATATATTTCCCCACACGATGTGTACACTGTGTGCAGAATAATTTTTATAATAAATCTATTAGAATCTCATGTGTACAAATACAGAGAATGGCAAGCTTTTTATATGTTCATATTATTTATGGTCACAGTTTGGTTTATGAGTGATTTCCTATATGATGGTGATTATGAGCACACTAGTATTTTTCAATCTTAGGCTGAATGTTGTATTAAATCATTTCTATTCAGAACAATATCCTGATATAGGTAGAGTGATTTGAAATAAGCTTTGATCCATCATTAAAAAAAAATCCAGTGTTTGCATATATATTTTATCTAATGTAATGCTTTTGATTGTGTTCTATATTCGTTGTGAGCCAATCACTCATTAAGGAAAAATTATTCAGTTCTCAAATTCTCCACCACTGCCATTCACAAGTGATTAGATTAAACTAGTTTTAAAATTAGGGAAGAATTAAGGATAATAAGAAATAATAAGCAAAAACCTGTTAAAAACCAGAGGATTCAAAATGAAGATGCATATTAAAATTGATATACATACGTGTTTCTATATTTACACGTACAAAGCTATATATATTCACATATGTATGTATGCCTGTAGAGACAAAGTAGAGATATGCTTTAAATATATAACGAAATTAATAAAGGATTTTTATAAATATATTCAATATTAAAAAAATATGGGATAATACTAAAGAATGTTAAGTATTTTATCTGTATATCTAAAAGAACCCTTTTCTTCCATGTCATGGGAAATACCTAGAACTGCCTTTATGGTTTGTTCCATATATTTGATATCCTGTAATAAGTGTGCTGCTTTGCGATTTCACTGGCTTTTGTTCTCATTGTTTAGGTTTTGTAAATAAAGCTGAAGACTTTTGATATGTTGCAAAACATTAGCAGTATCTGGCAGCACTTGGATTGATGGTTTCTCACACAGAATTATAGCACTCAGGTTAACTTACAGTAAACATGTAACACTTCATAATGTCTCTATTTCAGCTGACACTAAGGTATATGCTCACACGTGTTCTGTCCATCCCAAATCAAAGCACTGTAACTGACATTTAGTATCTGAAAAGTTACTCTTGCTCAGGCATTTGTACTTTTCCCAGTATTTTCAGTTATGTAAGGGTTAGACCTTTACATTCAATTTAGCAGGTAAAAATACAAGTTAGAGTTCACAAGTAACTAGTTCCTAGTTAGGGCCTAGTGTGATTAAATAGGATTCTAGTCTGAGTTCAGAGAAGTCATGTTACCTTCATTACACCATTTGTAAACCAATCAGCTGTTTCACCTCCCTCCCCATCCCTTATCTTATACAAGATTGAAATTGGTTTATTTCTTTTCATCCAGAAAGAGGAAGTCATCTCAAATTCTGTTCTGGTAAAACAAAGCTGTGCTCTTTTGGTATAAGGTTTGTACTTCGTTATTTTTGAGATAAGCCTTTGAAAATTTCTGTGGGTAGACCATGTTCACTTGACAGAGGGAACATGCATTTTTAGTGTATCAGGTTGTTTTGAAAAGACCGGTGGTTTGAAGTAACATCAGGAAAGGATTTGGTCTATTGAGTCAAATCAGTTTCTGATTACTTTTCTTCTTGTGGAGACTACCCTGTTGTGTTGGAATACGTCCCTGCAATGCCATTCTCATAATCAACACACCAAAGAACCAGTGGCTTGTTAAAGGGCAGGTAGCTGGACAACTGATAACTTTTTGCTCTTTCTCTTCCTCTATCTACTATCCTAATAATCGCCATTAAGCATCCAGAGTCTATATATGGAAGTGCCTTTATTTACAGGCACAACAATAGTTGCTTTCAGCTATTCTAGCACCTGAAACCGGGGTTCACAGTTGTCTGACTTTACTATGATTATCTAGAGTGTTGTGCCTTTCAAAATTGTTTCCTCTGCTCCTTTCTCCCCATTTTGACACTTTTATTCTGAACCTCCAGTGAGGCTTTGTGACTTTCTGCCATACCCTGTTGCTGTATGAAAAACATAAACAAAGCTTTTTGCTTTCCCCATTATCCTCAAAATCATACAACAGAATTTAATGGGGTTTTTTTTTCCATTTCCTTTATGTGCTATTTTTAAGCTTATCTATAATCGCCGTCTACACTTTGTGGCAAAATATATCCAGAAAGATGCTAAATGTTTAAAAGACTACTGTCATCATTCAGTAGAATCAAAATACCCTTTGGCAGAAAATAATAGATTATACACGATTTGTATGTGATATTGTACTGGATGGATTAGAATTTCCATGAGACCCTTTTAACATGACACAAAAAACACTGATAGCTAAAGTGCTGGAGAGCACAATCAATTTTTTTAAATAAGAAAAATATTGGCTTTGTTACTTTTCAAGGACGAAAACTTTTCAAGTGACCTCTAAGGAAAAAATCATTAGGAGAGGTTTCAGAGTCTTGGAAAAACTTTCTCTCAGTCTAGGAAGAAAATTTCATTTGGAGTCAGAAGCAGAACATGGGTTCTTTTACAGTGCAATTACTTAATCAGTGCTTCTGAAGATTAGCTTGAAATACTGCATAACTGAACGGAGCTCATTCTTCCTTACAAAAACAGAGCTCCGTTCATTTAACATATATAAAATAAAGTATGTCAATCACCTTCGCTATAATGCAGTACTCTGCAGTGTCTAATTTCATTCAGTAAGAACTTTATATAATCAGAAGATATATTGTAAATTAGATCTGAAAACACATCATTGACAAAGAACATACTTTCAAGTTCATGTTTTTAGTTACATTATTTAATCTCTGGGAATATTTGTGGTATGTCTCTCATTTACTTAGAAATTAAGATGTTTGTTGTCCCTGGTGCCATTTCACATAACAACAGTTCAATCTAAGCGAAGGAAAAGACTTTCCACAATGTAACAGTTTTTGCAGCTTTTTTTTTTTTTGTCTTTATATATTCCATCACAAAAAGGACTTGTAGTAGAAAGCTGGTATTTGTCAAATAGTAAACCTCACTGAGACTCCTATGCTTTTTGTTTTTCTAAGGTACCAAAAATTATACTCTGTGTACTAAAACTAGGCAATTATTTTGTAAATGCACATTTAACTTAAGGAATAATGAAAATTACTAACGGTGTTCACAGAGTGATGTAGATGTCTGCCAAGAGATCTCTGCCTTGCTATTTTTATATGATATTAAAGGGTAATGGTAACAAAATCTTGTGTAGTGATCTGCAAACTTGCATTTGTGCCTACTTAGAGGCATGTCGAGTGTTTCAGAGTCACTGGAATGAATAGAAGATTTGAAGTTCCAAGTGCCATGGAAGAGGAATCATGAGGTACCCTATTGTTTTATATCTTACCAAGTTTCCCAAAAGTTTGCAGGAATATCCTGTGGGAAAAATCTGGGGCAATTCTTTTTATTGTTCATTCATCAGTTTTCAATTCATTGGACAAACGAATTCTATATTCATTATTTTATCTCTCTTTTTTTTTTTTTTTTTTTTTGATTACTAGGCTAGCCATTCACTATAGCACATTATGAAAGGTCAAATCTTTGTGGAGTGAATTCAAACCAGGGGAACCTTTTGTTGGTTTTATGATCTTTGTAACATAAACTGCTTACCACATCTGAAATAGCAGAGCTTCTTACATTGTCTACTGACAAAGTGAAACATTTTATTTAGACCTGTTTATCAATGATGATGTTTTAAATGTTTCGTAGTGTGTTGTATGGTAGAAAGTTTTCTGCATAGTAAAATGAATATTAGCAACCTAAGTGCAAGTTAGGCAGCAGGAAGACAGTGAAATCTAAGGAGGATGACTAAAAAAAATCCAACGAAAGGTGTTTCATGCTATATGCAGCATAGATGTAATGTTTCACATAATGAACTGATATGTGATGTTCTTCATTTTGTATTACTCTCCACATTGCTGAGTCTGTCTGTTAAAATACAGAACAGTTAAGAAAACTATAAAAGAGCTATGGCATCCATTTCCAATATGCTTTGGAAAATCCTGGAACACAAAAGATACTGAACATATTTTTAATCTTCCTTAGCATTTTTCCTTATAGTTTGCCTCTTTAAATTATGCCTTTTAGGTATTTTGGTAAGCATTTATTTCATAGTTCATATATAAGTGTGCTTGTGTATTTTACTAATAAAAGAAAAATAGAGATTTTTTTACTCTGACATACTACTTGGTTTACACTAATAGTTAAAGCAAAATGTGACTTCCTATTTAAG
The DNA here is from genome assembly GCA_024606505.1 of Aquila spilogaster. Taxonomy (NCBI): domain Eukaryota; kingdom Metazoa; phylum Chordata; class Aves; order Accipitriformes; family Accipitridae; genus Aquila; species Aquila spilogaster. The sequence continues at coordinate 50,113,859 of JANHGO010000001.1, forward strand.
AACTATATTGATAGATGAGTGTAAAGTGGGGAAATGGGAAGTTAAGGTGTATATTACTTTGTTCTCCACTTAAATTCTCAGACAATTTTCAACTTTATGATCAAGTATTTTGTCTCAGCTTGTGTTAGGTACTATATTTTTTCTTATAAAGTGTATAAGACAAGCAAACCTAGTCCCTGAAATCACATGTATGAAAAAAATAGATTATGCTAATATGCCTTAAAAATACGTTGATAAATGTATTTCCCCAAAGTATCTGTATACTACACATTGATCAGATAATGTAAAATTCACAGAGTTAGTTGGTAACAGTTTTCCTTCACCCTTCCCCTTTCTCTTCTCCTCCTTCCTCCTTTCCTCTTCCACCTTCCTGTCCTGCATGCTTGACAAGACACTGCCTTCTAATTTTCTTTTTGTGAGATTCCCCCAGGCTACCGCTAATTCTGGAAGTAATAAAAAGCTTGAAATCAGAGAACTGATTTGCTTACAGTTTAACCTGCGTTGAAGGTTGTTGGCACGTGGAGCAGAGCTGGTGAGATCTTTTTATTTCCTGTGAATCACCCAGAGGCAGAAATTGGTACTATGAGCATAGACTATTTCCCCCTAAGATCCTCCGTTCCATGGGGTCACAGATTTAAAGCTTCTGACCATTTACTGGAATTTTTTGTCAACTTCTAGACTGGCTAGCTCCAGCAATGGAGTGGCTGAAAAAATTGATATTGACTTCAACACCTGAATATCCCTCACTACTAGATAAGGATCTCTGAATCTGACACGCAAAACATGAGCAGTACTTTTCAAACAGGACCTTTCAGTCCAACAAGACCACCACTGACTGCTTAATTGTGGTTTTGGTTAAGAAAATGCATTGTATAATGGGATTAAGCATGTTATTAACATATTATTTCAATAGAATAGAACATTCCAGTGAGTAAGCTGTTATAAGTGAATAATCATTAAAAATATTTCAAGAAATAATAGATATTTACCTATTGCTTTATTCTTCCCTGCATGACACATAATAAAGGATGCGACAACTGTTGCCTACAGTCTCTGCTTGAGTGGCTTACTTTGTCTCTGTGGAAATTAGAAGAATGTCCCCTTATAAGAAATTAAAAATTTGACCTATATTTGTGCACAAATATTCAAGAAAGCAGTTAATTTTGTATTTGCAAGCTTAGCATTCTCTTAATGTATTTTGGGCATAGAATTAGAAAAGATTTCACATTCAGTGAATATAAACACCTTAATACACACACACTAAAGAGTAATATATCGTAAGTAATGGGAATAGGTTTTCCCAGCGAAAACCTTTGTGTTATGGGTGACTTTTGATTACTTTTTTATTACATTTTCTTGAAAACATGTGCCTTATGGTGGTAATTCAAATACTAGAACAGCTGCTTTTCAGAAGATGTAGAGGAGTATTGTTATGACTGCAAGCAGTTGCTTAAAGTTTGCTTCATTTTTTTTTCATAGAAAAATACAATGAGTAGAGACATCAAGTGGCTATTCAGTCAGTGCATCTCTCATCCTCCTCCAAATCAAGGTCATTCATACCCCGTTCATTCCTGACAGATGTTTGTCTTACCTTTTTTTAAAAAAAAACTACAGTGTTTGAAATTCTTTCTACTTTACAGTGTACTCTAGTACTTCCTTGAAAGAGTAAGAATAAAATAAGAATAAAAGTTAAAATCATAGTGTGCTGAAGAAATGCCTGCATGTCCACTTGTGTTTCAGCTGTATAACTTATTTCTGATTTCATGTTCTCCTTAAAAACAGACATTAAAAAATCCTAATATAGCATGATTTCAGGAAGAAAAGCTTCTGCAATTGAGACAGAGGTGGTTATCTTTTGCTTAGATGGAGTAGATTTTTTGCGAAATTCCCTAAGATTTCACTGAAGTCATGATTTAATTCTTAGGACCTGAGGCAAAGGAGGTACTTAAATTCTTCACTTTTATTGGTTTCTGTGGGAGTTAGACTCCTCCTGAATGATAGGTTCCATGCAAGAATATACTGTATTTCTCACTTCTCTATCTCAGCTACTGAATGCTTTGAAATATGTAAGATGGTGCATCTATATTCACAAGGGGATTGATCTAGAGTGCCTTACAGCTTAACTGAACTGGGACTAAGGTTACAAATGAAGACAGAAGGAGGAAAGCACCGAAGTCAAGTGCACTAATGTTCCCTCCTGTGGAGAACAGGCTTTCTCTTTTAACTCCAGAAAGAGATTTCCCTACCTACATAGCCTGGCTGAGAGTGGACATTAAACATGTGGCAACAGAGGACAGGAGTGACCTGAAGCAATCTGGAATTCTCTTTACAAGAATATAAGCTGTAACTTTAAAAAAATTTCTAAGTTTCCAACTTTGCTTATACCAGGTGTTTATAACAGGTCTTTCTGAACATATGGATGTTTTTAAGGATTTCTCCTTAAGGACCTATCTATATGAATTACTCCCATTGCACGAGACATTTCCTAAACATTCTTGAATCACTGGATTCATCTCCATCTCTTTTCTTCAGGGGATCATTTTCTCGATGAAAATTGCATCTGTCAAAAGGAAAAAAGGAAGAATCAAACATTCTAATGGACTTTTATGTACCACACACAAATTTTTTTTAAATAGGATGGTATCTTTTTGCTACTGCTGACTTTTCTGCCAGAAATTGTAACATATCTCCTCATAAGCTGAAATTTTGTATTTCAGTTTCTAAACTCAGCTGTTATGTACAGCAAAGAACACATCTCTATTAGCCAAACAGAGTGAAAGTGCTGCAATTGCTACTCAGAAAAACACAAAACTCAGTGTTTGAAAGGGATGTAAAAACTCCCATATTCCTCTGCAAGGATGGACTGTGCTCAGTACACATGAATCGTCTAAAGCAGCAAGTAAGAATGCATCACCAGTTTCTTACCACGAAGCACAGAACAGGAAATGGGAGCATTTTTATCACTTCCAAATACAGAGGCAGTTTTAAAGAAGGTGTTATTACACCCCAAAATACTTAACTGTAAAGCTTTTAATCTGTGTTGAGCTGTGATCAGCTCTACTGGTACTTTTTATGGAAATTTTCTTATTAGTAAGTACAAAGGCCTACTGCTAAAAACAGTCAAAGCAGCCTGAACAAAGATTTTTTGAGTTTATTACTACAAAAGAGACATTTCTCTGAAAGCAAAATCTTTCAGTAGTTTCTGTAGATTTTATTATATGAATAAAAAGTAAATTCTGTGTATACTACATTTTATATTCTCAGTCTGGAAACAAAATAGCAATTCATAAAAAGCAATTTTGCACATTTTTAATATTTAAGAAATTTATGGGTTTACTATTTGATTATCAAATCTGATATATGCCATGCTTATCTTTTTCTAAGGTAAAAGGTAGAATGGAATGCTCCTACAAATAATAGTGTAGAGCTGGACTATCATAGGCTTACCTCATAGAAATGCCTTACAGGAAAATAGAGTGTAAAGTCCCCACCAAAAACCAAAGTAGACTTTACAAGATATAATTTTAAATATATATGATCTCTTTGTGCGATGCAGACTTTGAGTCATTAACCATTATTTTGCTGGAACTTATGGAGTTGCTGAAACAAATGTATTTGCAGTAGCACACTAGTTACAAAGATGATGCCATGTATTCATGGGCAAATCCCTTTTTTTCTGGTTGCCTGTAGATACATCTTTTAACTGAACAACTTCATGGTTTGTAAATTAGACTTATTGGAATGAGAGCTCGGTTTAGGCAAAACTTCTAGTTCAAAGGCAGTGGAGATTAAAGCAGTGTAATAGACATAATCTGTAAGTAATATTATAGGAGTCATACTATTTTCAGAGAGCATAAATGTGCGTTGTTCCGAATCCCCCTGGAGAATTTGAAAACAAAGCTTTTGGCTTTGGTCTGTAAGAAACTTTACCCATTCACTCAGTTTGGACTGTCTGGCTGAGAGTGGGCAGATGAGATTGTGCACTAGAGCGCATGGGCTTACTTAAGTGTGGTGGTGTGCCCCTTCTCTTCTGATATTATCATTGGTTTCTCTTACGAGGATAGAAACAAGTCACAGTTGCATTCTGCAAATGCTCATTTGTGAGCAACTCTGCAAACACATATGCAGGATCTTTCATGTATAGGGAACTGATGCAAAAAGTTTCCAGGATGTAGATTGTCTCCACAGAACTGCTATTCCAAAAATTTCTTTACCATAGAATAAGAATTAATTTATGCACGTTTTAATGACAAGAGGGGAACACTGTTTTTATAGACAACAACTCACAACCCTATGTTGGAGATGGTTTCTATTCCTAGAGGAATAGAAATCTCATCCTTGCACTGAGTTCTCTGTGACCTTGTGGCTGCCTGGTACTTGAGAAGTCAATCAACAAGTGAAGTCAGTGTGGATTTCTATAGGGAGATATTTGCTTAAGAAATGAGTAAGATAAACCCCATCCCACATAAATAGCTAGTTTACTGTATTTTTTTTTTAACTCCAATAATTTTTTAAGTCACTCTCAGAATTTTAGTGACTTCAATGCTTCGTGTTCTGTCTGCACAGTTGTATATTTGTCAGTCTTATGTGGCCTAACATTCAGTCCATGAGGCAGAGGAGTTCTGGAGCTGAGCCTGAAGATTACTGTGCGAACTACTCAGACTTGGTCAACAATTTTTTTTCTAATGTGGAACACTGAAAAGCTTTGTTGCATTAGTCTCACCCTTTTAATTTTGGCTCTGTTTTGCCTTTTGCCTATTTATATATATGGTAGTAACATTTAACTCTATTTCTTTTTCCTCTGTGAGTCAAGTCATAGTACCAGATTTTCTCCTTACAGGTAGGTAAGTGAGAGATGATTATGAAGAACTGTGTCCAAGTCTTTATGCAGTCAGTGACCAATAACTTAGTGCTGATCTTTGTATTCCAGGGCTGTTTTTTCTCCACTTGACCACACTGTTTATGGAACCAGAGATATATAGGAGAGGCTTTAAGAGCTTTAGAACCAGTTGATACTTCGTCTTCTGAGCAGAGACTGGACTGTCAGCTGGAGGCAGTAGCCCTGAGGACTCTGTGAAGGATTCACTCAGAGTTCTCAAGAGCTTTAACTAGGTTTTCTGTGCCCTGTGCCAGCTATTGCTGCTTTCTCAGATCCATTGCCTTCAGTTCCCCTCCACACAGATAATTTACTTTCAGTTTCATCCTCCACCTTCATTGTTTATTCTCCTCCCTCCTCAGCTTAACTTCTTCTTTTCCTGTTCCTCCTGAAATGGACTCATGCAAAAACAAACATATAAATATTTTAATATAGTATTAACAGGATGATTTAGGCATCATGCTGGAGTCACTTTGCGAGCTCTGGTTTTATGTTAGCTCTGTATATGTGGTTTTGATCGTGAAGTTTTCATGTGCAACAGGAACAGTCTTTTAGTTGGTATTTGTACTGCATCATTTTATGGGCATCCTGTATATCAAATTGCAAGTCATTTAGGGGTGTAGATATTATGTGCAGATCTTTGATTATTTCACCTTGGAAAGCTGGCAATACTTCCAGCTTAAGTGGGCTCATTATGCTATAATAAAAGGGGATATATTATGAGGTCAAGGATTAAATGAAGTAGGGATATTGGGATAATTTCTGTGGCAAAATCTTTGACAGCAGAAGCACGTGATCACAATATGTTTGTTTATAGTCAGGAGGAAAAAAATATGCTTCAAAATAAGAAATGCCACCAGCTGTAGCTAGAATATTTGGAAAGTAACTGTTGGTATAGATATAATTTTAATATGCTACTTTTCTTAAACGTGCTTCTTGGTGAAAACCTTTCTTTCAGGGGGTTTCAGCTGAATTTCAAAAGCTTTTTCAGATATGATAGCAGTAGAAGATATTTAATTTAATTATTTTTATGTCTGAATTTCTGCAGATTTAAAACAATTAAATGGTAAAACTAGCATGTTAAACCCTCAAACCTGATCTAACTTTGGCTCTAATTCTCCTACCTGTTGCCTCATATGCCTCATATGCCTCAGATAGATGGTCCTATTGACCTGAGCAGGGTGCTGGTTATTAATAAAACATTACTTCTTAAATGTATAATACTTCTTAAACAAATGATAAAATATATTTCTTAAAAATCTTTTCCTAGTCAGATATAAATCTTATACATATGAGGTCTATCATGTTTTTGCACAAATTTACCTAAACCTCTTGCATTTGACTCTGGATAGATGTATCCCTTCTTACACATTGCTCTCACAGTAGTCATGAACATTCCTTGTGTCTTCAGATAAAATCTCTCATCTGTGATTGACTTACCATTTAATTCAGTGATATGCTTCTACATCGAGATAAACAGTGTGAGATACAGGGAATCAATCAGAAACAGAAAAGTATACCACTCTAGTAATTTGGGAGCAAACTCCTTTTTATTCTAAATCCAGCAATATCAGTATTATTAAGCCAGCAATGAGTTTAATCCTTTTCATTTAGTTTGATTAATGCCTTGTGTATAAAATCTGAAAAATGGTAAGTGGTATTCATACTTGTCATTGTTTATTTTCACACATAAAACAAGCTCAGTCTTGAAGATCTCTTTAATAAATTCAAACCTGTTGTTAAAATTGCTTGTAAAAATGAAGTAGGGAAAGAATTTAGTGGTGTTTAATCTGTAAAAAAAAAAACCAAAAATGTTTATGAATGCTTTCACTCTAGAAACAGGTGCCATGAACGCTACCCCACAAGAGGTAGTGGACAAATCTGTTGAAGTGAAACAAGCATCTGCAAAACCCCCACATTTAGACTCTTCCTTCTAGTTATAGTTTGTCTTGTATAGGTGACTTCTTTACGTATTTGGGGGGTGTATAAGCTGCTTTGGGAAACTGCCAGTGCGATTGAGCTGAAAACTGATCAACACTCGGGTAGTCAAAACTCAGGTCTGCACTGTTTATATCATACATTCCCTGGGCACTCCTTCCTTCTGTTTGCTTTTTTTTTAATTATTTTTATTGCTGCTGGGGATGAGGAGCAGGCTGGAAGAGCATCCATAGCAGAACTGATGGAGCTGAGGCTCAACAGGAAACTTTCCATTGCTTCAGAAGTTAAAAGCAAGTCTCAAGAATGGGGGGTCTGGATGCAGAGCGCGTGTGCACTCTTACTCACTGTAACACTTTCAAGTGCTCCTCCTACTGTTCCCCTCTAGGTAAGTAATTGCAGTTAATAAGAGGGAACCAATTTACTTATTTGTATCAGGAGGTAGAGTGGGATCAACACAGTAAAGTATAATTTATTGAAGGTTAAAGTATCTTTCAATTATTTATGTCGTTTTGTTCTTCACAGTACTTCTGTGACATCAACCAGTATGGGCCTTTTTTCCATGTCAGAGCAACCTGAGACAGAGAGAGATGCATGCTTAGGGACATGTAGGGAGTTTATGAATACCAGTCCCAGATTTTCAAACTCATTTCAGTATTTAAATCATTAAATCATCTTCCTCTCTTCCCCACTGATACATTTCTGAAATGTATTTTATCAGTCAAGGATCACTTTCCGACTTAACAATAGAGAGCATATCAGGTGAAGCATTTTAACCATGGGTATTTAATTTCACATCAGTAAATGGCATTACAGGAAAGAATCTGCTTCTGAAAGATAAAGCTTGCTTGTGTCTACTAATAATTTAGCAGATGGCTGACATCACTTTTTCTTGCTTTTTTAAATAATTATGTAGCCAGGTAATCACTGTATAAACCAAAGAAAAAACTAAACTGAAAGGAGATCTGAGGGATCCATGTGTACTTACTGCAATGAATCATCATTATGTGCTCTCTATAAAACCCCATCTGCTGTTGGGTTGCTAGTGCCAGCAAGTTTTATTACAAATATTACTTTTATAAAATACCTAATCCACTAGCTTCGGTATTAGTTCAAAGAATTATGGTGTAGATGTGTATATTATGCACGTTATGCAACTCAGAATATATTTATCAGGGCAGTAATATTATATTTGAATTCATCTTAACACAGAGCAGGCAGAACAATAATGTAAGTATCTATCTTTTGGTTCACAGGGCTGAACTGAGAGTACAAGTGATACATTGCAGTTTACCAGGCATATCATTTTCACCTCAAAATTTCTAGGTGAATAAAATAATCCCTGTAAAAATTCAATCCCTGTAAAAAAAAATGAACTTTAATCATCCAGGAAGTATCTACTCAGTTATATCTTTGTGGGTAAAGGGAGTGTAATAAAACATTATGATCTTAAACGTAAAGGAGACTTTAGCTGGGAAAATATCTTTAAATACTACTGAATACATACATAACACATATCACCTTTGTAGTAAAAAACACTCAGTTAACAAAAATAGTTTCTCTGAGGTCCTCCCATTTAGTTTGAATTTTTTATTTGGCATGAAAAAATATCTGATATCCAGTTAATGCCAAAGTAATCATGAGGTAGAGACAGTACTATTTCACTAAATTCCTCTGGACAGGACAGTTTGATTTAAGTATAAAACTGCATTATTAGTTTAGCCAAATTTCAGAATTGTAGTGTCTAATGGGAATTTTTATGTAGCTTTCACTGTTAAGACACTGCTGCTGTCTTAACACCTAATCCACCTTTTTAAAAGTCTTGCTAAATATCTATCCCATATCTCCCTATCCATTCCTAAACCTTTTCTTTTAGGAAAATTCCATGTTTCCAGTTTAGTTTCCCAAATTTTACATTGTAGCCATGTGCATTCTTTTAGGACATAACTCTCTTTTTGGATGAAAAAATCAATTTTATATATTACTTCATAGGTTCAACCTCAATTGTTGTTTTGAGGCTATATGCCCAATATTACCAGTAGGAAAGAGGATAGTTCTCAACGTGTGTTAGGATCCATCAGCTGCACCAGGTGTTATGCTGTGGAAAACTGAAAGAACAGTGAAATTTATGTATGTCTAATAGAAGTTTCAGAGAATAGAATAGTAATAACTCTACAACATTTTCACTTTCCGATACAGCTTTGAATTTTGGATTAATGTGCTTAAGTCCTGCCATTATTGTACCTGTATGGTAGGGCTGTTTGTATAGGGTTTGCAGATAAAAAGAGTATTGATAAAGAATGTGTGGTGATCTGTCAGAATTTGGAGAGTGGCCCATTGGTCCCCAAAGTTTAGAGCTGCCATTGTAGAAAATAGCTGATCCTCACTTGCTTGTATTGAAAATGTTCCATTAAAAAAACCTTCTTCAACATGAACTGGATGTCATTAACACACAATCCTATTAAACTCTGTATCATTAGAAGCCAACAGTCTTGGAAGGAATAGTATTACACTTATCTGAAATATGGTGAATGTCTTTCCTCCTAGGTGAGACACTTAGCTTACCACTAATGTGCTAAGCATTATGCTTATATTAAACATTATGCTTATACTATTTCTGCCCTCTCTATTAAAACCTAGAGCTTTGTAGTCACTAGGGAGTTTTCTATCTATATGATTTTCGTATCTGTTGGCTAAATTAGAGATCCAAATGCAAAATCTAGAGCTCATAAACATTAGGTGGATTTGTGAGTGACAATTCCTGGAGGGCTTTAGGTCCATAAACTAATGAGACATAAATATAGTGGAGTAGGGAAGGGTATTTTTATCTGTGATATACAAACTAGTTCCAAACTTGTTCAGGTCATTAATGGAAAAATATATCAATTTTCCTAACATCAACATTAGAAAATTTTGCAAGATAATTAGCATCTTTAAGAATGAATACATTATGAATTGGAACTGTAATGGGAAAGTAATTTGGCATCATCTTTTAAAACTTTGTAGTCTTAACATGAGTCAGATGGGCATAGCTTTCCACTAATTATCATGTAAAGACTTACAATGGAAAGGGAGTCGTACATTCAAGTGTAAGATGAGGCGTTAACATTTTGTGACATATGGCATCACTGTTACTGAAGTGAGAGGCATGTCACAAAAGCAATAATGATTTTGCTCTATGTCATGCCACAAGGTAGCAGTGTTGTGGTACAATCTTGATAAGTTTCTGATGCAAGTCGCTGAGCATGGGATCAGTTCTGCTCCCATCAAAATCAACAGAAGTTTTGCTGTTGACTTCTGAGGACTGTTTCCAACACAACCAGTGAAACCTCACTTCAATGATTTATGTGCAATGTACCCATAAATATCACAATCCCTACTACATAATATTTCATTGATTCATTATTGGACAAACACTGAGAGAGTAAAAAAGATAGAAAAAGATTTCTAATCAATAAAAAAAATTATAATTTCAGTTTGTTTTTCTTTGTTCTTGCATTGTTCTAGTATCTGTGAAAGTGAAAATTACTACAACAAAAAGTGGAAGCATGTGATAAAAGTGAGTAATACAGTAATTAAGTTCACTTTTTATTCCATCAGTAGGAATTTGAGAATATTGTTCAGGCAAGCAGTTTTCAATATATGCTTTTTTATTAGCTAATTTTTCTACTGTTGAAGGCATATGTAATCACAGATGAAGTTTTTTATTCTGAAGATCAAATATTGTGGAAGGTCAGTAGTTGTCTGGTGAAAATTGAACATTACTTCTGTACAGCTATTCTGTTAACACAAGTAGTCGTTTTTGACTAAGCAGAACAGTATTTTTCTTTCAAGACGGAGTCTTGTTTGCTGGGCTTCTGCATGTTGACAGCAATTCATTTTCACTGGAGGTGAAGGGACCCACTGCTTCAGATTCTTCCATGCTCATTAATAGTATAAAGTAGAGAGAATTGTTCAGAATTATTTACACAGGGACAAGTGGATGAAAAAATGTGTTAAAGGTTTATGACTGAAATAAGGATTATTATAGTGAAAATGCTTAAGCCTGGCAATCACTATCAGTCTTTCTATCAATATATAGAGAATAAAGCTTTATAATGTGGTCTGCAGATTTTATTGGCATGAAATTAATATTGTAAACTATATATAAGTGGCAAAGTGATGACGGATTAGAGAAGGAGATTTGGGCAGATGGTCCAAGCTGTCTTCTGCATGGAAATTCTCTGCACATATGGGATACCAAAGGTGACTGAGGAAGCATTTATTGATTACTTTCAAGGTTGCTTGTTAACATACCCTTATAAGAATATGTTTTCAGTTGGTCATTTTTCTGCAATACCTGACACATTTGGTCTGAAACATTCAGAAGGTGAAGATGAAAGTCTATAAAGGTGAAATTATGTGGAAAATCATCCATACAGACCATCCTCATTTGCCAAAATGACTCATCTTTTGCTTCCAGGGACCACAGGGAAATATTAGTTTGACTAGATATCAAATAGTAATGAAATCTGAGAACTGTTTTGTCATGAAACTTTAGCATATCCACCATCTACAAGTTTTGAATCACATATGGTGTCTTTCACCACCCTTGTGAAAACATGCCCTTGCCTGAATCTCAGTGCATCAAAGGAGAGTCATAGGACTCTGACATGCTAAATTCAATTAGGATTCTCTGTACCAAACATAGGCAAGGAATAAGCAACTAAAAGGGAAAGGGGTAAATGTCCTAATTTCAGCTGGGATAGAGTTAACTGTCTTCCTAGTAGCTGGTACGGTGCTATGTTTTGAGTTCAGTATGTGAAGAATG
>JANHGO010000001.1:50125579-50186436 GCA_024606505.1 Aquila spilogaster
ATCTCCAGACAAGGAGACTCCACAACCTCTCTGGGCAGCCTGTTCCAGTGTTCCGTCACCCTTACTGTTAAGAAGTTTCCACGCACATTTGTGCGGAACTTCCTATGCAGCAGTTTGTGGCTGTTCCCCCTCGTCCTATCACCACGCACCGCTGAGAAGAGTCCGTCCTTGTCCCTTTGCCTCCCGCACTTTAGATATTTGTAGACATGGATCAGGTCTCCTCTCAGTCTTCTTTTTTCAAGGCCGAACAGACCCAGGTCTCTCAGCCTCTCCTCATAAGAGAGATGTTCCAGGCACGATCATAATATGTTTGTTTATCAGCCATGTTTTGAAACAAAAAATGCAAGTAAATATAGGTAGAGAATGTGGAAAATAACAGTTAGTATAGATAGAGTTTTTGTTTGTTTCTTTTCTCAAACTTCCTTCTTGGTGAAAGCCTTCCTTTCAGGGGTTTCAGCTGAATATCAAAAGCTTTTTTTGATATGATAGCTGTAGAAGAGATTTAACTCAATGATTTTCATGTCTGAGTTTCTGCTGATTTTAAATAATTAAATAATAAAATCAACAAGTTGAACTCTCAAATCTGATCCAACTTTGGCTTCAGATCTCACACCCATTCTTTAGTATGACTCAGATGGTCTTACTGACCTTAGCAGTATGCTGATTCATAATAAAGTAATATTTCTTAAACATATAGTTCTTATTAGTCAAATAATAAAACATATTTCTTAAAAATATTTTACTGAGCAGGTATAAATGTGTAATTTTAAAAATCTTATTTTGACAGTGTCTTTCATAACTTAATTGAATTTATATAATTTAGAAGCACGACAATTGCTAGCCAGTCAAGGGATGTGGTTGTCCCGCTCTACACTGCACTGGTATGGCCTCACCTTGAGTACTGAGGGCTACAAAGGTGGTGAAGGTTTCAGAGCAGAAGACATACAAGGAGTGGCTGAGGTCCCTTGGTTTGTTCAGCCTAGAGAAGAGGATGAGGGGAGACTTCATCACAGCCTACATCTTCCTCACATGGGGAGCAGAGGGGCATGGGCTGATCTGTCTCTGGTGACCACAATAATAGAACCCAAAGGAATGGCATGGAGCTGTGACAGGGGAGGTTTTGGATAGGTATCAAGAAAAGGTTCTTCACCAAGAAGGTGGTCAGGTGCTGGAACAGGCTCCCCAGGGCAGTGGTCATGGCACTGAACTTGTCAGAGTTAAAGAAGCATCTGGACAACACTCTTAGTCTTGTGGTCTGATTTTTTGGGTGGCCCTGTGTGGAGCATGGAGTTGGACTTGACAATCTTTACAGGTCCCTTTCGTTTCGGGATTTTATATGATTCTATGATTCTGTGAAGCCTCTTGTGTTTTGCTCCAGGTAGATATCTTCCTTCTTATACGTGTTACTACCACAGTAAAGTCACAAAGATTCTTTGTATCTTAAGATAAAATCTCTTGTCTGTGATTGATTTCCCATTTAATTCAGAGGTATGCTCATACATTGAGATAAACAGAGTAAGACATGAGGAATTCAGCAGAAACAGGAAAGTGTAACAGTAGTACTTTGGGAACAAACTCCTTTTTTCTCTAAATCTAGCAAAATCAGCATTAATAAACTAGTTTAATCCTTTTCATTTAGTTTGATTAATGCCTTGTGCATAAAATCTGAAAAATGGTAAGTGGTATTCATACCAGTCACTGTTTATTTTCACACATAAAACAAGCTCAGTCTTGAAGAACTGTTTAATAAATTCAAACTTGTTGTTAAACTGGCTTGTAAAAAATGAAGTGGGGAAAGCATTTACCAGTATTCAATCTGGAAAAAAAAATAATGAAAGCTTTCACGCTGCCAACCGATGCCATGAACATTGCCCCAGCAGAGGTAGCACACAAATCTGCTTAAGAAAAATAAGCATCTGCAGAATCCCCTTTCAGAGCCTTCCCTTTCCTTTTGAAAAACAATATATGGTTCAAATTTTCCTTCTAGTCATAGTTTGTTTTGTGTAAGTGACTTATTTAGATATTTGGAGATGCATAAATTGCACTGGGGAACCACCAGTGTGATTGAGTTGAAAACCAATCAAGACAAAGGCAGTGTAAACCAAGGGCTGCACTGGGTATATAGCAGATACCCTGAGTCCTCCTTGCTTCTGTTTGCTTTTGGTTTTACCTACCAGGCAGCATCTCTCGCAGGCTCCTTATGGTGAGAGGTCTGGAGGAGTGTCCCTGACAGCTTATGGATGGAGCTGTGGCTCAGTTGAAATCTTTCCCCTGTTTTAGCAGCCAAAAGCTAAACCCAAGAATGGGGTGGTCTGGATGTAGGGCGAGTGGACTCTTGCTGGTTGCCATAGTTTGAAATATGGCTCCTGCTGTTCCCATCTAGAAAAGTAATTGCAGTTAATTAAAGGGAACGGATGTATTTATTTGTATCAGGAGGTACAGTGGGATGAACACAGCAAAGTATAATTTATCGAAGTTTAAAGCATCTGTCAATTATTCATGATTTTTTCTTCACTGTGCATCTGTGACATGGAGCAGCATGGGCCTTGATTCCTCATCAGAGCAGCCAAGACAGAGGGAGACACTGCTCACAGGTACACAGGGGGTTGTCAATGCCTGTCCCAGGCTCTCAGGCTCAGTTCAGTATTTTTATCATCAAATTGTCTCCGTCTCTTCCCCACTGATACATTTCCGAAATGTGTTTTATCAGTCAAGGATCACTTGCCAACTTCACAATAGAGAGCATATCAAGTGAAACATTTTAACAACGGGTATTTAATTTCACATCAGTAAGTGGCATTGCAGGAAAGAATCTGCTTTCGAAAGATAAAGCTTACTTATATCTGCTAATCATTTAGCAGATGGCTGACATTGCTTTTGCTTGGCTGTTTAAATAATTATGTTGCCAGGTAATCATTGTTTAAACCAAAGAAAGAACTAAACTGAAGGAAGATCTGAGGGATCTGCATGTACTAACTGCAATGAATCATCATTATATGCTCTCTACAAAACCCCATCTGCTCTTAGGTTGCTAGTCCCAGCAAGTTTTATTACAAATATTACTTCTATAAAATACCTAATCCGCTAGCTTCAGTATTAGTTTCAAAGAATTATGGTACAGATGTGTATATTATGCATGTTATGTAACTCAGAATATATTTATCAGGGCAGTAATATTATATTTGAATTCATCAACACAGAGCAGGCTGAACAATAATGCAAGTATCTGTCTTCTTGTTCACAGAGCTGAACTGTGAGTGTAAGTGATACACTGCTATCTACCAGGCATATCATTTTCACCTCAAAATTCCTAGGTGAATAAAACAATCCCAGTAAAATTGGAATCCCTGTTAAAAAAAAAGAAAAAAGAAAGAGAGTTTTACTCATCCAGGAAGTATCTGTTCAATTATATCTTTGGGGGTAAAAGAAAGTTTGTAACACTCAGTTAAAAAAGAAAACATAATCTCTGAGGTCTTCTAGTTTGAATATTATTTTCATACAAAAAAAATAACATATGCAGTTAATGCCAAAATAGGCATGAGTTGTGTATTACTTGTTTAGTTGAATTTTAGCATTGTGCAGACTGTTGGAAATTTTCATTTAGCTTTCACTGTTAAGATGCTGCTCTTGACAGCTCATCTTTTTGGAAAGTCTTGATAGGTAGCTATCCTGTATCTTCATATTCTTCCCTAAATCTTTACTTGCAGAAAAATCCCATATTTCCAGTCCAGTTTTTCTGACCTTTGCTTTATTCATTTGTATTATTTTAAGCCACAGCTCTCTTTTTGGATGAA
Source organism: Aquila spilogaster (assembly GCA_024606505.1). Lineage (NCBI taxonomy): Eukaryota > Metazoa > Chordata > Aves > Accipitriformes > Accipitridae > Aquila > Aquila spilogaster. The sequence goes on from JANHGO010000001.1 coordinate 50,129,374, forward strand.
AAAAAAACATTTTTATTTTTCGCTTAACAGGTAACTCAGCCGTTGTTTCAAGGCTATATGCCCAATATAACAATTAAGAAGATGAATAATTCTCTATGCCTTAGTATCTGTCAACTGCAGCATGTGTGATGATGTAGAAAACTGAAAGAAAGGCTAATTCCATGTACATTTAACATAAACTTTGGAGAATACTACGCAGCCTGTAATTTTGGGAGCTGTGTTGTTGAACCCTGCCATTGTTATGTGTTTATGACAGGGCTGTTTTTATAGTGTTTGTAAATCATAGAATCATAGAATGGCTTGGACTGGAAGGGACCTTAAAGATCATCTAGTTTCAACCCCCAAATACAGAGTATTGATAGAGTGTGTGGCAGCCTATGAGAACTCTGGCCCACAGGTCCCCAAGGTTTAGAGCTACCGTTTCAGAAACAGCTGATGCTCACTCGCCTATGCTTGTGTAGAAAATGCTCCATTAATAAGCCTTCTTCCACAGAAACTGGATGACATTAACATACAACCATATTAAACTGTCTATCATTAGAAGCCAACTGTTCTGGAAGGGATGATATTATACTTATCTGAAATGCAGCGAATGTCTTTCCTCCTAGGTGATACACTTAGCTTACCATTAATGTGCTAAGCATTATGCTTATATTAAACATTATGCTTTTACTATTTCTGCCCTCTCTATTAAAACCTACAGCTTTGTAGTCACTAGGGAGTTTTCTATCTATACGATTTTCCATATCTGTTGGCTAAATTAGAGATCCAAATGCAAAATCTAGACCTCATAAACATTAGGTGGATTTGTGAGTGACAATCCCTGGAGGGCTTTAAGGCCATAAACTAATGAGACATAAATATAGTGGAGTTGAGAAGGGTATTTTTATCTGTGATATACAAACTACTTCCAAACCCGTTCAGGTTATTAATGGAAAACTATATCCATTTCCCTAACATCAGCAGTACAAAATTTTGCAAGATAATTAGCATCTCTAAGAATGAATACTTTGTGAATTGAATCTTTAATGGAAAAGTAATTTGGCATCATCTTTTAAAACTTTGTAGTTTTAACCTGAGTAGCTTTCCACTAAGTATCATGTAAAGTATTACAATGGGAAGGGAGCTGTACATTTAAATGTAAATTGAGGTGTTAGCATTTTGTGACGTATGGCATCCCCGTTATTGGAATCAGAGTCTTGTCACAAAAGCAATAATGATTTTACTCTCTGTCATACCACAAGGTAGCAGTGTTGTGGTATAATCTTGATAATTTTCTCATGCAAGTCACTGAGCTTAGGATCAGTTCTGCCCCCATCAAAATTAATAGAACTTTTACTGTTGACTTCAGAGGACTCTGCAACACAACCAGAGATGCCTCATCTTAACGATTTCTTTGTGGTGTACCAATAAATGTCACTACACCTATTTCATATTTCATCGAACAATTATTGGACAATTATTGAGGAAGTTAAAAGGATACAGAAAGACATCTAATCAGTGCAAAAATAAGATAATTTCATTTTATTTTTCTGCATTCTTCATGGTACCTGTGAAAGTGAAAATAACTACAACAAAAAGTGAAATAGTGTGATAAAATTGAATAAAACAGTAGTTAACTGCTTATTCCAATAAGAGGAATTGAGGATATTATTCAGAAAATACATTTTCTTGCAAAAATATGCTTTCCTATTTGATAACTTTCTGCATTTGAAGGCATATGTAATCAGAGATGAAGGGATTTTTTTTAAATTCTTAAGTTCAAATACTGTGGAAGGCCCGCAGTGTTCTATTGAAAAGTTAACATTAGTTCTATTTCAGCTATTCTGTTAAAATAAGTAGTTCTTATTAACTCAGCAAAACTGGTTTTTTGTTTTTTTTTTTTTTTCACAGGGGAGTCTTCTTTGGTGGGCTTCTGCACATGAATGGCAATTTATTTTCACTAGAAATGAAGGCACTGGCAGTTTCAGATTCCTTCATGCTCATGAATAATCTAAAAATTGTTCAGGCTTAATAGTTTACACTGGACAAATGGACAAAAAATGTTAAAAGTTTGTGACTGAAATAAGGAATACTATAATGAAAGTGCTTAAGCCTGCCAATCATTATCAATCTCTGTATCAATATGTAAACCTTTATGATGTGGTCTGTGACTTTTATTGGTATAAAGCGAGTATTTTAAGATATACATAAGATACTCATAAGTAGCAAAGTGATGATGGATTCAAGAAGGAGATCAGGGCAGATGGTCAAAGTTATTTTCTCTAAGGCAATTCTCTGCACATATGGGATACCAAACATGATGGAGGAAGCATTTATGGATTTGGAGAGATATGGAATTGAAGGCTGGACTATTATGTGGATATAGAACTGGTTGGGAAGTCACAGCCAGACAATTGTGCCCAATAACTCTACATGCAGGTGGAGGCCAGTAACAAGTGGTGTCCCCCAGGGGTCTGCCTTTGGACCAGTGCTCTTTAACATCTTTATCAGCAACATAGACAGTGGGATTGAGTGCAAGGCGTTGCAATTGTGTTGTGGTAATCCCAGAAATGAATGTAGACTAGGAGAACTCATTGAGAGTAGCCCTATTGAGAAGGACTTGGGGGTCCTGATGGAGCCAGAAGTGTAGCATAGAAGGCCAATTGTAACCTGGGCTGAATCAAAAGAGGGGTGGCCAGCTGGGCAGAGGAGCTGATCCTCTGTCCCCCTCTATTCTGCCTTTGTGAGGCCCCATCTGGAGTACTGTGTCCAAGCCTTGGGCCTTTAGTACAAGCAGGATGTGGACTGTTGGAGTGGGTCCTGAGAAGGGTCACAGAGGTGGTCAAAGGGCTGGATCAACCTATGAAGAAGGGTTGAAAGAGCTGGGTTTGTTAATCCTGGAGAAATCTGTGGAGAGACCTCATTGCGATCTTACAGTACTTGAAGGGAGCTTACAAGTAGGAGGGGGACCCACTTTTCACACAGTCTGATAGTGATAGGACAAAGGGGAATGGCTTTAAATTGAAAGAGGGGAAATTTAGGTTAGATGTTAGGAAGAAATTTTTTACTCAGAGGGTAGTGAGGTGCTGTAACTTGTTGCCCAGAGAGGTTATGTAAGCTCCATCTCTGGAGGTGCTTGAGGCCAAGTTGGATGGGACCAGGGCAGGGGCTTGCAACCCTGCCTGTGGCAAGAGGGTTGGAACTAGCAGATCCTTAAGGTCCTCTCCAACCTCAGCTATTCTATGGATTCTATTATTCTATGATTATTTTCAAGGTGGCTTCTCAACATGTTTTTGAAAGAATTTGTTTTCACTTGGTTTTACATCTACTGTACTTGATGTCTTTGATTTGAAACATTCAGAAGGTGAAGACAAAGATCTCTGAAGAGGAAACAACATGAAAAGTCATTCTCCTGTGCTGAAATGACTCATCTTTTTCTTCCAGGCACCACAGAGAAAAGAAATATTGATTTGACTAGGCATAAAGTAGTAATGAAGTCTGAAAACTTTTTTTTTGTCATGAAACTTTGCTATCTCTATTATCTAAAAGTTTTGAATCACATATGGCCTGAAAAGTGTCATTTCCTACCATTATGAAAATATGCCCAGCACATCAGAGAGTCACTGGACTCTCACAGCTAAATTCAATTAGGATTTTCCCTGTAAAAAAACATACCTGCCCTTTATGTCTCCTATATGCAAACCATGCTGGTACTCCAAACTCAAGAAGAAGGCATCAGAAAGGGAAAGGAGTAAACACACCCTCTGCTTGCTACTAGAAGAACATTTTGGCAATAATGTTTGGACCAAAATAAGATAGATAGAAATTTTCAGTTGTGTTCTTAAGGCTTTTCCCGCTAGGTTAGAGGAGGAAAATGAGGAAAGTTAAGAATATATGTGTGTAAAAGAAAGATATATGTAAAAAAAAACATAAATAAGTGGGCAGGACTGGAACTAGGGATGACAGCAGCACTTGGAACAGACTATAAATGATCTAGGTATTTAAAGAGAGAGGAAATTACCAGAAACAGAAAAGGCAGGTAGAAAAAATGTCTTCCCACTCACCTGTGGAGAAAGAAATAAAACTATACTTACACAGAGGCTGTGTGATGGTGCTGTGTTCCTAGTAGGTTTTCAGGTCTCATGATCACCAGACAGCACAGAATAGTGTGTGAACATTGTCTCATGGCATACACTAAATGGGAACAAACTTGTTCAGCAAAAAGCTGAATCCTTGGTATCATGTAACTACTGTGATGTGACTCTAGAGATTTTCTGCTTTTCATCCCAATTCTTCTTTTCTGGATGTAATGATGTGTAAGTTACGTAAAAGATAATTGGATACTATATGTTCTTCCCAGAGAGATTTCTGTAAAGAGTAGGAAAACTCACAGAACAGCCCTAATAACCTGCCAATACACACAGACTCAGAGACAGACAGATGGATCAAAAACTAAGATCCAGAATTTTATCAGCAAAATTCCTGACTTTAAGTTTGAAAATAATTATCCTAATCTCCTTTAAACAGCAGTTATCTCAGTTTGTTATGTATTTTGGCTAGCACAGGTAACAAGCACAAATCAGTTTACTCTTCCTTTCTAGACAGAAGGAGGTTGGTCTTGTAAAATAGAAGAGGAAAATTAAAAGGCACAAGTGTTTTAATAAATATTTAAGTGGAGTCAGCTTTGATTTTTTTCTTAGTTAGTCTACTTTTCTCCAGTATAAGAAAAAGAGGACTCCATCTCACTTTTTTTTGTTTTGTTTATGAAGGAGTGTACACATTTTAACAAAGAAACATATCACAGTAACATACACACACAGGTAAATTTAAAAAACGAATTATAACACTCTGCATTTAGCAGAAATGTAGCCCAGTAAATTCAGTTCACTCAGAGTAGACACTTCCAGATTTAAAACTAATCATAAAATGGCCTTGTATTTTTTTAATCTGCTTATATAATATATTTTTTGAAGTTTCTCTGTCAAATATTGCTTGAAAAGTCATGGGCTGTAGTTTGATGCTCTTGTTTTCAATTACATCACTACTTCATTTTTAAGGTCATCCTAACATTCGTGTCTTTCTGTAAGCACTGTCAATACTTCACAGTGCAGTTTTCTTCAATGACATTCCATAAATAAAATGGAGCATCACTTGTAGTCAATAAACAGAACATTGCTGATCATGACAGTATCTAGCTTCAGAAAGATGGGACAGTGAAAGTTTGGTTATCCAAAATTGATTAGTTATTAGTTAAGAGAATAGAACTGTTGGCTAATACAGTTTACTATTTCAGACACATTTAATAGGCAGATCTGATTGTGACTTGGATAGAGGCTCTCTAAGACAGTTTTTGCAACTACAGAATATAGTGCTGACTTGACTGAACCATAGAATGGATTTCCTTCCACAGAGTTTTCAGCCACTAGATCAAGTACTAGATCAGATTGTCCAGGGCCCCATCCAACCTAGCCTTGAATACCTCCAAGGATGGAGCATCCACAGCCTCTCTGGGCAGCCTATGCCAGGACCTCACTGCAAACTCAGTAAAAACTTCCCCAACATCTAATCTAAATCTCCCTTCATTTAGTTTTAAATCATTCCCCCTTGTCCTGTCACTGTGTACACCTCTAAAAGGTTGACTTCCTTCATGTTTATAAACTCCCTTTAAGTACTGGAAGGCTGCAATGAGGTCTCTCTGCAGCCTTCTCTTCTCCAGGTGGAACAAGTCCAGTTCCTTCAGCCTGTTTTCATAGGAGAGGTGCTCCAGCCCTTTGACCATCTTTGTGGCCCTTTTCAGGATCCGCTCCAATGGTTCCACATCCTTCTTGTACTGAGGGCTGGGGGCTTGGACACAGTACTCCAGCTGGGACCTCACAAAGGCAGAATAGAGGGTAATAATCACCTCCTTCATCCTGCAGGCCATTCTTCTTCTAACGGAACCCAGGACACCACTGGCCTTTTGGGCTGCAAGCACAAACTGCTGGCTCATGTGAAGTTTTTCATCAACAACAACCCCTGAATCCTTCTCAGCAGGGCTACTCTCAATGATTTTTTCACTCAGTTTGCATACATATCTGGGATTACTTCAACCCAAGTGCAAAACCTTGCACTTTGCTTTGTTGAACCTCATTAGATTCACAAGGGCCCACCTTTTAAATTTATCAAGGTTCCTCTGGATGGCATCCTTTCCGTCTGCTGTGTCAACTGCACCACTCAGCTTGGTGTCATCTACATGCTTATTGCCCATGCTGCATGCATTAGTATTGAGGTACCTCAGCTGGGCTTTCAGATGCATTACCTTCCTAGAGGAGCACTCCCACAAACCTCCTGTACAAATCTGAGTTTTTCCCATTCTGCTTCCTAAAGTGACAGCATTCCCTGGCTCTTCTTCTGTGACTCAGCAGTACATCCCTTTCCACCAGCAGCTCTACTTTAAAGCCCTTGCAGTGAACCCAGCTAGACTGCTCCCTAGTATATTCTTGCCCCTAGTATATTCTTGATGCAAATCATTCTTTAAAGTACCGTATACCAAATCATTGGACAGACAAACATGCAAAGATTTGCTAAAAGTGTTAGATTTGTTTGAAATTCCAAACATAATTCCTGATACTTATAAAAGTCCCCTGTAATTTGGTTTGATATTGGTTTGTGTTTTTTGGTGTTTTTGAATAACAAGCTGGATTCTCCCACAAAAGAAAAGAGAAAGAGGGAAGCGGCAATAGAATTTTTTTCTTCTCTATTTATAATTGTTGTGATCACCATGAAAGTAAGAAATGTAATCAGAAAAATATTCTACATAGCATAAAAATATTTTGGTGGGAAAAGTGTAAAAGAGAAGCTATTCTTTTTCCACAGGGAAACCCTAGGATACTGCATGGTATAGAGCAGGAAAGGATGAAAACTATTTTTGCCTGGGAATTTGATGCTGTTCTTTACAATTCCTAGACTTCCCTTCTCTAGTCATCTGGGGAAGTCAATTCTTTGTGAAAGCTGTCTCTGACAGAACTATGTGAAAAGTCAACTTTTGTTTCCCAATTTTGACCATGCTCCTGACTGGTAGAGCCTGAAGTCTCTACTTACTGGAGACAATGTATTTCTATCACTGGAGAGAAAGGAGGATCCTAGCTCTGGATGATCTTTGAACTCTGGGATCACCTTTTTCTCATTTTCTTTCACACTTCTCTATTACTTAACTATTCAACACAAAGTAGCAATTCACTTTTACTGAAAAGCTGATTTAATTCCCTCTTTCATTCAGCCTGCCAATCTTTCTTCCAGCTTGCTGCCTAGTACCCTTATGGCCTTAATTTGAGATTGATTGTATGTAATCTCTTTGAACTTCAAGCCTAGCCTTTTGCTCCAAAGCAAACTGATGTTCAGCAAAACTCAATGCACTTTAGCACCTTTCTACTCTGTACCATTCTTCATATTAGAAGTCCAGCATTAGTGGTTGCAGAAAACCTCATACACGCGGCTGGCATGGGAATGCAGATTGTAGGCTACAAGGAAAGAAAATGGAACAGGAATAATATGCAAAGACAAAACTCATCTGAACCAATCCAAGGATTGCAGAGTTCCCATGGCCTTGAAAGCGTATATGTGGAAAGAGATCTGTCTATTTTTCTTTTGTAAAGAAAATCTTTGTTTCTTAAAACCTCTTTTTCTAATTGTGAACAAAAATATCTAGGTGGTGCTGTTTGAAGCATATGCCCTGCAGGACAAGAAAACCTCTGGCAGGAGCAAGTGGGATTGTATACTGCAACATAATTGGATGAGAAGCTTTGCTATTTAATATAACAGCCATGCTAGTACTAAGTATGCTTAATAGACAAAGCCTCAACTTGCATAATAAAATTCTAACTACCTAAAATACTATCTTGCGGTTTCTAACCGTAGTATTACCCTTCATCATTGTCACCAAAAATAATTCTAGAAACTTCTTAGAAATTTTAATTTTGATGAATACAATTTTGTATTTCGAACTCTAAGGATTTGTTTAATCAGAAGTCTTGCATTGTTAGTTTTACCAACTGGTTGTGTGAAAATCTCAGTTTTCAGTTTCAAAAGTAAATTGCTTGTTCTGGTACCTGTACAGAATAACAAAAATGAACAACAACAACAACAAAAAATTACACGTTGCAGAACTCTTTTACACCTCAGCAGGCATCTTATGCAGTTTTGTGAAGTGTACCAGAAATAGAAGTGCATTAAGTAATTTCCATCTGTCCCTAGAAATGTCTAAGTCCACATGTGAAATGTCCTCAAGTCCTCCTCAGTTGCTATCTCACCCAGGAGATTCTTTAAGACTATTACGATGTTGTTTCTTGTTTGTGTGTTTTACTGAAAAAAATTTCCCAAACAGTGAAGTACTGGTCCTGAGCTTGTATACATAAGCCTGAAACATTGTCAAGCCTTATTAAAATAAATCTTACCAGGAATGTAAGTATAGCTTTGGGCTTTCTGCCTGCCAATTCAAATCTAGTGAGTATTTTTAAAGAACATCTAATAGACTAATCCCAAGATACAGGAGAAATGACTTTCCATTTTAGCTAAAAGTAGTTAGATGATTCACTTGTAGTTTCTTATATTTGCCTGAAGTATTCTAAATTCGCTGATCTTATCATGTATGCCAATTCTAACTCCTATGATAACAAGGTTATAGGATGTGAAAAAGTTCCTTTGCATATTGGTGTGGAATTTCCTATGCTCAAATCTATGGCTGTTTCCTCTCGTCCTGTCCCCACAGACTACTGAAAAGAGGTTGACCACGTCTCTTTGACTCCCACACTTAAGATATTTATAAACATGTCTTTTTTGTACCGGGGAGCCCAGAACTGGATACAGCACTCCAGGTGAGGCCTGACCAGGGCAGAGTAGAGGGGGAGGATCACCTCCCTTGATCTGCTGGCCATGCTCCTTTTAATGTACCCCAGGATCCCATTGGCCTTCTTGGCCACCAGGGCACAAAGATTTCCTGCTACACAGAAAATAAGGAGGAATAGAGTGAACTTGTCTGTGAACTTGTGATAAATGCAATTGCACAACAAGGGAACCCAAGTTTTATTCCCTCTTCTGTTAAGGTTTGCAGATTTTAAGTTAAGCATTAGATTGTGTTGGGAGAGCAATCTAAAATTCCCCATTCTGTAGCTGCAATCTTATGATCTTTTTGTGTTTAGTTGTCAGGAAGCAGCAAGGGCACACTGCTCCAAAGGGCAATGTGCCGGGAGCTGAGAGTAATAACAAGGCAGGCAATGGCAGTAGCCTTACCAGCAAAGCTGATGCTACCTGTGCAGGGTGAGAAGAGCAGGTCCAAGGGACAGTGACCAGGGTCAGCCAGAAGATGAGGTTACTAGAGAGGTTTGTAGTGATGAGATTGAGTCAAGTGTAAGGGTTGGGTCAGATTTTGGATCCACAGGGCTCCTCGCTTAGCACGGGCTTGGTTACAGTGCACCTCCAATAGCTCCCTCTCTTCTTAGGCCTGTACAAGGAAAGGTGGACCTTTCATTCATTAAATTCAGCTGAAGTTCTTGAACAAAAGTTATTACAGATACTTACTCCATCCCTAGACCATGGAACACCTGAGTACTAGTTCTGTTCCTGAATTTAATGTTACAAGAGAAAGCATAATAAATCCAATTTAATGGATTATCAGTGAATACATTTCCCTATAAATTTTGAAAGAGGGTCTTTTAGGGTTGATGTAGCCTTCAACATTTCTCTTATTGGAAAATAGCATGGATTTCTATCCAGATACTTTCCTGAGTTCAGAACTCTTTAAACCAGAGAGAAATCAGATAGTCCGGGTAGCCAACATGTGCTTACTTACTGAGATATATACTTTTTCCCGTGTTGAAGACAAGAAAATATTATTTTTCTTCTTGTAAGAAATCTGGCTTCTCAGTTCAAAGGTAGATACAAGTGACACATTGCCACATTATGTTTTTCACAACCAATTTCACATATTCACAATATTTCACATATTTCACAATTTCATGCCAGATATTTTGAAGTAAAAAATAGTTCCTCTTGGGAGCCTGCTCAGGCCAGGTTACAGATCCAAAAAATGATCTTTTCTCCTAGGCTTCATGTTATCAGTCCAGTTCAAATACATTAGGAATAAAAAACATAAGGATAAGCACAGTGTAAGAATAAAGTCTGGACATTGCAGTAAGCAGCTACTTAACAGAGAATGACATGTTGTCAAAAAAAAAGTTTTCTGGAGGAATAGGAGGAAGAAGAAAAATGAGGTGACCTTTACCATTTTTTCAAAAATTAACATGACAAACATGATTAACATGTATATTAATCACACTTTAAATGCACTACAATTATTACTAATACTTTTTATTATGGTAAATGTATTTGAAAACTCAAATTATACGCCTATGTTTATGGGTAGAATTACCATCTATGAGATTTAATATTAAGATTATACTTTTTAATTATTACTACCTGTGTAACACTGTTAGGTAATGAAATAGTAATAGGCTTCAGGCAATGGATCTTACAGACTTAATTAGCTGTAGTGTGGGAAGAAAAAAAGAAGAGTCATAAAATTTTGAGAGATCAAGTACTGAAATAAGTTAGTATTAGTTAAAATACTTTTGGTTCATGTTTGGAATACAGGATTTAACATGAATCCTAAGAGTGTGGTATTTTATCTGTGATGCAGCCTAGCATCACACTTTAAAGAAGGCAAAAGAATCCCTTAGTGAACAATTATGAAATAATTTGCCTTTTGGGAAGTTTTCTTCTTTCTGTCAGTTGAACTTCTCTTGTTCCATAAAATATGAAGCTTATGTCTCCTCAGAAAAAAGTGTTTAATCTTATCTAATGCAACTCTGGTTGCTATCGTTATCTACATAAATATCTAATCCTTTAAAAGCCTTAGCCCTCGGCTTCAGTGTATCTAATTAAAGACATTATAGTATACAGGCAGCATGAGAAATGAGGACCATAGGGTAGGTCAGTGAGGCCAACTGAAAGGTCTAGTTTGGTAAATGCAGAGTATATAGATGCATAATATTACAAGTATATAAATATATATTCCCTTTTTCTACACCATGTAAAATTCCTCAGTCTTTCTGCTAGGACCTTGTTGTTTTTTTCTCCTCATCTGAATATTCCCTTTTCCTGCCTTTCATGTTCTCCTCTTTCTTCCTTCCATGCTACCGGTATTGCAGTGAAGAAACCCATGCAGTCACTCAAGCCACTTCACTAGCCTACCAAACTAGGCTTCTTTTTTTTTGTTGTTGTCAATCACTTAAAAAGGAGGACTCAGACCATGGCTTTTAAATAGTTTTGTGAGGTTTTAAGACCAAAGCCAATTAAAAGTTTAAAATGAGAAGCTAGCAGAAACAAGGTAGTAAATGAAGATGATCCAAGTCTTTGGCAAACACAGGACTGGGAGACAGAAAAGAGAAGCCCCAAGTCATGCTTTTTGTCTCTTGACTCTGAAAGGGACAATGAAACAAAGCTTGAGCTGCTCCAGATTGGTGAGAGTTTCAGAACTCCCCTGTACAGCTGAAAACCAAGGATCTGGGCCAGAGATTGTGCCTGCTGTCTGCTCACGTGTGTGTTGACAGTGCCAGTAGTATGTTGCAGTTGAGGGGAGTATGTGACAGTTCAGGTGACTGTTCTATATTTTTTGGAGTAAGGGGAATTTGATTTTTTTTAGTCTGTTTGTAACCCAGTGTACTTTGGAAGGGGAAAAGAAAAAGAATCTGAAGCTGTGATGGGGTGAATTTCTAGGGTTTTAATAACAACTGAGGGGATGGTTTTGTAGGGTATCACATCATAATGACACGTACAGAAATCCAGTTTGTCTACTGAAAACCATCACCCATAGAATGATGTCATTAATCAATTTTTTTCAGTTATATGAGGATATACAGCTGTAGGTACATAATAATTGTCAGAAAACCAGTGCTTCTCCTCTGTAGAACCTACTTATTCTTGCTTCTTTCTTTATAAAAGGTTTTATCCTTCCCACCTGGGATGAGCAAGAGTTAATACTTAGAATTTATAATTGGCTCTACAAGATAATTAGTATAATCTGTTATGTGCAAAGACTATATTGGCAAGCCTTTGATTTTACTCATGCCCCATGGTATCAAATCAGCAAGTTTAGCTTTATGCTTACCAAATGCACAGATGTACAAATATGGATTTCTCATTGTGGATTTTATTTACTCTGGGTTTTTTTTCAGAGACACAATCCTCTGAGTCTGATGTACTGTCCTTTGACTATTTTCCAGAATGTGAGACCTGTCTAGCTGGGCACAAACTTCTCTAAGCCAGTGAACCAAAATTTAAAATCACTTTTGGAGATGAGAAACATTGTAAAGGATTTTCCTGCAAAGAAAGAAAGCTGTAATCAAATACTCAGTAAGAGCAGAGCTCTGCAACTGGAACATTTTTATGCTGCTTCTTTAAGTTGAATCTAAGATGATGAATTCAGTAAAATTAAATGTATGCCACCTTTGCAAATGTGTGGGTTTTTTTTTGAGATCACTGATGGTTTAGAGGCTTTGACCTTGTGTAATGCCAGTACCTGGTATATGAGTATATATTATCCGAATGCATATATAATTCTTATTCCAGTATTCATTGCTGATTGCTAGATGCATACTATTCTGATGTAGAGGTTAATTGCTTTAAAGTAATTTACAAAATTCATGTGACTAACAAATGAAGCCAAAGCAATGAATTGAGGACAAACAGTAGCAGAGTGGTAGCAGACTAACGCACAATGCACTGTGCTTGTCCAATGTTTCATATGGAATTTAATGGCAACTCTGCAATGCATTTGAGCATAGGAATAAACAAGGGGAGATGTGAAAGGGGATTCTGAATTTCGCATAATTCTGAAGCTTGCTTTATCCCCTGCCCTTGTCAAAGAAGATAAAGCATGTGAACTAATGCTGTCCACACTGATGCCTCTCCACTTAACTCAGCTTTGTATACACAAGTCTGTATGCACAAGTCCAACTGGATTTGTATTTCTCAACCCCTCTTCCTCTACTTAGATGCTGACTCTGGCTCCCTGCAGCACTACTGATGCTTGTATTCCCAGGCTGTTGCCACAAGCTGCCTCTGCCTTCCCTTGATGGGAAATAGCTCCTATAGCAGCTGCCCTGCCTCAGGGCTGCTGCTCTGCACCTCCCTGTCCAGAACTGGGCCCCAGAGGTCCCTTTGTTGACAGGCCACACTTACATCAAGTGACTGGGACTCCAGCTGAAGAGCAGGAATTAGAAGATAGAATAAATTCATGTCATTTATCATACAGTAATGTATGCATATATCATTTTAGCAGCTTTGAACTTTTTTCACTTTCTGAGGTGTGGAAACTTACTCTCTTCCTCCTTTCTTAAAAACATCCTCCTTCCACCAGTTATTGTAGGAAGAGTTTAATAAAACCCTCCTTACACTACAGCTCAACTGATTTTTGACATTGCTAAACAAAGAAGCTGTGATAACTGTGACTGAACCTTGAGCCTGAATGCAGAAGAGACAGGACTATCTACAGTCAGTCTCCTCCCACAATCTCAGAGGGCTGGGCTTCAGCTTTGGTCTTCAGCTAAAGTAGGATTTGAGTCAGAAGTGATTAGAATGTGAAACTCTAAGTTAAACTGAAACAGTAAAGGGTTTTGATATTTTGGAACAGCATGGGCTAAGCAGTCATGTTTGGTTGATACAATCACTCAGGAGATGAAAGGAAGCTCAGGGAGATTAACCCATCTCTTTGTCAATAACAGAATTGCCTTCAGGGTTTGTGCTGACAAATATGAAATTCTGCAATAAAAAAAAAAAAAAAAAGAATTAAAAACTCTCTGGCATTGAAATATAAACTGTCATAAATTTACTTCTAATACTGAAAGTACAAAAACCAGAAACTTCCAGGGACCAGCTCGGGAAGGAGTCTAAAGATCTTTACCTCTGTCATGCTTTTAAGTTTGAAGTGTATCCCAAAGAATTATTATCTTAAACATCACCATATTTAAGTGCTGTAGTGTGAACAAGAAAATACAGAAAAGATTTCTGCTGTTTTAAGGGCAACATCCTATCTCCAGTCACTAGCTTTGATAGTAACACAGGAAGGGGAAAAAAATGTAAGTAAGACTGTATTCTTTTTCCATATGACTTCCCTCATTTTGGTTTAGGGAATTGTTTTAGTAAGGAAGATAACATTTTTCAATATGATTGATTATTATTATTTTTTTTTCAGATTCCTACTGTAAAACTTTGACAAGATATCATTGATCAATGTATCAGTGAAATTGCTGTGATTCAGGACTTTTTCTTTAATTCTTAACAGTGGATTAAGTGGCTACGCTAAATTATTATCAAGAAGTGAAGAATGAATATATCCATGTGAAAGTGGCTGTGAGGAAAATGAAGTAGCATTTGTGTAAGTCCTACTCACACTACTATAACAGTGCTATTTGCTGTTTCCTTTTAAACCTTACATTTTGCACACTTTATATATATATAATCTTGTGCCACATTAGTAACTGTGCAGTTAAAACTTAGCAGTTATAGAAAATGTACTAGAAACCTACTAACAGGATCGCATGATTGTAAGGCTAACTCCTGGTGTTATTTCTAAGCCGTGAAAGAAGTGCATTGGATAACACAACCATGTTGAAGCATTCTGGTTATATGACTTTATGACAGATAGAGGAAGACCAAGTAGATACATGCTTTTCCTAACAAAGGGAGTGTTGGGAAGGTGACAGCTGCCACCTATGAAGTGATGGAGGTATCCTGGGTGTCTTTGTCAAGCTACAGCCTAAGGCCAGTCTTGTTGGAGATACAAGGAACTGTTAAAAGTATTGACAGGCATTTTAAGCACAAAAGAATTGAGGAAACATTGAGGGAAAAAATCAGTAGGGAACTGTATTTGTTATTGTAATTTGTTACATAAAATAGAGCAAGAAGACAAAACTTTTTTTTCTTTGAGTGACAGAATTGTAAACAAGAGAATTAGGATTTCTTCTGAGAAATTAAGGTTGTGCTTTGTTCGTGACAAAAAAAAATAATTTCTGTAATGTGCTAGTAAAATATTTACTAGAAGGCATGCTGTTGCCTCTGACACAAAGGGATCTTGAGGCTGAGAGACCCCTTAAAGCTATAACCTTTTAAGTAATCATATGATTATTTTCTTCTTGCTGAATGAGAATATACTCTGAAAACTTGGAAAAAGTTTGAGACATGATAAACTGGAGTGACACAGAATTTTATTAATTCTCATTTCTCTAGTTGGCAGAACTAGTCTGCCTCTCAGGAATGACCCTTCATGAACGAATGTAGATTGAGTTGCTCACTTAACAGAAAGAAACTCATTCATTTTCACAGATGTCTATAAAATACTTTAGGAAACTAGCTCCATTTGAGATGAACAGTAGTTAGATGCCTATATACTTTGCTGACCCCAGACCTTGTGTTTTAGGGACCTCTCCCTGTTAGGAAGTGATTTAATGGCATCAGAAGCCAAAACTTCTGGGCACTTTTCTAAAGTGAATCCTTTCTTCTTATTCTCATGATTACTATTGTAATTGCTGGAGGGTGCATAGGTTACCAAAGACTGGCTGCATGTTGCATCTGTAACAGCTGTGATTTGTACTGATATTTGTATTAGTCCAAATTTCCCAGTCTGTAAGAAATGTGTGTGTGCACCAGCACAAAAGCAACTAGTCTGTTACTGGTTACTGCAGGTGTTAACATATGTGTCAGATGGTTCTTAGAAGACAGCTTCTGGGTAGCTACTGCCTCAATGCAATTGTAATTTTCCTGCAGTCTTAAACACTGAGGTGACTGATGGGAGTCCTAGTAGTGGAACAAGGGGCTATTTTTTTTGCATAAATGTGTTGAGATCAAATGGGGATAAAATATTTCATTTACTGAGCAGTTGAATTATAATATCAGTTGCTCAAACTCTGCGTACCTTGACATTATCCCTGAAACAAACTGGCAATTCTGAAAATACAGTGCCTATATGTATTCTCTGTGGAGTAACAGCCAATCTGGCTACAAAAGGAAGAGGTAATAAGAAACATAATTGCCTAATATAAATAAGCTCTGTGGTGTCTGCTTTCCATTTTCAAAACACCACCTATTTATATCTTCCTATATCTCATATTTAAATTTTGTAGTATACCAGCTTGAGAGCAGTTTAAATGCAAGTTTATGCAGATCTTAATTTAGAAGAAAAATAACAATAACATCAAGAAATTTATGTAAAAATTTCGATCTTGAATAATGTGTTTTTGCTTTTTTTCGCCCCCGGTTGCTGCTGTGTCAACTCTTTAACCAGTGGTTTAAAATGCTACTTAAAACAAATTCTTCAAAAGGAGAGATAAAAAGTGGTACTGGGTGGTCATTAGGTTAATCAGTACAATTGACAGCTTGACAAATCTCCTTTGTCAAACGAAACTGCAACACATATTCTTCAAGCTCTTTACATTTCATGGCATTTTAATTTCCCCCCCCACAATCTGCAATAACAATGTAGTTTTCCTCTTGCATGGCAATGCTTCACCAGCACCTCAGGTGAACACATACCCATCTACTTTGACACCAAAAATGGTATTTCTGTCTAAACAAAACTAATGGAGAACTGACTGTAATCAGCAGTTAGCACACAGCAGCAGCATGTCCTCCTGCGTGAAGTATCTATCATACTTTACTGTTGTGACAGCTGATGAAATAGTAACTGTTTATTTTGAATTTTTCATACGATATGCATGTTTGTTCTCAAACAAAAGGTCTAGAAATGGGTCCAGCCTTAGAGCCCTGAATTCTAAGCATAATCAACATTCATACCACTTGGCATACATATTTGGAATGCAGGACAATATCTCGTGGCTCTATGCTGATACCCTTCTAACTTTATAATACAATAAAGCAAATTTAGCACAACAGCAATAGTAAAAGTTTCACAGTCCAAATAGGCTTTTGTTTATCTGCTTATTTGTCAACTTACTGATTAAATTTCTGCATAAAGGACTATAAACTACAGATTTTTATAAGTTAGCAAGGACATAAATCTGAAAAGTAAACTGTCAGTAAAATGCTAACTTTGGTGCTGTAAGAAAAGAGGGTGACATTCTTGGCTGTGAAACAGGCAACATTTATGAAAATGATAGACACTGTTTAATTCTGGCCAGCTTCCATGTTCTACAGTTGATAGCCTTTACCTTGGCAAGCTCGGATTGGATTTTTACTAAACTGGAAGTTCATTTTGCAGTTTACTTCACAATGAAATTTATTAAATTGAGTATAGAACAGCGGGCAAAAATAACTGATGTAAAATATTGATTAGTCCAAAATTTCAGATTTCAGTCTTGGTTGAAAAAGCATTACGTGATTTCCAACCGATTGTAATTATGCGATATGTAAATAGTTATCCCTGAAGGGAAGAAAACATTTCTGTGAATTACTTACCTTCTGTTTTACTCATCCTTACTTAGAAAGATTATGCAAAATCTTTTTTTTTTTTTTCTTGACAGTTTTGCCCTCTATTCTTTCAGAAAAGTTTCGCTTCTTCAGACTAAAAGTTGGATTAGCAGTAACTGTAATATAAATGCAGAGAGATGGAAAATGGGAGAGAGATGTTGCCATAGCACAGACGTGCAGCTGAGCATTCAGTTTGAAAGATCAGGTTATTCTGTTCTAAAGATCATTAGGGACCAAAAATTATTAAGATAATACTAAATAAATTAACTAAGACAAAATAAGCATTTTTAACTTATTAAGAAAATAGTTGTGTACCTATAAAAATTGTAAATTCTGGAAGGATAATCTTCATTTGTAATTTACTTTTAAAAGTCCCTATATACCTTCTTGAGTGTGAAACTCATCACACTCTTAAATCTACTACTACTCATCTATAGTGCTTCAGTAATATTTTAATCATGGCACATTGAAAGGATCTTATGTCAGCCCCAGTGCATTCCTACAAATTAGTATTAGGAATGGACTAAAAATGAATGACCCTCCCACCCTTTTAGATATCAAAAGATGGATTTCTAGGAGCAGTAATCAAAGCTGGAAGTCCTTATGACAAATTTACTTGCATAAATAAAGATTAATATATACTTAGAATTACTTACGGGACTCGTTATATTTTGTCTGAATTAGAAATAATATTGGCTGGAGAAAAAGGAAAAAATGATTTTTGTGTGTGTGTGTGAAGAACCTCATCTGACCTTCATTTTGTGCAATTGTATTTTATCACTTTCATGCAAAGTGAAACTCAAAATCTTTCCAAAAATCCATGCAGCCTTTCTCCCCCCGAAATCATAATGAATTCTGCAATAGCCAATGGGATAAGGTCTCTTCTCCAATATGAGAGTCTGATTCAAGTCCCCAGTTTGCATAATTGGGAACAAAGACTGAAACTTGGATTTCTTGTACTTCAAGTGCTAAATCACAATGCTATTGTGCTACTCTTTCTTAGCTGCACCCAAATTTCCATCTAGGAGCTGTGAAAACCACCAAATCTAATATGTACAACACACATTTAAACATTTGTGGAAAATTTCATTTCTCATAAAAAGCAAACATCAATAAATGCTCTCAGTCCGAAAGTACATTTTTTATATTTACAGTGGCACAGTTATGTACACACCTAGGTCTGGAATCTGAAATGTATTTGCTATTTGTACACACTGACTTCAGACTGAGTTTTTTGACTTCCAGATAACATAGCCTCTACATCACTGTTGGTTTGTGTGACTCACTTTGAGGACCATCACTTAAATGCTTTGACCATGTTCCTTTAATGCTTTTTTATGTCTCCATGTCTCAGAACTAACCCCAGTTTTAGATAAAGAACTGGTAGTGTTAAATTCATGAAATTAAAAATGATGGAAAAATTAATTTTCTGATAATTATATTTTTCCATTATGATTGACTGAATACTCAATTGTTGTGAATCTATTTATCTCTATGGAGTGTATAACTGTACAGCTATTCTGATTCCCTAGTTCCTACAATGCTATATTCCTTGGACACTTTTTTCCATGTGGATGTTTCTGTCAGTCTTAAAACTCAAAATTACAGGCAGTGTGTGTTGCAATGAAGAATTTTTGTTAGCAGCCCTTCTCTTACAGAATAAAGTCTGGCAACATATTTGGGAATATATTTACCATAGATTTGTGAACCAGAATTATTAATTGTATCCAAAATTAGAAAACAAACATCCAGTAATTGATGTTTATCATGCTGAACTAGATAGAGTGATAATGCAGAAGGTACAAGATGGTAACTCCTGATAGAGTAGTGCTGATACAGTGCAATTCTTAGGTTTCTTGAGAAAATGAAGCAATTTCATAGATAGTGCTGTAGGATGCTTAAAAAAATGTGACATTATGGAGGAGAGGAGATGTGACAAGGGCTTGGACAAATGAGTGGAAAACTTCAGTCCCTTCAGGGATTCAACAGTGCACTTCTGAATCACAATACTTCCTCTCTCTTTTCCCAAAGCTGCAGTGAATTACAATATAGCTGGGTCCTAATGAGGAGTCAACAGGCTTGTTTTCCTAAGAAAATAGATATTTAAACAGGGCTTTTATAAGAAAGTCAAAGGAAGTCTAATACTGGAGTAGGGAATGTTGGACAGAGCATAGGAAGTATAGAAGCTTCAAACAGGTACAATTTGAATAGAAAAAAGTGGAAGAGAAGTTGCAGACTCCAGGTGATAATTAAGAGAAACCAAAATACTGACATTCAGTTCTTCATGGAAGACAGTTCTGGTTCTCTGTTTATATTCTGAAGGTAAATCCCTCAAATGCCTCTGTGTTTAGTGAGATTTAGTAATACGAGAATTTATAGCTTGTATTGCAAATTTTGGATTCTACAGTGCCTTTACACTAGTAATTCCACTATTGTCAAAAGGACTACTTGTGTAAGAGTCCATGAACAGACATAGATTTTGAGGAAGTATTACAGAACTGTAAACATACTAATGCAATAGGTTTTGTTTACAACAACAACAATGTATTAGAACTAATAATGTTTAAAGAAATTGTGGTTAGTACTGGTTAAATCCATTACATTCCAATACACAATCCCCTAAAATTTTGTTGCTCCAGCATTGTTTTTGTTTGTTTATTCTGTTTGGTTGTTCTGTTTGTTTTTTAAAGTATATGTTTTTGTTGTTTTTTTTTTTAAGTATATAAAGTATAACTATCTCAATTTATTACTAGGAACTTCTTGTGGTTTATAAACTTGAATGCAATAGTTAACAGGAACTGTGGTTAGTACCATCACCTCCAGTTGAAGCTCAAGTCCACAAAATCAGTCAGGACTCAATGAGATTCTTTTTTTTCCTTGGTTCATATTAGAAAATAATTTCTTTGGGTATTTCAAAAGTGCAATAGAAGTGTAAATACAACACTTTTACACAAAGTATGGGCAAATTTAATAGTTTGGCTATCAGAAACTGTTGGGATGTGGCATCATATACTTCAGTTGATTTCATGCACATGACAAAATTTCTAGGAGCGCACATGGGTTTGTAAAGATGGTTTAACAGCAAACCATGCTCTGCAAGCAGTTTCATCACAAGTAATTGTCTATATATTTAACAACCACACATACTGAAAAAGACTACAGATTATCCATAGAGTATTGCATATTGGTACTTCAGGCATTATTACTATAGAGAATTTTACTGCTATTTATTCCAGCATCCAGCTGATTTACTGAAAGTGTGCATACTGTTAAAATCCTACATTACCCATTCCATATGACATGGACAGTTGCATTTTCCCTCCTTATAGTTTATAATTTCTTTGCTCACAGTCTGGTGAGAGAAAAGATAGGGGTTCATGGTAGTGAAAAATAAAGATGAACAAATTTTTTCTAACTTCCTTTTTTTTACTGTCAGAATTTTCAAGCAATCAACAGGAAAATATTGTTTTTGTCTAAATATAATTTATAAGGAAGAAATAGATATCCAGAAAATTCAAATTAATTCACAGAAACAGGCTGCAACCTCCTAACTATAGTGGGAAAGATGTCCATATCTATCCCTGTGTTTCTTTTCCTTTGATTGGTTTTCTTTTTTTCCCTTTTTTTTTTCTTTTTTTTTCCCCTTTTTTTTTCTTTTTTTTTTCCAGTATCAAATGACAAATGAATAAGTAGCAAGGATTAAATGAAATTACCATGTATACAGCACAAGTAATTTATAACAATCAAGATCTCCATAGGTACACGGAAAATGATGAATTCTAGGGGAAAATCTACAGTGTGAAAAGGTAGCATTAGTGTCATGGAAAGATTAGATAGTTAATAGTTTTTTAGCAGCAAAGTGCTACCTTTATAAAGTTCTCAGTTTCATTAATCTAGTATGTGACAGAGAGGATTTTGAGCAGCAAGAGACCTCTATGAAGAATATGTAGACTATTACTGTTCTGCCATTACTGCCGGTGCACTGTTGGGTTATCACGCTATGTCTCTTTCATCTTTTTATGATCTTTACATGCCCTATAGCTACTGCTACACTACATTTAATCATCTTTAACAGCTTGAATGTCAAAAAGTTAAATAGTTTTAACTATCCTCTTTTACTTTAACAATATGCAACTTAACAGCACCTGTGCTGAGCTCATTAGAGCTATTGGCAGATTTTGTGCCATTCTGTGCCGATGTCTTCACCATTCTTATGATCATGTGATACATTTATGTACTACTAAACCAATGGAAAGAGCCATGATCTTTGACACCATTCTGCCATCTAACTTGTCTTCCACTAATTACTCAGATATTCCTATGCTCACTATAGCTAAAGAGAGAACAGCTAGTAATATGTAGTCCACCACCTGTAAGGCTAATGCCTCAGATTTTTTTTCCAGGATTATTTATCTATTATTACATCTGTGTGAAAAGCTCAATTCAGGGTTTGTTATCCAAACATTTCCATTTCTGGCCTATTTCCAATCCAATCGTTATCATTGATGTTCAAGAAATATGAGTTCAAATTGCAACACATGATTAGAGGAATGGAAAATAATTCTTACACAGAGGGTCTAACAGAACACGACTCTTCAAAGAGAAGAAGTGAACAAAGATACCCTTTATAATCCACTGGGGATGAGACAACTCTTTAAAGTAAGGAGCTCTCTGAGGAAATCTGCAGAATTTCTAAAAGTAGTGTCTCTTCATTGGAGAACTTCGACAGCCTCTACGGCATGGTCCTGGGCAACCTGCTCTCGGGAGCTCAAACATGCAGGGGAAGGAGGCTGACTCAAATGACTTCCTGATGGTCCATCTACTCTTAATCATCTGTGAATCTGTGAACAAAGGGTCTCATTCAGGCCACAGTGTTTTCAGAAAATGAGATTCATGTTTCAGAAAGGAAGCACATTATCAACCACTAAATGCACTATTATTTGACAGGAACTTTTCAATTTTAAGTAAGTTCATTCTTATTTATCAGTTAGATTTCTACTTCCACCATTAACAAACCAGTTATAAGTTCAAAGTAAAACCAAGTTATTTTCCAAAAAAAAAAGAGTCTAGAAACAAGTTCATGATTTAAGCTTTACAATGCTTTAAATGTTTTGATGCAGTGCTGAATTTTTTCACATCAAGATTCAAATTAATTAAAAAAACGTTTAATGGGAAAGAGACAGTTTTGTTCTCTTTTGAAAACTTTTTAAATTGTACTATTCTTTCTGAATCATGAAGGTGTTCTGTTACAGCATTTTTGAATGAGTTAACTTATCAAGAAATCGTTGTGTTTTTTTTTTTTTTAATAAGAAAAGATACCTTAAATATTTTCAAAAACGTCTACAAATATTGACATTTTGAGTTGCTTAACTTGTTATTTTTGGAGTTGGTTTATTGCAGAAAAATTGTAGATAAGTTGCATTTATTCTATATTTTCCTATTGTCTTTTCATCCTTTTTTTAGTCAGAAGAATTTTTTTTAATCTAGAAATTCTAAGGAGAATTTCTTGGCATTTCCCTGCCAAGCATCTACTGCTTCTGAAATATCCATTCTGCCTAAGATGATTTTTTTCCATCTATTTGTGTTAGACACTATAATGACCTATATTTCACTTACGCAACACAATCAAAATCAACCAGGTTTATAATCTCATGCTTAGTTAGAGTTCCATGATAAAATGAAAAGAAATACTGTTCTCAATAGAAGCAGATTATTATGTAGACATTGAAGAAAATGGTAGTCACTAGACATCATCTGAGGACATCAATACAAAATTGATCTTTGTACTTTCAGACTGTCTCCAGAGCAAACAGTAACAATATTCTTCACAAATGTTTACAGATAGCTACTTTTACTTGCTTGAATTAAAACAAAAAGAACACAGCACTCTTTATCATTCATGAGAGAGCATCTGGAAGTTTTTCAGGCAATTTAATTTCTAAACAGAAATAATCTATGCATATCTATCTATCTGGTTCTAGAAATATTAAAAATGTTCAGTGTGCCAGAGCTACACTTCAGCTTGTTTAGTTATTCTAATTTCTAAATTATTGATTTGGCTAGTAGTGCTCTTTGCAATAGATTTCTCATGGATATAGAGACTTATATGAGCAAGCACTTCTGTCATGGAATCATAGAATCATATAATCATGGAATGGCTCAAGTTGGAGAGAATCTTGAAAACCATCTGGTTCCAACCCCTTTGCTGTGGGCTGGTTGCCACCCACTAGATCAGGCTGCCCAGGATCCCATCCAACCTGGCCTTGAGCACCTCCAGGGATGAATACATCTATGCCAGTAGAAACCTGTGTTTGCCTTTAGTTTAAAGATTATGCTTTTGGTTGAAGCCATAAAAAAATAAAATAAAATAATCCTACTCTACCAGGCATGGTAAGCATGTCCTGTGTCATAAAATCAAAAATATTTTGAATTATGTCCCTTTAATTAATGCCCTTGGGTTAGGGATACTGTTTGAATTTAGAGTGTCACAAAAGGGAACCTAGAATTTTTTTCTCTTTTCCATTCTTTTATCTGAAAGACACATACTTTTTCTGGTGAAATTACAAGTCTTTTTTTTTTTTTCCCCTATAAAAGTCTACTTGAGCTTTTAAATATCTACCACATTTATTGACAACTTCTTGTTGTATAACAGCATGTTCACTACAAGAAAATGAGTAATTTCTGAAGTAATTCCTGGCTGGAGGGACCATCTTGCTTGAAATCAAGGGATTTGCTTTCACTATTAAGCAAAACTGCTTTACACCGAATACCTATCTACATCAGCCTAATGAATTTTGATTTTAGATGGAGCTCCTTTAGAAGTAAATACGACGAGTGATTATTAATTGATTTTATTTTGGCTAGAGCAATTACAGTGTGCTTATAATTAGTCTGCAAATACGCAAAGAATTGTCACAAATAGCATTAGAGATACTTCTGAAACAAGAAAAATATTCTGGTTAAGGAACAATTATTGTGAGACCCCATCACTGGTGCAGATTTATGGCTCCACTGCACAATTATTTTAAAAAAAAAATACAGATGGGTGGGATGCTCCAAAATGGTTACTATTATCTACCTACCTACAATTTCATTGTTACTCATCAGACTTTGTGTCATTTGAATCATGCTTCGTCCTTCGTAGCATGTGATCTGGTGCTGATTAATGATTACATATTGATCTTGGAGAGCTGGGTTTAGCAGGATTGCTCTGTACATTAAACTTTCAATTGATTTTAAACAGAATGATTTTCAAAGTAATTCAGCACTGGTTTATTCATGAATCCACATGAACCGTATAGATCATTATTTTTATTTGACTGTGAAAGGTGGGTTCTGAAGCACTGGTCTTGACATGATTCAAATATTTACCCAACAGTGCTTCTTTAAGCTGTAATTCTGGGAATAGAGATTCTCAGCCAACAGGTGTATCCTAAATTAAACTGCAATAACTTTCTTGTGCCACAGATGGAAGACACAAAAACAACTAAAAGAAAAAATGGAGCACATATGAGTAAAAATTACATAGGACAGATTCTCAATAGGAAATAAATACATTTTTCCATTAAGTATTTTGAAGCACATATTTTTTAATTGTTCTGCTGACTTGTACTTAAAGCAGAAACACAACTGTAGCTAGGTGTATACAGTTACTTATACAAATACTTTTTGTATAGTTGCCATGTAAACCCTTGATAGAGGCTGTATTTATGAAGTGCTAAAAATAGTTCTGTTATAGCAGATCAAAATTCTCAGAAGGAAACTGAGTCCACCTAAATGTACCCTAAGATAAGTATTTCTGTAGAAGTTTCAAATTCAGAATACTTTGAAAATAGTTTCTAAAATACAAGTAATTTCATGTACGAATGTATGGAAATATGTAGCTAAAGAAGAATGTCTTTTTGAGTCTTACAGCTGTATCATGCCAACATTAAAAACTACATATACTACATAATTTATTGTCACTGTTTTGTTGACCTGTAAGTATCTTGTGATAATATCAAATCTACTTTTATACAGAAATAGACCTGCATAAAATGCATATTGCGACTTACTATGCTGTAGCCCTGAGGCTGCCATCATCACCACTTGTGTTTCCTTCCCTTGTTCAGGATCACAATTCAGCAAATTCCAAATCCATGATTCTGCAGAACTTCCGTCTTGTTTCTGTATTGAGTTCATTAACCATACTAAAAGCTACTCCAGTTCTTGGTGTCCAATGTAAAGGAATACCGAGGGCAGTGATTCATTCACAGATGCAGGAAGTAATCATGATAACATTTGTTTGAAGAGTGAACTGAGTCATATGCTTATCCATATTTATGATGACAGAAAATAAGCTCTATATCCATATAAACAAGGTCTGACATATATGGAAGAACACAAGCAGAGATTATCCTGGGCACTGAAGACACTGAAGTTATTGTGAACCTGTGCCCTATGAATGTTAAAATTTTCTACAGTCCTTCAAAGAGATCTTGTATTCCTACCTTTTAAGCATGATAAACATGGGAACATGAACAAAACTGTACTCTCTACAGGCTTCCACTGACAAGGGGATGGAACTCTATGCACATGCATAATACTCTCCCAGAGCCTATCCATACTAGCTATTGATTAAAGACAAACATTTCATGGAAAAGCAGAAAAGCTTTGAAAAAGATAAAGCAAGCAAACAAATTACATTAACTTTTTCACACTACTTCACACTGTAAGCACTGAATTTAAACAGCTTCTTTTGTTTCATATGAGTGGCTTCCTTCCCTTCACATACTAATTCAGCTAGATAAAGCAGCTTCTTATGGCTGTGAGCTCTAGAATATCTTGCCAGTCCTCCAAGGGCAACAGATTTCTGGTCAGATTTTTCAGCAAATGAGTTTGCCCTGCCATAATTTGGCTTTTACTTTTTCCTCTGAAGAAAATTATACTTGTTGGAAGTCTTGCTAGCAAAATAATACCTTATAATATTTGTAAGAGCATTATAATAACATGCCATCAGAGTTATCTAGACATTTACAACGCATTCATAAATTATCAAATGCCATTTTAGCAACCCTTCAGATGAATCTTTGAGTTTTACTGGAATTTATCTGCAAGGGTGCTTGAGAGCATGAATAAGGAATCACAAGCAGGCTTCACTAAATGTAACAGCTGTCAGCTAAAATGTATGGTTAGTAGCATACTGGTGTGGGAGTAGAAGACAAGTTTAGAAAATACCACCAAATGACCAGTAGTTTATATACTATATTATTTACTACTTGTTCCACAATTTTTTTAAAATGCATTTACTGAAGAAAAACAGCCACAAATGTGAAAGTCATTATTGTTTTTTGGTTTTTTTTTTTGCCTGTATATACAGAGTGCAAACTGTTAAATGGGCTATACTCCTAGACAGATGTTTGACCCCTGAGAATTCAGTGTCTCTGTATCTTCAGGATTTGGGCCCTCACTGGCATAACATTAGTTTTGAAATCTTTTCTGTTTATAAAAAATAGCTTGGAGGTGGAATCCTTCTCTAATAAAACATGGTATTAGTAGCATGTAGAAAATAAGCAGTGCTGCTGCTGACATGCTGCAACCTGTCCCTAACTTGCTAATGGAGTACTTCCTTCATACTGAGCAGCACTGAAGGTATGCAAAGAGCATGGATGTTTCTTTAGCATTAGCACTCCTGAATTCAACATCAAGAAGGTGTTTGTCTGTGTAGTGGGAAATGTTGACTAGTGAGCTGGAAAGATTTTGCCAGGAAACTCATGGACACTATTACTTTGACAACTGAGATTAATGCATTCTGCAATGTCTTTGATTTTTCAAACTTCTTTTGAACTCTTCAGAGTTTAATAACATTTGTATACATGACAGGAATATGGTTTAGAGTGTATATCACTCTTGCCTTATTTATATATATATATATAAAAATAACATGAAATAGTAGATTTTATTATACATATTGCATTCTATATTTTTCACTTCATGATTTCCAGGATGTGTTTGATATAATCTGTTTATTGCACACATAAAATAATCTTTTTATCGCACACATAAAGTGAACTTATCTTCAGATGCCAATTTGCAAAACTAAGCTTCCATATCCGGTGTGATTAGGAATGTATACACATCTCCGAAATCAGCAGGGCCCTTTGAAGAACTTGTTGTACGTTACAGACTTTAATTGACAACTAATAGATCCTTAGAAGGAATGGTTGCTGCTGTTTTGGCTCATGTTTGTGTTTCTCTGCTTAGGTGTGCTTTCAGGTTTTGACATTTTTCCAAAAGCAAGAGCAGCTCTTTTTTTAAGGAAGGAAAAATAACCTTTCCCACATGCATTGGTTTTGCAGGCAAAAAAAAGCTGAAATCTTGGCCCAGGCTCTTAATGTGAGTCTGTAGTGCCACAGAGAGCCTCTACAGGCCTTAAGATACGTTTACTCAGAAATTCATTTAGTCATGGATTATTCCCTTTGTTTCCACACGTATAACAGCTAACTATATAATCATCAAAATGTGTTCTGCGTCCTTATATGGGATTAAGATGGTTTTGTTTGTTTTTTTGCTTTTATAGTTGTCTGTTGTGTGTGTGTGTGTATATATATATATATATACACATAATTTTCCAGTCAGATATAGAAAAAGAAAAGCTGGTAAAAGCAGCCAGTAGCTGGAGATGAAGTACATTTGGCACGCTTGCATTCCTTAGGCTACCTGCTAGCAAACATGAACAAAATACAGAGTAGCATATGAAAGTTATGTATTATACAAATCTCATTATTTGTATTTATTTAGGAGTTAGCAAACATCTTTTAGCACTGCATGAAATGAAGATACCCATGGCCACAAGCTATTCTAGCTCTAAACTCTAATCCAGTGTATTGCAATAGCCTCTGTAAACTGTGAAGTAATATACATTTTCTTCCAAAGGGAATATCATGATTTAGATGGGTTATATTTTGCAGGTGCCAACAGAATGCAAAAAACTGTCTTTCAGCTCTTTTCTTAACCCACACTAAATCTCAGATGTCAGCTGCAAGCAATTTTTGATGGTAATGTTTGTTGGAGGCCATTAGAGGTACAGATGCTGTGTATTTGGCAACACGTATTGGGAAAATCTCAGGTTGGGAATCAGAGGTCCTAGTAATACAAACTGTACCGTAAAATCTCAACTTTCTAAAGATTTATTGACAGTAGCTTATTGTCAGCTTTAAATATTAATCTAATAAAATCACAAGACAAATCAAGTCATATGTTTAAGTGCCACTTTGGGGAAATGGTTGCAGCATTTGTTGTATATAGATGAAGAAACAAGGATGCTGTAAACAGTTATACAGGATTTTTTTTTAATGAAACTTAGAACCCAAGTACCTTCTAGCTTCAGATTTCGATGAAACAGCTTATTCTTTACAAATCAGTCAGCTCACCAGGAGAAATGGAGGTAAGTCGGATAGCCCCATGAAGAGAAATAAGAAGTGCTTATTGTGCTTTATAAATATCACCTACATTTCTGATCACTTACTTAACATACCTACCTGACAATGAAGAGTTTCATCCCGGAGATTGTGTTAAGAGACAAAGTCATACTAAGGAAACACTGTGAAAGAATAGTCCTGCTTTTTTCCAATCAAACTAGTAAAATAAGACTTTGCAGACTCATGTGAGTAAGTACTGTCAAATAAGTTAAACATGAACTAGACTGCTTGATAACAGTTTGGGCTCTTACTTCTTTAAAAGAAACATTGCATTCCCCAGGCTTGAACCTAGGGATGTTGAACTATTATCTGACTTCAAGCCCACACAGGTGAGAGGTTGAATAGCTTGCCAATAATTACAGTAGCCTTATCCACTCCCACTGAGCATTTGACATGGCTTCTTAGCCTGTGTTTGACAAACAGCAGCTGGGTCTCTGGTGAGCTTGTGTTCCAGCTGGGAAGTAGCAACCCCAGGCTCACTGGGAAGCAGAAGCTCCCAGCCTCAGCTATCTCTCAGCAGAGCTTATTCCCTGCAGCCAGATGGTTTAGCTTAACAAACAGTGCAGTCAGATATCAGTTTCAGGTTGGAGGCAATGGCTATATTGACTGTCCTGCTGAGACTGAAGTCTGCTTATACAAGTTTTCCTTTCAGTATAGATTGTTTTCTTGGTGGTTTTGTTCTAAGTAGCTGGCAGTGGAATGAGTTAGAATGGAAAATGTGCCTAACTGTACTAGTCCTTTTTTTTCCTATGCTTGATCCCACTAGGAAAAAGGCTCCAGGTGGAAAATGGTCTTCTAAGTTTCTAGCTTGCAGCTAGAATGTATATGAGCTCTGCAAATACTTATTCTCTTTGCTTAGTCTCTAACTCCTAGCTAAAACTGGTGCACTGCTGTACTAGTGCTATTCCTCTCCTTGTTTCAAAGAGTTGCCCTTTGCTCTCTTTTAGGGGATAGTGCCTAAGCAGCATTACTAGATTATAAAGGTATGGAAAGTTAAGGTAAGAGGCAACACATAGGAGCATTTCTGTTGTAACAATGGAATATTAACAAAGAAGTATTAATGTATAGGAAAGGAGAACGGGCATTTATTGTTTAACATCCATTTCTGACCCAGGTGGATCCTTGGGGGTAACCTTTAATCTGTAGAAAACAAACAAACAAAAAATCTGGATGTGTATTAGAAAAGTTTAGGAGAGTTTTACTTCTCTCCCTTTTACTCAGGCAATTTCTGGAGCGTAAAAACTTCTTCTGGATATTAACACGAAAATAGGAAGTGGGAAAGAAGTTTATTCACTGAGTTAGGAATGAAGGAAACAGGAAAAAGCACATCTCTTTCTTTCCTTAAAGAATCCTGCTTTGCAGAACTTGCAGTATCATCTGAAAAGAAGGGGATCAATAAACACCTGAGATGGATACTACTGCCAAAAAATGGTGAATTTTCTATCAAATTCTGAGATGACAGATGGGGAGAGAACTATTTTCTTTTCTGCCTGTGCAAATGTATCCCTAAGGGAAAGAAGACACTTCTGTGTCCCAGGTCCTATGAAACTTCAAGTAAATTCAAGGATTTACTCTATTGGGGTGTATGTGTGTGTGTGGAAATTATCTTATTTCAATTTCATAAGAAATGTTACTCAACAGTTTTTACTATGAATATTTGACTGTTGGATTAAGAGTTTAAAAAAAATTCTCTTTCATCAAATGAAGTGACCAAACAAATCCCTTAAGTCTAACTTCAGTGTTACTGGGACTGGGCTTTTCCTTCTCTATAGTAATAAATAATAAAACACAGTATAATACAGGAGAAGGTAGACAAGTGAGAGAGGAGAAAAGCAAGCAAAGAAAGATGCATCCTGCCAAACAGAGGTAATATAAAAGGTCAGGAGAAAAAATGTAAACATTCAGAGGTAGATAGTAGAACAGAATAATTAATCAGGATAAAATGGAATTAAGGTAAAATCTTAGTTTCACTGGAGGACTGGCTCAGCTCCTAATCCAGTGATGCCATTTCTGGATAATACAGAGGATACAGGAAAAGATGACAGACTGGACGTAAAGAAGATAAGATTAAGGTAAGATTTCTCTCTCTCTTTTTTTTTTTTTTTCCCCTCTCTGGGGTATGTTCGTGATATGAAAGATAACTGCACTCAGATATACTCTGAAGATGGCTTGTCTGTTTTGAAATGTGGACACTGCAGTTAGATGCCAATATATGACAATTTGCATGTAGGGCAATTCTTTTTTTTTTTTTTTTCCCCTAATCTCACTGCCTTCTGTCTTTTAACAATAATATATGAATTTTGAGCTCATGGTGTTTTTTGTTGTTGTTATATTTTATAACTATATACAGAATAGAAAAGAGGTCTGCAAGTACATTTGAATTTCCTTCTATTTATCTTGCCTCTGCTTTTCAAAGAATTTTAGATCAGTCTGATGCCATCTTGAAATACTCTGACATCTTGAACAGCATAACTCCTAAGAACCTAGCATTTGCAGGACAGACTGTATGAAAAACCAATATGAAGTTCAGAACCAATCATAAATGATCATGATTTATTGCACCACATCAAAAGCAGATAACCACTAAAACCATAATTCATTGTAATAGTATCATAGTCAAGCCTGACAAAAAGTCATCATATTTATACTTTGGTAGTTCAGATGAGTAATTTATTGCTTCTAAAAAATAATATACTGTAAAAATACACATAGGGCTCTAGACTATGTCAGTGATAAAAAGCTGCTTTATGTATGCAGGTCCATGCACTGAAAAAAGTGCCCCTCAAGAAGCCCCCATGAATATATTAAGAATATACAGTATCCTGATATGCTGAGCAATCTTATTTGCCATAAAATTTTAAGACAGTAACTTTTAATAAGAATGCCATTGAAAATCTTCCTTTATCAGTGCTCCAAGCTAGAACACTTTATCCTCCTTGGCTCTTATACTAAGTTTACCTTCATAGGGTACAAGTAATCTACTAAAGCTTTACACTCATAAAAGAAAGCTCTACTCATCTCCTCAAGTACCTGTTAAGTTTTATTGCTCATATGCATAATTTGTAGAATGTTTACAGAAATTTATTAATAATAAATGATCAGAAGCTAAGTTCCAAAAAGAAAGATCATGTCTTGCATCTCATGCCATCTTGAGATGGGAACAATTTATCTTCAGTCTGCTTACTTGAGTAATATGCTGAAATGATGTAATGGATAGAAGAGTCTAACATTTGAAAAGACTTCTGTTCCACAAACTAGCAACTTCAAGAAAGGAATTACAAACTGATCCTCATAGAGTGAAGGAAAACAAAGGGAAATCAGGTAAGAGAACGGTATTTCAAGAAATGAAATAAATTTTAATGAGTTCAATGAGAAAATAACATTTCTGTTACACTTACATGTCATTAGAACAGGAGAGGTCTTTAAAGACAATTTCTGCTTGACTGTCTTGCTGAAATCAAGATGACCTCTTGCTGCAAGATTACTTGAAACATTTATATTAGAAGTTCTAGCCATAAAGCCCTGATTAATTTCACATTTGAAAAGTTTTCTCTAGTATAATTTTATATTATGCTCATTAGTCTGGTTCAGACTAATTGCACACTAATCTGCAAAGCAGATTTCATTATTTTCATTTGGCTACTTTTTTTTTGATGGAAGGGGTAGGGATCACAGAAACAATACTCACAAGTGATCATTAATCAATAAAGATTATTACTCTTTAGACTGCTTGTGGTTTAAGAAACTGTAAAGATAATGCTAAATGACCAGTATTAGAATGCTTTGCACACTGTGCTACATTCTGAATTAAAATAGAAAGAAATACTTTTGAACACTATTGTTTTTATTGTAACTAATAAATTGAAAGACTTTTCAAACAAAAGATTCAGTTTGAATTTTTATCATTAAAAAAAGTGTTATGTGATTTAGATAATGCCCTGTTAAGTGTGGCACTACTTAAACAATGTATAGTTGACAGCATGGAAAAAAAATCATTCAAGAAATAAAGTAGTTCATTACTGTCATTTATCTTCCTTAAGTTCAACATGTTACACAGGATATCATAAAAATGTGTAGATGAAATCTTGGTGGGGGTTTAGAAAACAATTCTGAACAGCTTGTCTGCAGCGCTCTAGGAGCATGAGTGAATTTCAAACTTTGCAAGGTTGAGCAAACAGGCTGTATATAAATCTAAACAACTGCCTGAATGGCTGATTTTGTTTTGTTTTGTTTTGTTTTTTTAAAGGGCTGCAAATTCCAGAGCCTCCTAGAATTCAGCTTCATCTGAACTCAGTGACATAAAAGATGAGAGCTGCATAAGAAAGGACCATTATACAGGTTCTTTGTTAGCAGCCTTCTAGTGTCATGGTAAGTGACACTTCATCATTTAGAAAGAATTCAGTGTATAACTTTTCAGACTGGCTCAAATTAGATATGGATACTATTGGCACTTGGAGATAAGATGGTGCAGCAACAAAACTAAGCTTTTTGTTATGCTAATTGTCTGCAACTCAAAAAATAGCAAGGCTATTGGAATGCTATGGAGAGACATCCAATCAATTCACCTTATAAACATATATCTAAGTGTTCTGTTTTACATTTATCCTGCTCAGAAAACCGTATCCTATTGCTTATTCAATTTCTTTGCTCCCACGTGCTTTATGAACTGTTTTAAGGTTTAAGAATAATGAATGAATATAAAGATATATTATGTAGAGTATTAAGCTACCACTGGTTGAACTGAACATATCAGTTTAAAATTATAGCAATATTTATAGGTAATAATAAACATCTTCAGTTAAGATTAGAGGTTCATCGTGGTAGGTGCTTTGTGGAACTAAAGAATCAAAAAGTTTATCATCTTATCTGAAATAACCCATGGAGTAAAAGTAGAGATTGTGAGGCAGACTGGTTTCACAGAAAGCAGTTTGTCTAACATTTGTTTATTTTTCTAAACAGATAGCACTGACTAAATGAGAATGCTGCTCACTTTATTAGTAGTTATGAGATCAGTATCTCTTAGATATCTGAAAAAGTGGGGGCTGAGGTGTCAGCTAACTTCTTCAGTTCCATTCACATGTAAACTGCACAGGAAAAGTGGAAGCTAAAACCTGTAAGAGAAAACTGGCTGCATGTGGTTGCTGAGTGGCCTCATTTGATGTATTCTAGTCGTTCTGTTTATCTCTCTGACATAAATCTAAAGTATTTTGATAATCATTGTAGAAGACAAAACTTAAAATACATTCTCTCTGAAGTTATAGGAGCAAATCCGCTCATCTTTTTTCTGGTAGAGTGTAAACTGACGCATGGTTACTGCTTGTGTTGTCACCAAGAGAGCACGAAATGTCCTAAATGACAAGTATTTTACATTCACTGAGTGCTGAAAATGGAAAAGTGATGGTTGCTGATGCAGAAAACATATTGCAATTCTTTTTCTTTTTCACCAAAAAATATTCATGTGTTCATAGTTTGTTAAGTGTTAGGCAGCAACCTTTGTGAACTCCAGGCCCGGAAGAGCCAGGTGCCAGCAGTGCTGTGCATGCAGGCTGAAGGAGAAGCCTCCACATGAAGGACAGCATCCTAAAGAGCTGAGAATTCAGAAGAGCCTAACTCTTTCAATGAGTGTAACAAGTGTGGCACCTGTTTCCATTTTACTTTTGCATTTCACAACCTGTATCTGACCACTGGAAGAGTGCTTGCAGGGAAAAATAAATTAATAAAGAATTGTATACTAAGCACAATCTATTTTGAAATGTACTGTAACCGCTGAAGTGAGCCTTCAGAAGAATCTCTACCTGATTGTTATATCTAATCAGTGTCTGCAGGTGAGTATCCTCCTGGAAATCTTTAGATACTCAGAATCAGGCAAAACAAGGAAACAGTCTGTACAAGCGACCTCCACTGAA
Organism: Aquila spilogaster; assembly: GCA_024606505.1. Lineage (NCBI taxonomy): Eukaryota > Metazoa > Chordata > Aves > Accipitriformes > Accipitridae > Aquila > Aquila spilogaster. Next base: position 50,164,178 of record JANHGO010000001.1, read on the forward strand.
ATCATCTGAGCAGCTATTTCTTCACCCTATACACAGCACTGGGAAGGAAAGAGAAGCAAAGTAACAGTTGCAAGCTGTCAGGTCATGTAGCACTCTGCTATACAGCAAAATTCAAAGCTGGTGAGCCACAATGCTTTGCTATTAACTATTTCTTTTACAGACATGCAGCATATGAACTAATTTATATCTAGGAACATCAATAAAGCCTTTATTTGTGAAAGACACAGATTGGGACACAAGCAATTGTAATAAAAAATACATGGTTGCCCAGCGAGGTGGAGTCTCCTTCTATGGAGATATTCAATACCCATCTGGATGCCTACCTATGCAACCTGTTTTAGGGTACCTGCTTTAGCAGGGGGCTTGGACTCAATGATCTGTTGCGGTCCCTTCCAACCCCTGCCGTTCTGATTCTACAGAGAGAACCAGCATAACTGTCAAACTTCAAAACAGTTTTACAAGTTCAGACTATTCAGATAATTCCCCAGTTTGGCAACAGCCTATTTGCGAAGTTAACTCAACTAAAAGCTTGACTACATCTTCTCACTTCTTCACACATAAGATGATTCTGGGATGCAATGGGAAGAGCAAACAAAGCACAGGTAGTTGCTACTGGGAAGGCTTATCCAATAGTTCTCAATGTATGCTCATTTCTATTGGTTTTGGTATGCAAAGTAAAAAAAAAAAAAAACAAACAAAAATGGACAGATAAAAATTGACAACTTTACATCTCTTTAAGGCGCTTGAGACAGAAAGCCAGAAGGTGATATTAACCTGAATAAGAACAGCTCATCAGCTTTCAACATGGGAAAAATCAAATGGACTGTCCTGGGCTGATGCAGCCAACATGGCCATCAGCAGTTTATGCCAACTGTCTAAGGTAGAGCCCACAAATAATGAGAGCATCAGCTCTGGGCAGTGGGAGATGTGCCCACAGATATCCAACAGTGTTCTGAAGGTGGAGCTGGAGTGTCAGTGGACTTAGACACCACAGCCAGGCCCCCTTGTCTATGGGGCTGAGAGACTGGAGGTCCTGCCTGCTGTGAGTGTGCTCTGCACAGATCATGTGTACAAGCAATAAATTAGACACTTCTTCACTCTGGCTGTATTAAATACTTCTTATTGGTGATTAACAGTATTCTGGAATATAAAAAGGTTTCACCATTCTTTAGTCTATAAAGTAAATTGATATAATTTTTTGTTTAAAGAATAAGGAACATCCTGAAAAAAGTTCTGTATTTATTGTTTGTAAATATGTAACAAGGGGTTTTAAATGAGAAGAAAGGCAATCGGCTTCTGCTCCAATTAAATTACAGTAATAGTCATTAGTTTTAGCTTGTCTGAAAACACCTCTGTGAGGATTAGTGCTATTTTTTCCACTTTCAAAATTACCATTATTTCAGAGATAAACAGCATTAATTTTTACTGCTTTAAACACACAACTTCCATAGTACTGTATAGAACATGATGAATTGGATTTCTCATAAATGCAGGCAAATATGTAAGTATCAATAACTTGACATAGTACATAACTGTAAATTACAAACTGCAGTAGAGAGAAAAGGTTTGTGACAATATTACTAACTGTAATTAGTATAAACAATATAGAATGTCTAACATGACTATTAAATCTGTCATGGAATATGCTGAAAGAGAAAAAGGATCCAGTAAGTGGGAGAGACATCAAATACCAAGGAAAAATAGATATTGCATAATTAGCCACGATAACAACATAGAAAATGTGTAATTGCGTTTTAAAAATCTTGTGCTCTTCTGCCACGGCACAAGTTGAATGAAAACATCTAAATGTCAATCAGCATACTCATGTTTGGTTGCAAGGATTCTTTTAAGGAAGAAAATAACAAAGGAAAGATCTTTAAAAACTGTAACATTAAGGGCTGGAGTTCTTGCCATCCTAACCTTTGTGGTTGAAACAGATTCAGGACCTCTGCTGCTTTAAGACTTTTGTTTCTGTTTTTAAGGTGCTGCTTGCAGTGGAAGCTAGGCCTTAATACAGCTTTAAGGATCTAGCAAGCTATCCACACGGTTTTGGTATTCTGGTAAAGTCTTCAATTTCTCCAACTGCTGTAGTCTCCAAGACATAACTTTCTGTGAGTACCCACTTGTGCCTTATACTGGAAGATGTTGTTTTAAAGGTCTTCCAGAGAAGTTTCTAGTTTGAGTTGAAACCTCTACATCCATTTTCCTCTATGGTAGTTTTGAAAAACTGCTGCTGTTGCATATGGCCCACAACTTCTGTGGTAAGCTGAATAGTTGCCTTGAAAATATTCCCAGAGAGGAAACAACTTTTTACTTGTCAAAGATTAGTCAAGATGCCAACTGCTGAACTTCTTTCTAAGATCCAGAAAATGCAGACATCTTAATTAACTTCCCTCAAATATTCCTAAATTGTTTCAAAAGGGAGCAACAAATTTAAAGGGACCCAATGAAAACATGCCTCTTGTTGCAAAATAATATTGTTTTAGTAAAGTAGTACTACAAAATATCCTACAATAGTAGCATAAAAATATGAAAACGCAGATACTGTAGTATGTTCTCTATTAGCAGTGAATAAATCAGTTTTTGGAGTTATCAAAGTCTTTTTTAGAAGTGATGTAATTTAACTTAAGCAAGAGTTTGTACCTTCTGAATGTATTTATACAACTAAAAAAATTATGAAGTTTTAAAAAGAATTTGAATGTGTTGTCATTGAATATTTACCCAGAGATGACTAATAAGAAAATAAATATATGACGCCAATGCAACAAAAATTCTGACAGTGTCAATCCTCCTCTGTATATCATACAACATTAATTAGAATAATACAAATAAGTGGTGTCCTCAGGCAAAATAAAATGGCAGTAGAAAAATATAGGCACTAAATATTATATGCATACATTATATGCATACATTCAGAGCTATCTGAATGTCTTTGGTTTACCTAATATCTAGGCATTCAGAATCCTGCATAATCTTGATGCACATTCCTATTAAACTGACAGTAGCATCATCAAATATGAATGTTTCTATGGCCCAAATGAATATTTTTGTTATTCAGTGTGTTTTGCTTGCTAAAAATAAGTGAAAATAAAACACAGCAAATAATTGACCCACAGCCCCAAGCTGCTCTGGTATAAGAACGTTCAAATATAATGTAGGAAAACATTTGGCCAATTCAGCATTGATTGACAGGGTGTGTATCCAAAAAAGAGCCTATGAACAGCACGGATTACTGTTTCTGCTGTAATGCTGTTCTGTTGAAGACATTCTGTGAAGCCACTGTGGGCTACCTGCTGCTATGTAATTTTGTTTTATTTTGGCACATAGAAGTGAGAAGATTTCCATGGGACAAAAAGAGAGCTGCTAGCTGACTGTGAGTGACAGCACAAAACATTGAAACAATAATCCACCGAGATCATTTATGTAAAAAAAGGAACCCAGAGATATTCAGCCCCTGAGGCTTCTCTTGTAAGAGGCTATTATTATTTGTATTGATTTTAGTATGCAAGTTCTCGCTTTCCTTCCCTCTCCTGGCCCACAGTGCAAACTATAAATAATAAACTAAAGAAGTCTCCCTGAAACCATCACTACCTTTGCAGCACATTAATTTTGTGCACCTCCAGTTACAAAACCAGAAAAGCCATAGGGGAAATGGGCAGGCAGAATGAAGCCTCCACAGCCAAAGAAAGTACTTTCCAGCATTCTCAGCTGCCTTACACACTTCTTACAGTTATAGTTAAATATAACATGAAAATGACCTTTTCTGATGCTAATTCTGCTTTGACTACTGAGTTAATCAAGAACTTTTCTGTGTTCTCTCATGTATCAGACAATATCATTAGGCATTGTATTACTAAATCCCAATATCGCTAAGGCTACAATGTGTCTTGAAAATTGAGATAGTTACTTGTACTCACTATTTCAGGATGCAGGAATTAGCATCAGTGCACATGAGATTTTTCCCTATTTGTCTGCTTCTAATAATATTTAAATAGAATTATAAGAATTAGAGATGGAAAATAGCTGAAATACTGGCTTTGTTTGACTGTTATCATTAACATAAATGATGGTAAGATTTCACTTTGACAATATTACGTATCTAATCCATGCCTGTTTCATCTTCCTTTATATTTTCTACTTTTTTCATTTCTGCCCTTAGTGTGAAATGATATATTGACCACATCATAATTGAGAATTTGAGGGTTTGGGGTAGGTTTTAATGTAATCCAAGCATAACATCTTCCTATCAAACATCTCTACTGAAATATGGGGCTATTTAATACAGAACAAAGGGTTGTGCTCTAGTTTGAAGCCATTTGTGGTGGTTTGACCTTGGCCAGCAGCTAAGCACCGGTCGACTGCTTGATCACCACCCCAAGTTTTATTGCTGAGAATGGCATGTACAGTCCCTGTGGTCAGTTTTGGTCAGCTGCCCCAGCTACGTCACCTCCCTACTTCTTGTGCACTCCTAGCCTTGCTGCAGGGACTGAGAAATGGAGAAGGTTGTGATGCTATGCAGGCACTGCTCAGCGATAGCTATGACAATGGTATATTTATAACACAGTTTTAGTCATAAATGAAAAAGAAAAAGCAAGAAGCACCACATGGGTTGCTCTGAAGACAATTAACTCCATCCCAGCCAAACCTAGTACACTTTGTAAGTATTAAACTTTTTTTATGAAAATCAAAGGTACAGCAAATATGTTTATGTGAATTATGCAATAATGTTTAAACCAACACAAAATCCAGTTTCTGTCACAGTAAGAATAAAGAACTTTATGAATGAAAGTATATTCCAGTGATACTACTAGGAAGATATCAAAAAATGATAGAATATCAGTTGAAGATTGTTAATAAAATGCAATTGATTCTGGTAATACGAGAGGATTTATTCTGTTTCTGTTTTGAACAGAATAGGTACAGAGTCCTGATGTGTTTTAGAAACTGATGCTTCACTGATGTTTGAAAAATTGCAACAGAGAGACACCTGAAGAACTAAAAACTTTTATTCCACACAAAATTCAAGGAATGTATGTAAGAATTGTGTTTTATGAGCAAACTTAGCATTGCTCTGTTGCCAGAATTCCTGTCTTTGCTGTCTAGCAAGCACAGATGTGACCAGCTTTTTTATTGCTGTCAGGAATCCATGATAAATAACACTCAGTGCAAGCATGTGATGAAACCTGGAGATACTGCTGAAAGCATTCAGTTCTTTTTTGATTCTAGTGTAGCATTTGTGTGGTGCTAGAATTTTGGAAATATACTGAACAACCGAATAATCAGAAATGCTTCTGAAATGTGCTGGCTAGATGGATCTAGATGGATGTTACACTAGGGATCAAATTCATCCTTTTCTTGGTGATATTATCATTCAGGAGAAATATCAAAGTTACAAGAAGATATTACCACAATAGAGACCTGACTGAAAATTGATGTAGCTTATTTCTTTCTCTGCTCCAGTTGGATGCTTCATAGAGCCCTCTACTTTCCTGTTTGGAATAACCCTTGAAAGCATGCTGTGAAGATCACTTTTACAGTGATTTTCTACACAAAAAAAACACTTGAACTAATATGTTTTAATCCCTTTTATTTCCACAATGGGTATTAGGCATGACGATAGCACAATAAGTCATTTCACTTATGGGCTACCTCAAAAAACTTTTTCACAACATCTTTATGACCACAGAAAAGTCAAGATGTATTGAGCACCAATGGGCTGACTTAATAGGTTGCAGTGCATTTGAAACGTGATGTAGGATTATTTAATCAACACATGACACTAATGGACTTAAGCACTCTGTCCACTAGAAAATTGTATAATCTTTCATTAAGTCCCTAAGTGCCTGTTTATGGCACTTTTGAAGGTGCTGTACTGGTGATCATCCATTGCCATCCATCGTAGAGACTACAGAAATGAAAAAAGTTATTGCAGAGCATGAGAGATGTGTCAGATGCCATAAGCTAAATATAATTTCAAGGCTAATAGATATCAACTATTCACATAAAAATCTGTAATCTGTGAAGTGTCAAGCATTCATAATCAAATGTCAATACAGGAGTTGAGATACACTGTTTCTTTAAATTTTGATAGCACTGATCAGTGCTTTGTCCTGACGTTTTATTAGAAGGAAAGCTACCTAAGGCAAACTGTTTGTGCTTGAAATTATGGAAGTAGACAAATAACGTAACACAGCAACAAAATCTCTCATTGTTCCACTGACAGCAATCAGGTATCTGCATCTTTCTGGACTACGTCATTGTGAGGAAACAAACACACTGAATCTGTGTTGCATTTGGCTATCATTTCACACACTGAAATGATAGTCTGGAAAACTTACTTTGCAAGAGACTGTCTTTGAAATATTTATGATCCAAATTGCAAGCAAATGTCCTTTTGTAAGCACTTTTGGAGAAATTCACATTAACATCTCCTAGGCAAGTAACTTACTTTTGCTGTGCCCTGATATTATTTTGCACTAGTGGCAAAAGCAGCTCCAAGAAATAGTTGTACCTGAAACATGCATAGCAAACTGATGTTACCAAGAAATGCAGGATTTGAGTGCTTTTTTTCTGATAACCTGGAGACAAAGGAAAAGTGTTTAGAAAGGCAGCTGAATGGGGGCTCTGTTAGCATTGGATGTGCGCAATTGCATAGTGCTATAAGCTTGGAAAGCATTTGCAGAAGCATTCCAAGGTCACAAGAATATATGTTACTAATTCAGAAAACAAAAGAGAAGAAAAGAAAACACGCCCAAACCCATGAAACAAAAACCCCACAAGCAAAAATACAACAAAACAGATCAGAATGCAAATGTCTAAATACTACCTAAACAGCACTTCCAATACCTGACATTATTCTTGGAGTTCATTCAAGATTAAGATTGTCTCTCCTAACTCCTGTTTACAGTTTTCAAATTGCGAATTATTGCTTTTTTTCAGGCTTGTAGAAGTCACTGTGCCTTTGTCCAGATGCTTCAAATTTTATTTCTGGGCATACTGAGATGTACCTCAGACTTGCTTGTGATAAGCAGGTCAGCAAAGGTATATCATGCATAAATCTCATTCAGATCTTTCTGTGCCTAAGTTAATATTAACTGAATAGCTTAATCAATTGAGCATTAATTGAATAACAAGAGTGCTCATCTCAAACCTCTCTGCTTCTGAATAATTTAGCTCGAATGGCAGGTTACTTACTCTCTTGTGAGGTGTGAAATATCAGACAAAGAAAAAGCTCTAGCTTTTCACCTTTGGAAATGATGAATGATGAGACGGCACTAACCCCATAACTTTTTTTTTTTCTGGTCACATTTTGGAAGAAAATACTGGTTTCTCACTTTTTATATGAAGGAAAACAGAAAGATCTACCACTAGGTCAGCTAATTACCAGAAGAAAGTAGGAGTTGAAGTGAACTTAGAGTGCATTCTAGTGGCTGCCTTGGGCTCATCATTTTGGCCTGATCCTGCCTATAACTACTTTTCTGCCAGCATACACTCCAGAACTCTTACGAATTTAGTTCAGGGAGAACACAGGCCACTATCTGTAAAAGCAGGCAAGCAAACAGGCTTGTCTCATATAGTTTGGTCAGTGACCGAGCATTTAACCAGAAGATTCCCTCAGAAAAAAAAAACCAGCCAAAATCATCTACAAAGTTTCTAAAATATTTCTGTTAATAAGTTATTAATTTGATACGGTATGTGAAATGTCTATGACATTCTAACAGTCGTGTTCATGAAGAGAAGAGTTGTGGACTAAAAGTACAATATAGGTTTTGTGCAATGAGTTCAAAATAGAAAATCAGAGAAAGGAAATTAGTAAGATTCTATTTAGTACCTAATACCTGTGGAAAGAACTTGACCATTTCACGAACAAGACAAAACTGGAAGGAGAAAAGGGGTGAAATCCATTCTATAAATTATCTACAACACTTTGTTGATTCTTCTCCAGTTCAGTACTACTGTCAGGGAGAAGAAACATGAAATAACTTTTACATGCACTCTGTGTGGGGAAGTGTCTCCAGATATATTGGAAGTGCTTTACTGATACTGTATTTTTGAAGAAGGAATACACTAGGTCACTCTCTTTATTAGCAGGGTTTCTGTACCGGATAGTATGTGGCAGATTCTGTATCTCATTCTGTTATTCCGATGACAAAGCCTAATTTAATTGTAACTACCCCTGGGATTTATGGGGAAGTTGAAGCTTGGTTTTTAAAGAATTTAATATGGTTGCTGTAAAACTTAATTGTACTGTCTGGCTCTTTTAGTGGTAAATTCTAATTAATCTAAAGTGTGGAAAGGAAATGGAAGACTAATTTAAAAAAAAAAGAAATTACTTCCTTTTCTTCCTGTCTACTTCTTAATCTGAATATAACTTAATGAAGCAATGTTAGTTCAATGCTTAGCCTGACCATTCTTCGGCAGTGGTTAATATAACAACTGATTTTATTCTCTTAACTATTTTATGTGCACTGTAACATTGCTGAAGCTATTGATTTGGTCAATAACCACTTATTCATGTCCAAACTAACCCGAATTGGATGGACATAAAATAAAGTGTAATACAATAATTATTTGATTGTCTATAGGAAGAGCTAAACATGTGAACTGAATTTTCTGTCTTCCTCTGGGAAAGTACAGTCTACACAACTGTCTTTGAAGTGTCTGGCATTTGCTGAAAATGGGAAATGATGAGGTATAGAAGGATAATTAGTCTGTTGTATTTCATTTGTGATCTTAGATACTCCAGCAGACAAACAAAAATGCACCCTATCTAATGAATGTAATTTAACTGCACAATAGTTGCACAAAGTTCCTTCAGACTCTGGACTGCATGCTGACTCCCAGAACTCATACAGGCACGTATAGCTAGGACATAGACGTAGATCTTTCACCCATGTTGGCCTAGAGTGAATCAACATGAAAATTACCTAATGGTATCAACATGTTTCTTTTATAGTTGATATTTTAGGGAGTGTGATCCGCACACATCCCCTCCAGGAAATTCCTCGTGGTCAAGCTTTCATAAGATTTCAAGGATGAACACTGTGGAAGTAACCAGGGGATAATAAACTGCTGCCCCTTCACTAGCTATTGGAAATATGATTGTGTTTATGTTGCTCGCAGCAGCTCTAGATAGATATGTAGTCATCCCAGAGATGATTGGCTCTCTGCCAAAAGAAAGAAAAAAAACCAAACATTTGATCCTTTTCTTGTCTCTTATTTGAGGTTAAAGAGGTGAACAGACAAAAGATCTCATTACTTCCAAACTGTCTTTCTTTGCCATACAGAGAGTAGAGAACAAAAATGTTTTCTCTTTCTCTCCTCTGAAGAGAAAGGAATGAAACTGTGTTTTCCCATACAGACTTTAATCTCTGGTACTGCAGTACACATGACAGTATTTGAGACAGGTATAATGGAATCAAGTAAGAGATCAGCTATGCTGAAACCTTGTGTTTGCACCTCTGGGTGAGGCGTTTCCTCACATTTGAAAGGGATTCAGTGTGTGTGCAAGGGCAGATGACACCAGTGTGGGGAATGCTGTTAGCACTGATTGTTTGAGGATTTGGAGGGTACAAAACCAGAGTCAGCAGGCTCTGGAAAGCAATGTCATTTTAACAGCTTTGCGAGGTCAGGCCCGCTTTCGCTGCTGCCTTTGGTCATGAACTGAAATGTGCCTGTACCCAACTCTCTCTGTGATCCCTTCTGTAACCGCCTCCACACTCTCCACAGGGTGCAGCTGCCTGTGAAGGTCTGGCTTGGATATGGCTCAGCTTCATAACCTTGCCTCAGACCTCCAGGGAAGCTGCTAAGCTGGGAGGAAGTCAGCAGAGTAGAGGTATGCAAGATAACAGAGGTAAAACTGCAGACAGACTAGGATTGTTGGGACCAGATCATTAGTAGCTCAAGGTTTCAAGAGGAAAAGCATCAGCATGGAATAGTATAAAATCCTGGAAGGAAAAAAAAGTCAGTGAAAAAGGATCTGCTTCAGGGGTGGTGGAGGCTGGCCTTTCTCTGCCTGGCTGGTGCCTGCCTGGCCAGCGCAGACTCCGGCTGTCTTATCATGCTGAAGCGCATATTAGTACTTAGCCTAATAGCTTGTTAAATCTTAGATATCTCTGGGAGCATCAGCCAATAACTAACTGCTTTCTGCTTTTCAGCTGTATATATCTTGCTGGCAGAGGTTCTTTGTGCAGGGCTAGAATTGACTGACAAATGACCCCAGGAGGGAGGGTAACACACCTAAGCAAATGTTCTTCCTATGAAAGAAGAGATCAGTGTACACGACAAGAAACTTCTGTATTTAGAGCAGAACATTTTCTGTACCCTCGGATTATTGCCTTTCCCCATGATGATTTCCCTACTGATGTTGGAAGGGAAGCTATTGGAGTGACTGATGTGTGTAATCTGTGACTGGATATTTCTGCTGCATATACACGCACTAACGTGCGGCCACTTAACAGCTGAAGCCTCAAAGTACCTACAATACATCAAAATGATACTGAACACTGGCTAATATGAACCTATAACAGGAAGGAAGCTCAGAGATGAAATCAAAATTTCAGTTTTCAGTAAGCTTGCTGTGTCTAGGTATTGCCATACTTTACCTGAGGTAAGTGTAATTCCAGAATAGTTTACGATGTAGTGTAAGGTAAGACAGGCTTTTCCATTTCAGCCCTGAAATGCTCAGTTCTTCAGAAATGCATTTAAATGCTTTTTCTGCCTAATTAATACATTCAAAATGGGTATGAAGAAATATTGAAGAAATATGAAGAAATGCAAAGCAAATTTCCTTAAATAAAGAGAGAACTTCTGTTACCACTCCTGACTCTATTAACAGTGACAGGCATAAATAACCTTGAAATTTATGTTATGGTATACAAAGCATATTTTTACCATCTACAGGAATGTATTATCTTTTGATATTTTTTAGGACTCTGAAGTCCTCTCTAAAGTCATAGACAGTCTTATCTCAAAAGTAACTTTGATTTTTTTTTTTTAACTCAAATCAAGATACTCTAAATAGGGAAATTGTTCCGAATTTTCTTACTTATTAAATTGGATCATAGTTAGTTAGTTATTTTAAGATAGGCAGTTAGAAGCACACAGAATATTATGGAGGTAAATTTAGATTGTATGTCTTAGGAAACTATTGTAATTTTAGCAGTTCTACATAGCCAGTAACCCCAGTGCCCCAGGGGTAGAATTTCATCTTAAATTCTAGAAGGCAAGGTAGATAAAATGTCTTACAAAAATGTATGCTGAAGTCTTTCTACTCTAAGTCAGTTTAGGATTAATTAAACTGTCCACTGAGGATATTTTCTTTCGGATACTAGTGAGGCTGATTTGGACCTGTAGCAGAACTTCATCCAGTGCTCATTCCCATTATGGGTCATTTAACACCTTCTCCTATTAACAAAAATATTTCGACAGGTAAAACGCCTTAGAAATGACCTGTGATTTCTCACTCTCTGACTGAAAATTAAATGTAATTTGTGCTTTTTCACTCTCAAATTTATCTGACATAAAGTGCTGAATAACAACAACAAAAATAGCAAGGTGTTCTTATCTTTAGATCATTTGGATAAGAAATAAATTATATTATATTATATGGAATGGAGCAAATGTTTGTGGATTATTTTTGTAATCTGAATTAACAAATAAATCTAAAATTAGAAAAGAATAAATTTCTAATAATGTCCACCTTAGTAACTGGCAGGAGTGCAGCTGCCATCATAAAAAGTAGACTGTGATTTAAAGCTGTTGTATTTCCACAAGTATTGTTTTTTAAGTAGCAACTGCTGGGAATGGGATGTTTAAATAATGATCAGTGAGATGTTCATCATCGTTACTGCCATACTTTCCCTCCTACTTTTAAGTGTTACTGTTTTAACAACTGCATAACTCTCACAGACACACCAGCATTAGACTAGCCTTCTGTTGCCAAGCAACATTTCATCCACATTTTGAACTATTTATTACATTTCACATATATCTCTCATTTTCATATACAGGTTGAAGTGACCTTAACTTTAATATTATAAATACAGTCATCAGTGGCACTGATTGGCATATGTTGCACTAAGGATGCTAGAAACTACAATATGTTTGCTGAAAGCAGTAATGGTGTGAGCGAAGCTACTCTTTGTGTCATATCAAAGCTCCTTGTCAGCTCTTCTGTTGTAATGAATCTTGAGTTACAGATATTTCAGCTGGTTTGATTTCCTAAAAATACTTTAACATTTAAGATCTAACAGGATTTTAGACGTTATCCATACTGGCTGATGTGTTTTCAAAAGAAATGCTTGCACTAATGGCCAGTGTTTCATTGAACTAAAGCAGGAGTAAATGTATGCTTTATGCTGTTCTATGCAATGCATGATGGTTTTTTTTGTTTTGTTTTTGTTGTTGTTTTAAAGAATACAGATATACCTATCTAAATGGAAGTGTGTGAAAGTGATGGCATGAAATTCTACACGTCCTATGTAGGATTTGGAAATGTTTCAGCATACTTGCTTTAAAGTTACAGTGTTGTGTCAGACCCTTTGGCAACAGAATACACACAATAATTTTGAATAATAGAACATGGAAAAAAGAAACACAATACTAGAATTCTGAGAAGAGCAACAGAACAATTAATCCTGTTTTGAGTAGCTTAACAAACAGCAAAAGTCATCAGATGATCTGGATAGAGAGAAAGTATTCTCATAGCGGTCCTGGGTTGAAATAGAGACCTCCCATTGTCCCTTCCAACCTGAGCAATTCTATGATTTTACTCATATAGGCCTGGGGCTCTGCTTCTTTCAAACATCCATCATTTATCAACTTTGGATTTCCTCGTAGGTCACTCAATAGCATGACATGTTCTGCAATATTTTAATCAGGAGTGGCCTCCATGAGCAGAGCCCATGAGCACTGGCCCATGTCAGAGCAGAGCTGGCTTCCACCACTCTGAAAGGGATTCATTGCTGCCAGAGCTGAGCCACGAGTGACACTGGGTATGCTCTGGGAGAGCAGATTTAAGGAAGGGAAAACTGCTGTGCCACAGCAGCTGGGAGAGAGGAAGGATGGCATCCCAAGGGAGGGACTCCACAATGTACTAGGGGCAAAGCAACCATGAAGGAACGTCAGAGGAAAATCATTACGCACTGACCACAGCCTCCATTCCCTTGCACAGCTTGGAGGGAAGAGGTAGAAAAAGCTGGGTGGAGGGAGCTGATTTTAGTTCATTTTTAGTTCTCACAGCTCTAATTTGTTGGCAACATACAGTAAGTTACAATAATCTCCCTTACTCTGAATCTGTTTTGCCCATAATTACAATTAGCAAGCGACCTCCTTGTCATTATCTCAACGCATGAGGGTTTTTCATTGTATTCTTTTCTGTTCTGTTAAAGATAGAGAATGAGAGAATGGCATGGTGGAACTTAACTTGCTACAGGTGTGAAACAACCACACAAACTTACTTCTCAATTCATCTTCCCAAGAGAATTTATGAATATGTCAGATAACATACAGCCTGCACAATTGTAGTTGACTTCTCTACCAAAGAAAACTTTTTATTGAGTTCAGTGTGTTTGAAGTGAAAATAAGCCAAGAAAGTCAACCAAAAACCTGTCAAAAGAAAGAAAATTGACAAAAAGCACCAATTATATCTTCCCTGAAATTTCACCAGTTCTCAGCTACAGTACATTTAGAAGTGAATTTGATTTTAAGGAGAGTGGTGCTTTTCAGAGTTGGTGTATTCCACTGAAAATTAAAATCATTACATGGAAAAATAATTTTTAAAACAATTGTTGTTTGTTTGTCTTTAATCTAAGGGATTAGAACTCTTGTGCCTTAGCTCAGCAAATGTTTTAAGCTTGAGGTAAAATAAAAGTCTGCTAATATCCTGCAACTATTCATAATTTTTCAGCATATTTAAGTGTTTCATTGAACTGAAGTGGCTATTATACAGAAGGTCTGAATCACTGATAATAAATAAACACATTTTTATAAACAGAAAAGCCCAGGCTTTTAAAGAATTTAAAATTCTTCCACCCAATTTTGCAAGTAAAACCAGGTCCTTATGCAATCCCTTAAGCAAACCCAGTCAAAAATGAATGATGTAAATATGCTAGGTATATTTAGGCAAACAGAGCAAACAGGACCTGGCAAACTGATCACAGTTCATCTGGGGTCTTCTCTAATACACACCGGTCTTGTATCTATTTCCCAATCTGTCTTATCCACTCCAGGGGTTCTGCTATTCTGTGAAAAGTCTTTCTACAACTCTTTTTTGTGTTCATCATTCCCTTTGCTAATCTGTATTTATATTTATCTTTCACACCCCCTTTTTTTTTTAATATATTTTAACATAAACTTGATTGGTGACTTTAAAACCATAAACCAAATACTCTTCTTGCATTCTTAAAAATCTCTGCAGAAATACATGCACAATCCATTGGAGAAGACAATAAGGTGACTTTTTCTCCTTCCTAGTGAAGCATTATTTCTTCCAAGCTGTCAATAGCTGCAGCAAGCAGAGAGAAGGCTGTATGGTAGGAAATTCACAGACGTAGTGTTCGCCTAGTCCTTTCTCCTACACATGAAAGGAACCTGTTTTCCATCCGACCAGCAACTGTAACCTTATCACCATTCCTTAATTACAGAAGTAAATTTATAATTTATATTACAGCTGCCAGGGGCCATTTTGTGTTAGTTTGTATCCAGGTGTTTTGGAAATCATAATTGTTATGCCGTTTTTAAAAATTATTCTATTATGGGGGGATATAATTGGATCTATTAATATAAATACAGATTTCTCGGTATAATTTAAACAAAAATTTGTCCCATTTCATTTTTTTTTCCAGAATCTGGCAGTAGATTACATTACATCTGACTCTGATTATTAGAAAAAGGAGTGAGATGCAGATTGAAAGGAAACAGCTTCATTCTTTAGAGAAAGATGCCATCTGGATCATTCTTCTATAAAGAGAATTACTGGAATACCTATAAAAGCCTGAAATAAAAATACTGAATTTTCTAAGCAGTCCTGCAGCAGCTGTTTGTGGAGCTGGATATCGATACAATTTAAACAAAGCATTGCCTTCTTGTTGAAACTAGCAGTACTACTGTGTCCAGTCAGAAACAAATTAATACAATATTTAATGTTCAGATATAACTTTTTTCTCCTTTTTGCAAGGAAGGTTAATGGGGTTCATAACATTATATGAAGGAGGGAGACAACTTAGCTCAATTTCTGTTTTGTTAGCACAGAAAATCTTTCTGAACGTATTAATGGGGATAGGACTATTAAATACAATGAGAAGTCTAGTTAAGATAGACTCTGGAGTTAAATCTGTCTATGCATATTAAAGAAAATGAGCTAAACTATTTAGCTGTTACTGCTGGATTAGACTAAGGAAGGGCTGAGGAAACTGACTTACCTGCCTAGCAGGAGCAGCTACAAACTCAACTATATGTCAGCTACTCTAACAGAGGCTTTATTTACATTTTGCTTCCTGTGAGCTCATATCCATTCTCTGACAGTGGCTGGCTGTGGTTGCCTGCAAAAAAATCACAAGAAACACAAACTTCAGAGTGATCCCACAAATTCCACTTAGTCAATGAGAGGGCTGCTTGAATTTCTAGTTCAATCAGAACAGTTCTTTAATAGTTTTATCTGCTCACCTAGCCTTTCTCAAATTCTAATGTAGAATTTCCATAACTGCACAAGATTTCTACATGTGGAGGTACCGTGTACTTCCATTGTAGCACAACAATGCTCTTACGACTTGCTCATAGTTCTAATATTCTATTTATATTTCTTACCAATTGCAACGTATTTGGGTGACATTTTCAGAGAACTATCCACAAGAATTCCAAAATATATTTTCACACACTGGCAAAGGCTACTTTATTGTCAGTCCTGCTGTATGTTTTCTGTGTGCCGCAGTCTTTCCTGATATTGTTCATCTCGAATTTGATCAGTCTATGATTTTGCTATATTTGAGGGCTGCTCTGAAACCAATGTCTTCTATTTTATTATGTTATCAGAGGAGGATGTTGGCATTATGGCCGTAGAGGTTGAAACTTCCCACCAACATTCTATTACATTTTGTTACAGTGAGATAGATGGCAGCAGAGGAGCAGTCTGACAGAAAGGTGTCTGACATGGAAGTGCATATGAAGAAAAAGTGTATCTTGGAATTCCTCAATGAGGAAAAAATTGCCCTCATTGCCATTCATTGACTTTTACTAAATGTTTACAGACACTAAGCAGTGGATGTGAGCACAGTGAGGCAGTGGTTGGTGCATTTCAGAAGTGGTGACAAAAATGTGGAAGACAGGACACGTTCCAGATGGACATGCACAATTCTCACATCATGAGATGAAGAGTGTCTTGATCAGCTCATCTGCATGAATCAGAAGATTACAACCAAGAAACTGTATGGAGCTGAATAGCGGCTTCAGTGCATTGGAACCAATGCTGGCAATGTTGGAATATTGCAAAATTTGCGCCTATGAATGCTTGCACAGGAATAGAAAGAACACTGTATGCAAGTTTATTGGGATCTATTGAATGAATATAAGGCCAAACGTGGCAGTTTCCTGGATTGTTTCATTACCAGTGATAAGATGTGCTGTCACCACTATGAGCAGGAGTCAAAACAGCAGTCCGTGGAGCGGCAACCTGTGAATTCCCCACTGAAGGAAAAGTTCAAGATGCAGCACTCAGCAGCTGAAGTGATGTGCACTGTCTTTGGGGATGGGAAAAGGGGAATCCTTCTGGAATTTCTGGAACCTGGACAAACCATAAACTCTGACTGCTGCATCACAACACTTACTAAGCTAAAAGCTTGAACTTCCAGAGTCAAGCCAGAGAAGAAGACAATTTTTCTCTTGCAATATGATAATGCCAGGCCCCATATCAGTTTGAAGACAGTGAAGCACAATGTCAGACTTGGCTGGAGTGTTTTACTCTAACACTCCTGTGAAATGTCCTGTCATTCATTTGTAATTTGCTTGCTCAAATGACAGTATCGCGCTCAGTAATGTATTTCCAACAAGACTCCAAGATGTCCACTACAGAAAAGTCAACATGTCAAGACAGATATTCTAATTACCTTTCTTAATTTCTATAGTTCAAGCCTTCATAATGAAAGTGGTCTTTGTAAGCCTGGACTATCTTGTTTTATGTGACACAGAACTGGTTGCTAAGAGTTATCACTATGAAATTGAGAATATTTTTGAGGAAGAAAAATTATATACACTTATATGTCATTTATCCACCTCTCAGCGTTCTGGCAATCACTTGTGCACAGCCTCTTATTTTGAGTTTTTTTTTTCTCATTTTAAACAATTCTGTAGTTCAGGATGACCAAACAGACTTCATGTTATTTCAGGATCTATGTAGAAATTTTCATTTTAAAAAGAAATTTGATTGAAAAGAATATGATTTAAACTGACCCAGATTGCTGTGCTTGGTGCTTCATGCCATTATCATGGTATACTACAGAGCTGCACAGAATAGCTTCTGATATTTTCTGATATAGAACCTAACTTAGGTGTGCAGAGTGAGGAGCATCTGCTGTAGGTCATAGAAACAGAGATGTAGCAATATTTTTATATTGAATATTGAGAGGATGTAGGGTATGTTTCTTAATGTCAACAGTAGTTGAAAATAATTAATAATTAATAGTAATAAGTAGTTGAAAATAAGTAGTTGAAAATAATTATTGCATTGTCCACAAAAAGCATGGCAAATCCACTCTATAGTTTACATGAAGTCATAAAGTAGTTCAAATTTCTTCCATAATGATAGTATGCAGTCATTAAAAACATTTCCTTATTATCTAGACACTTACTACCTAGCATGACCATCTAATATTACCATTTAGCCCCTCCTTCTTGATCAAGGATTAAACAAAGAAATTAATACATTATGTGAAGGAAACAAATGCAATGGAAAATGGCTTATCACATCCCAGCTATGTTTGTTATATCCTAATTGTTTTCCTTAACTAAACTGTTTATTTTATAGACTATTTCTTGTTATTTTTTCAGATTTTAAGTTACAGGGGACTCGAGTTCATCTTCCCTGTGTATTTGCGCAAACATCCAAGACAGTGAGGTTGCCTATTTGATTGAATCATGTATGCGTAACTCCACCCTAAAATCATTGATGTTTAATAGTACATATTCTCCTTCTAAGTGAAAATAGAGCAATATATGAAGCATTAGGTTGCTGCTGTTGTTATCGTTGTTTTAAGGAAAAGCACTTGGAAATATATAAGCTTTTGGCAAATCTAGTTCTGGCTACTGATACATCTGGAAGGTTCTCCAATATTCTACATTTCCTTGTTATGCAGGATGAGATAAATTACAACTAAATCACAATAAAATAGTTTATCAGCATATGCATGCATATCCCATTCTAGCTGACTAGATTGCTCTTGTAACAGATAATGCTTAAACAGCATCAGTAGTACATGCAGCAGAGCTATAACAAATGATAATAAATGTGTAACAGAAATTAAATTGATAGTTTTTTATCTGAAAGAAGATGAAAGTATAATATGAAATCCCATTTTTACAGTGGTTTGGCCTTTAGCAGAATTCAAGAATTATTGTTATTGATGCTGCTACATATATTATCCTTCTACAGATTGATTTTTGCTATAGAACCTTTAACATAAAAGGGAAAAACAAATATACACATATATTGTTAAAAGCTAAATCTGTATTTGAATTCTTATCAGTACAGACAGTAAGAACATAGTTTATGCACTCTTAAAGACACTAAATCATTTCAGTTTTTAGATTTCCATTATAGTACCATTCATAGAGGTTAAAGTTATAATGTGTAATCTTATAGCCTGAGGTTGTTATGCAGAATGTATAACATGTATCCTGGAAAGATATTTTGTGTTTACATATGCATGGGCAGTAGAGCAGATGATTTTGCTAGTTGTATAATGATACTACAATGTATGGAAACTGTTAGGTCACAGCCTGAACCAGTGATCGAGCACCTGGTGACGAGGTATGGCCAGTCCTGGGAGCACAAGTGCAAGCAATTCACCTGTGGACCCTGGGTTCACTACTCCCTATTCTCATTTAAGGACCGGTAGCCAGGTAAGAAATGTCTCTACTTGGCAACTGGTTCCTTTGGGGGAGTTTTTCAGTGAATCTTTGTCTTCAGTGCAGGGTAAGATATTCCTTTCTTATTATGGGGTTGTGACTAATACCTTTCTTGGGTTATCAAAACGCTGGTCAGAAGCAGCTATATGCCTCTATTTCATGCCATACATACAGGGTTACAGGAAGGCCTCCTTGAACCCTATGCAATGAAATGACAGTTGTAAAATGGATGTATAATGATATTTTGTCATTTTTCTTGATAAGCCACTGTGGTTACACAAGATATGCAATTCAGCAAATGCAGATGTGAGAACAGGCAAAGAATGATGCCAAAGTAGAAATAAGAAGTAAAAGAGTTACTCTAAAAGAGTAACTGCTGGAGGGAAAGAAAGGGAGAAAGAAGAAAAAAGAGGAAAAAAAGATCAATGGATGCTATATGTGAGGGTAGACATAAGAACAGAGTGCTGCATTTGTCATTCATTTAAGTTTGTTATTTCCCACTTTATTTATGTGGTTGACAATCATTTGTTTTCAATTGAGTTTACACACAACTTCCTATTTACTGCCACAGACTCTAAAATAACATCAAAACGTCCTCAAATGTTCCAACCCACCCTGAGAAAGATATCCAATAAACAAACAGATAGCTTGGGAGTATCCACCAGTTGCAAAAAGACTCTTAAACGCAGAGAAAAACAACTCTGGAAGATAATCAAGGTCAGGCTGGACTGGGCTCTGAGAGCCCTCATTGAGTTGTAGGTGTCCCTGCTTATTGCAGGGAGGGTTGAACTGGATGACCTTTAACAGTCCCTTCAGACTCAAATGATTCTATGATAATTATGAAATCCCTAAGTTCACTAAAATATTGAACAAAGAAGTTGAACTCTGTTTTGTACTATTGTTATTTACAACATTTTTGTCTGACTGAAATCAAGTTAAACATATATATTTCAAAAAATACTAAATGTTTATAATAAACAGATTTTTTTTTTAAACCACACAGTCCTGCTTTCATCTGAACTACATTGTCTTAAAATAATTTTAGTTTAAAAAGGTTATTGGTTTGTAGATTACAAATTACCTTACTATTATTTTGCAAACACAGGTCAGATTGGTAGTGGACAGGCCACAGTAGAAACACTATTGTGGAAGAGTTCTGTTGTGATAATGGCAATGTATCAATTATTTAGGAAACTAAGACAGATGAGGTTTAATCCCCTACAATACAGAGATGGAGCATACAGTTCATAAAGTAAAAAGTAATGGCTTGTTCAGATGCTGAAAAAGCGAGTGACCTTATATTTATGACAGTGCTAGGCCCAGGAGTAAATCAAAGAGCACAATCCTTTAGATATGTACTTACTTACATGCTGAAGTTCATATTTGATCTATATGGTCATTGAAGCAATCATTCCTTACCCTTTTTCGGCCTTTCTCTGAAGTATAAAACAGAAGTATTACAATGGAAGGAAGGACAATTTGTTTCTACTATTTGAAGGCAATTATACTAGTGCCTAGTTGTGCTTGATCTCTTGTGTAGTTTCCGTTCAAACTTTAGTTGGAGGCCAGAATATTAAGCTATCTGCTTCTTTTTTCACAGGAACTTACAATAGAAAGGCTAGAGACAATACTGAAGCTGAAGGGCATTATCAAGCTGAGCAATTCCACCAAAAGTGTTATTATAAACCTCCTGAGTTTACATGTGTTTTGTTTACACTACAAAAGAGGTAAATTTAATTAGGCAGCTAACACTCCGGAAAAAATAAATCTGTTAAAAAGTCTCCTTTGAACAAAGGTTTCACAAAGCTACAATTTTGGGAAGAACATTTAAGTTTAACTTCCTTTTAACATATGATTTCTGTGCCTTGTATAACAGAAGTGTTAATATTGTTATAAAAATAATTTAATCATTTCCTAGACTATGAAGTTCACATGGAAATACTTTATTATAATAATCCAACTGCTCTTAATCTTAAAATAGAACTCACAGCTTTTGGTGAATTACAATGGATTTAATTTGCCCTAGTCTGCTATGGTGGCAAGTACAATATAAACAACAGTGTGACAAAGAAAAATGTACCAGTAAGTCAAAAGAGTAAAATTGAAGGAATATAGGTTAAGATCTTCCAAAATTGGAACTTAAAATTTTGTCCAGAACCTTTTAATTACACCCCTAAAAAAGGTGAGTGAGCTCAGTTGTTCTGAGTCTTCATTAAATTCCAGAATATTCAAGAAAATGCAATGTGCATAATTAGCTTGCAAAAGTAAAGTTACTTCTGTAGTCACGTGTAATTGTAAAAGGCTGCTCTTAGGTCCTAACCAGGAAAAAAGAAAAGTAAAAATGATTTGTTTTCAGTTCTGATGGAGTGGATATTTTGATTTGTTTCTGTTTAGTTTTGTTTTGTTTCAATCTCAAATTATTTGTTGCTCTGCTTGAAGTCTAAGCCTCTGGGGATGAGTTTTTATGTGAGAATTTTATCTTTTCCTCTCTCTTAAGAAAAAAATTCTCTAGGCTCCATGGTCATGGAAAGGAATCTTAAAAAAGAAAAACAACTGAAGGCCAAAATCCATAGGGGTAAAAGCAAATAAAAAATAGCATTAAGAGACATAAACCACATGGTTTTAAACCCATCTCATAATACTGGGAGTGGGAATTACTCCTTCTTCTTAATATTTATCTGTGTTCACATTGTGCTAGGTAAGTTCTTTAACTTTTCCCTACGTAACTTTCCTTCTATATGTTATATCTGAAATAACCTATGAAACACTTCATTAATCATAGAGAGAAAGTAACACAGAAGCATAGATTACTGTCATTATTAATTAAAAGAATCTCCCAAGACAGGAATTGAATGATTACAGTCAGGTGATTATTATTATTATTATTGTACTGCAATGTGACTTTTAAAATAATTTTCGGGCAGTACTGGAAAAAAACAGACTGGGTATATGTTGGTAGACTTGGGTTTATAACTACACTGAAGTTTTCCATTTTTTCAAAAGATTCATTATTTCTTTTCTTCATTTGAATTGTTGAGTAATTACTATGAAAATATTCTTGTATTCCACATCATGCTGTTCAGACCCCTGTGATTCCCTGTTCATTTAAAATTTCTAAATATTTCAGTTTCTACCCAATC